>CM031241.1:653311848-653394694 GCA_018340775.1 Taxus wallichiana var. yunnanensis | reverse complement strand
GTTTCACGCTTCGTTCCGGTATTGTGGATTTAACCATAAAAAGGCGGCGTACAAGGCACGAAGGGGATATCATACATGCGACTCTGACGACCACTTCTTTGCTTGTTTCAGAGAAAGACAACTACTTGAAAACATATTGCAAGCTATATGTTGCTTTATTGTCGGTTGAAAGGGCGGCATGAGCATGGGTCCCTTTTCTTAGATATTTCATCAAAATTAATTGAATGACTAGTGCATGATTTCCATTCCAAGGCATAAGCAAAAGTAATTTGTATGAAGGTAAACAAAATAGATATCTAGTTAACAAAAGGCACACTGCAGAACATATGAAAGCCAAAATTGTGCATTTTCTATCCAAGGTTACCCTTACACCCTACATTCTAAATTATAACAAATTTCCCACAATATACACCTTTTTATTTTCCTTAAGTAAGATAGCGATAGCAGCATGCACATTCACAAAATAGAATAAAGGAATCGTACTACAACCACCCGATATAGAAATAGTAAATTCCCTTGATAATGTCAAAAAAAAGTAACAAGATTTATTATTCCGAACACACTACTCAGAGCAAGAATGCCACACAAGTCCACTAAAACTCATATAGCCTATGAGGGGGGGTTATGGCCACTCAAGGACCCAATTCAAAGATCATGTAAAAAGGAATGCATTGCACTTGCGTACACCTTAAAAAATGTAGCTGACGTTTTGATTGCTATACCCAATGTTTAATTATATATTCAAGATTAACAACGTCCACGAATGATAAGTTGAAACTTTGAAAGCTCTCTTAAGCCGCAGTGCCAACTCCGCACATCCCTCAACGAAAACCCCTTCATTCCCAACATAATAAAATATTTCAATGTTATACACTACTAACTTACTTACCGATATGACGAAGAAGGGTCTCATAAAACATTGTTGCTTGGGGGTAAATGTAATTTACCTTTCACGGGCCCCCGAAAGCATCTCAAGCCTCAGACTTAATTCCATGTTCACCACATCCGACATATACTTCATTGTTTGTTGCTCGGAAGGGGTAGAACATTGTTCCTGCACTCACTACCGTGGGGGCGTCCGACAAGGAAAGGCTTTTCTTTTAATAATAAAAATATTTAAGTAACTTACACAGTTATGTCGGGGCATAGGGTATCCCATTTACAAAACAAGAGTCCTTGAATACTTTAAGTATTTTCTCCAAAGGTTTGAGTAAGGTTTTTCTTATAACAAACCCTCAAATTTTCCATCTCAAAGAAGCTGATGGACCTTTCATAAGACCAGCTTAGGGAGGTAATGCAAATGTAGGGATCGATTTAGGATATCCTTGGCAGTGGTACTAAAATTTTTAAGGTCGTCATAAGCTAGGTAAGTAAGTTAGATTTGGCCAAAACATGTTTTCATAAGACGGCGTCATGCAAACCCACCATCTAGTCATAGCAGTCACATCCGACAAGAATAATGCACACTTCGTTAAAGCTTCAAAAGGAAAATAGAATTTTACATTGTTCGAACCTCGTATTGTGACTCCTCCTGTGATGAAATTGGGATGAGATTATACCAAACTAGATTGCTAAAAGAAAAGGATGAGCAAGGGTCACTCTAGTATCATTTCCAATATGAATTAATATTATACTTTGATAACAACAAAAGGAAATAAATACACTTCTTCTCCGTGAGGTAAGTAGTTTTATTCGTTTATCACCTGTTCTCCTCTATAACCATAGGGATACATAACGGAGGTAAAAAGCAAATCACATTTTTTTTTTTTTTTCTAAAGAGGACAGCACTTAAACAAACAACTCCTCATTGTCATGCTGAGGAAGGTCCAAAACCAGGTCGCAGAAGGAAGAAAACTGCTCCTACAAGGCATAACACAGACGTATCTAACAAGACCCCTCGCACATCTAGCAAAAGCAAGAAAATACACTCTTGGCGGGGAAGGCGTGCAAAAGCCACACAACATTTCAAATGATAAAAAATCTCACGCAGAGCTTATCTCAAACCAACACAGGACACAATTACCAGGAGAACAAGCAATAATCATGCATTTAATTATAAAAGGAAATAGCTGGGAAAAAGGGAAAAAAAAGACTCATGCCTATTCCTCGTGATTCAACATCGCTCCTGGCTCTGAGAGGCATCTACCGCAATGGTAATTAAACCTTTTCCTTCATCAGATTTGAGGACAACGTCAAACTCTCGGTGCAAACACTTCAGCTGTAGCTTGTAAGGTGTGATAATTCCAATGACACCCTTTATGCCTCGCCAACATAGTGACTCGTTGAAGATGCTCATATAATTGCAGTCGAAAAGTGCTTCATGAATAATCTGATATGAAACAGGTCGGCCTCTATGAGGTTCTCTTCCATGGGTTACGTCGAAAGACAAGTAAGAGGCAATAGAGAATCTTAGAAATAAATTTCATCAGGTCTGCTGGTAATACTCCTACTGTCACTTAATCGATTTTGAAGGACACGAACTCAGTGCATGCTCTGGATCTGAAGAATATCCTGCTACCTTCATCTCCCAAGACATTTTCTCCAACATTGCAAAGATCTCCTGTGCCCGTGGTGTGATCTGCCACTTACACAAAAGCATGCACCATTTTATTGCCTTTAAACCAACTACATCCGAATTTCTTTTTAATTCCTCTATCCTTCATCGATCTCCTTCCTGCACCCTCTCTCTCCTTTCACCCCTCGCCATGAGAGCCTGCCTCACTCCTGCTGTCACTTAATCGATTTTGATACAAAATATCTTGAAGGAGAATCCCGACTTTGAGGATGCAGTCAAAACTGAACGGATAACAACAAGGTTGGACCACCTGCTTGTTGGAGCGCTCAAAGGCTTCTACTACTGCAACATGCCTGTTGCCTAGCTAATTATTGTTACAGCGGGTCTTTGTGGATCCCAACAAGAACACACCATATCAAGACCCAATGAACGTGGAGGTAACACGCTGTATTACACTAGCTGTTTAGCCGCTTCATCTAAAACCACCATATCTAACCCATGGCTAGGCGCTAGAAAACTTCCGGTCGTGAAAAGCAGTAGAGAATGCAAGTCTCACCTCACTTGCAAAACTTGCCTCAAGATTTGATCGAGCTTCTTCCATGTTAGATCCGCCACCCTGATGACGACTTTCGAAAAATGAAAAGGCAAGATAAATTTCGATTAAAACTTTATCTCATTTTTTCTTCGCTACGGTGCAAGATCTTGCAACAATCTGATCAAGATTGTGGTCGCGTGCAACGGAACATCAAGTTCGGCACCAACGGTTCTTTGGGATCGCCTGCTGCCAATTTCGCACTTTCTCTCCCTGGAGGCCACTGATTTTCTGAGATAAGTTTACTTCTCTACCCTGTAGCTGCTGCATAAATCCAAAAACTTCCTCACGGCACTTTCCTAGGAGAATCTCAGTTCTACGCTCCACTGAAACTGCCTGTACAACATGATTTTGAGAAAAATATCTTGAAGGAGGAACCCGAAATGACCTGTTGCAGGTCGCTACAGTGAATCCCTGACAAGAACACACCTCGCAGCATTCAAGAAGGTGGATGCAACACGCCTGCTCCACTAGCATCAAGTCAATTTGTTCGCGTCCAGTGCATTGAATGAGAGGATCAAAACAAAGATTTTGGTGAAGAAAAAATAGGCCTCCACCGACTCCATCTTTCCCACGCAAAGATGACATACGATGCCTTTAAAATTTGGCGGGTTGGGTGGTTGGGGGAGGCCAAGGTGGCATAAAGGAAGCCCATGCAGTAGGGGCATTACAGACCGCTGATGACAGAAATCCACTTCAGATATGTTTTTCATCTCGAATCGGACCTATCTCGTGGATTAGCAAAAGCAAACTATTTTTGCTCTCTCATCCACTAAGCTTGAATATTGTGCCGCATTTAGGAGCTATGTGTGAAGTGATTTGGCTACGTTGCATTCTTGCAGATATAGGGATTCTGAAGAGAAACCTCCCATCATTCAGCTGCGACAATCAAGGTGTGTTGAAGCTTGTGAATAATCCTATTTTTCATGAACAGAACAAATCATATTGATGTTGAATGTCACTACATTCGTGAACAAGTCTTGAACCACCAAATTCAGCTCGATGACGCCTACTAATTTTCAAAGGTTGCGATAGTTCGATTGTTGAGAGCACCGAACCCGACAGCTTGTTAGTGAGGCATTATAGACCAACCACAGTGGAAACAAGCTATGGATGCTTGAATATAATTCCCTAATTGAGAATTGGGCGTGGAACTTGTCGATCTGCGTCGGGTAAGAAATCCATTGGCTGCAAATGGATTTTCAAAACAAAATATAAGGCGAGATGGTTCAATCCATAAACACAAATCGGGCTTGTTGCAAAGGGTTATTCTCAAGAAAAAGGAATTGACTATGACGAGACCTTTTCACTCACCTTGAAGATCAAAACCATCGAGTTGTCTATGTACTGTGGCAAAGACAAAATGGATGGAAACTTCGTGCAAATGGATGTCAAGAGTGCTTTTCTAAACGGTGATCTAAAAGAATAAGTGTACATGGCCCAACTCAAGGGTTTGTAGATGAGCATCAACCACACAAGGTATGTCGTCTCGATAAAGTCTCTTTATGGACTCAAACAAGCACCTATGGCATGGTATATAAAAATTGATCATCACCTATTGTAGCATGGATTCACTCGTAGCCCCTCGGATACAAATTTGTATATCAATAAGGTAGGAATAGAGATTGTCATTACGGTTTTGCGTAGATGATCTTGTGATCACGGAAGCTCGACAATCTTGTGGATGATGTAAAGAATGATCTCAAGAAATCCTTCAACATGACTGATTTGGGGCTACTTCACTACTGCTTGGCTTAGAGATATGGCGGAAGAAGAATCATATCTTCGTCTCCCAGATGAAATATGCCAAGACACTCCTGGAAAAGTATGGAATGTCATATTGTAAACCAATGTCCACACCTATGGAAAAAGGTTTGCAATTATCTAGATTCCAGGATTCACCAGTAGATGGCACTCACTACTGGGTAGCTTGTGGGGAGTCTCATTTACTTGACTTATACCCACTGGATCTTTGATTTGCCATGAGCTATCTCGCCCAGATTAATGCAAGAGCCAAAGAAATGTCATTGGATAGCAGCAAAGCATGTGTTGAGATATGTCTGCAAAGATGCTTGACTTTGGTCTGGAGTATCATAAGAACACTCGAGTTCTTCTTACAGGGATATATAGACTCAGACTATGCAGGATCTATTGATGACAGAAATCCACTACAGGATATGTTTTTCATCTCGAATCTGGCCTATCTCATGGATTATCGAAGCAAACTATTTTTTCTCTCTCATCCACTTTGAGGTTGAATACCACGCCGCATGAGGAGCTGTGTGTGAATTTATTTGGCTACGTTCCATACTTGTAGATATAGGGATTCTGAAGAGAAACCTCCCATCATTCACCTGCGACAATCAAGGTGTGTTGAAGCTTGTGAAGAATCCTATTTTTCATGAACGAACAAAGCATATTGAGGTTGAATGTCACTACATTCGTGAACAAGTCTTGAACCACCAAATTCAGCTCCATTGCCCTACTAATTTTCAGGTTGCAGATATTCTCATCTAGCCTCTCGGCAAAGTGAAGTTTGATTTGTTTAGGGGGTACATTTGTAAGAGAAATGTATTAAGGGGGGGAATGTTAGCACATTAGTTAGTAATTAATACATTGTTTCTTTGTAAAAATTTATGCGGTTATAACTGTTCTTTCCTCCCACACAACCTATATATATTTGGGCTTGCCATTTTGTTAGATACGCATTGAATAAAATCTATTCCTGTGCCATCAATGTTAAAGAATAACAAGGGGATTGCCTACCAGATGGAAGAGACCAATCATCAAATTAACCAACTTCAAGTCAACCAATACATTGTTAATAAACTATTTTATGAAACAACTTCAATAGTAAGTTACAATATCGTATGTATTCATGTTAAACTACTAAAGTCATAGTCCACATTGTAACATTCTTAGTTAACAATGTTTCCATTTACTACTAAAGCTATCTCGATTCTTGTAAAATCCACAAATTTGACATTTTAAAACCAAATTAATCCTTAAATAATTATTTGGAAAGTTACTGAATTTTTTTTTGTTTTAAAGTTACAAGGGTGTCAAATCCTAATATACGTTTAATTAAATTCCTACTAGCAATGTTACATTTCATAGGTTAGATCCAATCTAGATTATTAATTAAATATTCATAATCCAGTTCATATGTCAATTTAATTATCATCACTAGCTAAGTGTCCATTAATATCTCCTACTAGGTTAATTAGTTTCCCTTTTGGGAATTAACATTCAACACACATTTAATAAACCCTTATCCTTAGTAATCTTAGTTCTCTTAAAATTATTTTCTTTAATGTCCATTGAATCATACATTGAAACCTACTAGAGGGGTTACATTTTTAACTTAATACACTAGAGCCCTAAGTGGCCCCATTCACCCATTTACACATTCCTTGATTTATTTAAAATTTACAATCATAATAAGAAAATTCTCACCTAACACTTGTAGGGTTGATTCTTAACTCTTGGATCAAATAAATAGGGAGCAAAAGATTAGATCTACCAAAAAGAAGCCCGAATGATCCTTAAGGGAGTCTTCTTAAGAATTTCGTACTCTAAGCTCGTTCATTTGTTTATCTTTGGTTTACAAATTGAAGGAGTGGATGTCATGGATCAAGGGAAAACCATGAAGGAGTCTTCTTGGATCCAATGTGCAAGAAGAAGGGGATTCCATCCAAATGGGCTCCTCCTTTAGAATAGTTGAATCTTAGATTTAATCATGCATTCTTAGTTATTTAATTTCAATGCAAGCATCTATCCTAAATCTGGTTTGATTTCTATTGTTGATTAGTTCTCTATTTTTTTTTTCTTTGATGGGGAAACCCCATTTTGTAGATCAAGAGTTTTATGTATTGAAATCCCTTTATGCGGGTTGGAGTATGGGTCCAAACAAGAATACATGACCCTCATAGGTTAGATCCACATTTGGGTGAAGTCTAGATCCATAAGAGCCAATGGCTAGCTAGAAAAACGTTTTAAAAAAAGTTAACGCACAGGTGACCGACCGCGGTAACCTCTGTGCTACCAACATCGATTTCAATACCGGTGTTGATTCCTATGTTATTGATAAGTTTTTTTGAATATTGTTTTAAATTCAAGGGAGTGGTAAAAGATTAATTCCATGAGCAACTTCTTATTAAGTTTTAAGAAAGCATAACAGTCTCAGATGCATCTGATATAAACAAGGCACAACAAATGACTGTCAAGTTTGTAGAAGTGAATTTAGAGCAAAGATTCAAAGTGGTGATTTCAGTCACGAAATATATAGACAACGATTCAAATCACCAATGCCGGTTACTTCCAGATGAGTCTATTTTATAAATTCTAACACATCTTCAACATTTTGTGATTCACACTTATCTTAATGAAATTTCCAACAATTATTCATTAAATCTAAGGTTGATGAGAAAGTCATTATATCATTTAAGTTGATAACTAAGCTTGGAGTTAACATTTTAAAGTCTGCAATGTGTAACAATGACCGATGTCACTACAGAGTACACCGACGCCGATTAATAATACCGATGTCGATCACCGTGTAGGCCAAAGAACTCTAATAATTAATGTATAAATAACATAGATTTCAAAGGATAACTTTAACTTTAAATAAATCAAAACCAAAGAGTGTTTAACTATTTCAACCTAGAATAAGGTTATAAACCTCCCAATTCACATTGTGATCAAAACATTAAGATTTGCAACTTTCTTTTCTTTCAACACAAGGTAAAATTTAAACATGATATCCATTTAATTCATTCCTTTACATAAAAATAATTTTAAGAGAAAGGAAAGACACATTCTTTAATGAACTTCCTTCAAATATGATATTACAACTTGGTAAATAAAACTTGCAAAGTAACTTTTCTTTTAAATACAAGTCTACTAGTCTTCCACCTTAAGTGGGAATTACAAGAATATTTCTACAATGAAGGGTTGTTTTTGACTTTGAAACAAATGCTCCAAATCTCAAATCTCCAACAAGAGCTCCACCATGCCTTCACTTTAATCACAACAAAAACAAATGGGGGAGACCAATACTCTCCACCCAACCAATAATCCAATGAGGAGAAGAAGCTATCCTACTCATTGGCCACCGAGCCCTAACCAAAATGCAATAAAGGATGGATCCAACTCATGATAATAACAAAATGATTCAACATAACAATACAAAATGTCACAACCATTTAACACACATTCAACACAAGAATGCAACTTTCAAAATACGCAAGGCTTGAAAAGAAAACCAATGGAGCAAGGATCTATGGGGAGATCACTTATGCCTCCCAATGGGATTAGGTGCCCACCTTAAAATCCTAAAAAATACATCTCAAACCCCTACACAAATCTTATGCCTTCCTAAAGATCCTCTTATGCCTCACACATTCTTTTATATCTCACTACAATCTCTTATGTATCCCTCAAAAGAATCAAATAAGAAATGCAAGCATTCTCTTATCCAAGGTGGGGCACCCAACCCAACTCCCTCCCAAAATATGAAATAATCTCTTATGCCTCCCTACATATAAAATCCCCATAGCCTTCTCCTACACCATACTTAGGCATTCTACCCATGAACCCAACAAGCATGCAAACCATTCACTTGCATACAAATAAACACATATAAAAGAAAACAAGTAAAACGAGGGTATAGTTCCTACCTTTCCATGGTAGAACTTGATCAAGAGTAACACTCCAAGCTCCTTCAAGCTCAATCCAACTCCATCAAGATCAAGAATTCAATAAGCACTCTCTAAATTCTCTAACTCCAAAAATACAAGAGCATTAATGAAAATAAGTAACCCCCAAAAAAACAAATAAACTTGTATATATAAAAAAAGGGAAGATGAGGGTGAGGTGGCTCCATGTAGGATGCCACATCACTTATCCTCAACGCCTCATCACAAGTCAAACCTCAACCCCAATGCACAATAAATTGGTGGTTGAGAGGAATGACAAGCCTCTTACACACACAATCCAAACCCACACCCCCTACGGACATAATTAAAAACCCATGTAAGAAAAGTTCAATAAATGTCACTTTTTGTCTTACAAAACACATAATGGGGTCTATTTTTGACCCCCAAATCCATAGGTATGGTTGGTATAAGAAATTAAGAGGTGTGGGACAAGCTTCCAAAAATGGCCATTAAGACCAAATCCAAAATTCCAAGGTAGAGTAGAGTGTACAACATTCAAAGTCACATACACTCAACTTAAATTACAAAATTCAAAGGACCAACTACTCTAATAAATGACTCATTTTGTCACATTCACAATTAACTTAATAAACATGATTAATTCACTTAATTAAGGAACATTAGTCAACAATTATTAAATGAATTACATCACAAAATAAATCACATACTCCACAATTAAATAAAAGGAAAGGAAAAGAATTACACACAAATCCCATGGTCACATTTGGAGGTCATCCCCCCCATGGGGACCCCCTAACAAAAAATAACAAAACATAACACATTACCCAAGTTGCCTTGGTGACCATTTTTGTATCCAATCCCCCTTTTGATTGTTGTGATATAATTACCTGAAAAATCACACAATACCTCCTTTGGCCTTGTGGCAACATCAAATAAATCTAGGATAAACTATACGCACATCAATCAATAAACATCCTCATATAATTAAATCATCATCTAGACTAACAATACTATCATTTGTCTAAAATCCCAACAACATCTCAAATCTACCATTTCATCAATATCAATAATATCGTGAGATTAGTTCCAACGCTAAATCGTAGTCAACATGACAAATTTTCCAAATGTCAGTAATGTATATGTTAACAACACATCATCATCATCAATATAAAATGTCTCTCTATGCAGGGTTCATTTTAAGAGACCTCTTGGAAATCAGAGGTGGAAAATACATGGCGAATATCCCCTGAACCATTTTCGGAAGGTGAATTTTTTGGGGGTTGTATGAAAAATTTTCACCTAATTTTCAAGCACCCTCATTGACGTGCGTCAACAAACCTCGTTGACACCCATCAATGAGGTCTGTGACACGTGTCAACGAATTTTTGACGCAAGATAGTGAATCTCTGTCCGCGCGTCTACAACCTCCGTCCTCTGCTTACGCATTGAAAAATCTCCATGTCAAGCGTCTGAAAACCTCCTTGTCACGCACGCGTCAACAACTTACCCCCTGTCACGCGCGTTTGCAGTACCTCCTTATCACATGTCAAATATATCCTTGTTTTATGTCTACAATCGACCCCTTTGTCACGCATCAACACATATCATCAATCTCTGGTGCTTAGAGTATGTGAGTTCACCGTATTTGTAAGGTACTGGTGGTAGTACCGTAGTATACTACCTAGCGAATCACCTAGGTTTTTATAGGATATGTTTTCAAATGTAGGTGAATCCGATCCCAAAAAAAAATATACTGTAAGTTTTATGTGAACATGACACCGACCCGCTCCGAAAAAATCACCTTTTCAAATTTCCCTAAAATGAAAATCTCGCCATATTACGAATATTCACCACAAAAATTATCTCTGTCTCTATGTCTCTAAGCATCCACGAAATCATACTATGAATCACAATCCATTAATAGTCGAATATCTCTGTCATTTAATATCATGCTAAACCAAAATGATACAATAATATCCATGTCTATAGTCAACTGTAATAGAAATCAAAATATAATAAGTGTTGAAGAGAAGTGGGAACTACATCCCCCTCCCCTTAAATCAAATTCCTCTTGGAAGTCATTGAAATAGGTGTGGAAACTGGACTCGTAGCAACATAACATCCTCCTATGTAGCAGTAGTCTCATCATACATGTCCCACTAGACACGCACCTAATCAATCTCTCGGCCTTGAAGGCCCAGGGTCATGTGCTCTAAAATACAAACGGACTCCACCATCATTTGTTCCTGCTCCTGCACCTGCAATGTGGTCCAATCCAATACATGAGATAGATCTGGGATATATCTCCTAAGAACAGATATATGAAACACATCATGCACGCGAGATGAGTTGGGTGGCAAGGCTAGATGATAAGCTAAGGGACCGATCCACTCTAGGATCTCGAATGGACCCATGAATCTAGGAGACAACTTAAAGCCTTTTATGTAATAGATAGGACTCTTATGAGGTCTGACATGAAGAAACACCTTCGTGCCAACCTCATAACTACGGTCAATTCTCCTCTGATATGCATGCTTCTTCTTCCTATCATGTTCCTCCTGTAACCTCTTTCAGACCAAAACAATCTTCTGCTCCATATCCTGTAACAAAGCTGGTCTAAGAGATACTCTATCCTCTAATCTGTCCCAACTCAACGGTGTCCTGCACTCCCTGCCATAAAGTTCTAGAAAAGATGTCATGCCAATCAAACTCTAAAAACTATTGTTGTAGGAAAACTCCACCAAATACAAGTACTCCTCCCACCTCGACTGATGATCCATGACGTACATCCAAAGCATGTCCTCTAAAATCTGATTCACTCGCTCCATCTGTCGGTTTGTCTCTAGATGATAATTTGTGCTCAAGTTGATGCTCATCCCAAGGGCCTGATGCATGGTAGTTCAGAAGTTTGATGTGTATAAGGGATCGCGGTCTCAGATGATCTTCTGCAAAATCCTATGCAGTCTAACAATCTCATCTATGTACACTCTACTCTGCAAAGATGCATTTGTATAGGTGGTCTTCACTAGAGAAAAATGAGTCACTTTCATCAATCTATCCACCATGACCATGATGGCATCATGGTAGTATCTCGACGTCGGTATCCCTACTATGAAATCCATGGAAATGGTGTCCTATTTCCACTCTGGGATAACATGTGGGTAAAGAAGGCTAGTTGGATGCTGATGCTTGACCTTCACCCTCTGACACTCTAAACAACACAACACAAACTGAGCTACATCTCTTTGAAGACCTCTCCAATGGTAAAGTTGTCTAAAAAGTTGTCTCAAGGTGGCGTACATTTTAATTATATTTATTGGGACTAAATTTTAATTTTATTTATTGGGACCGACATTTATAATTAACTTTAACAATTTTTAATATTTTTAATCTTAATTACACGTTTTATATTTATTACAAATATTATTAAATTTGAAAATTTTAATAAATTTACAATTACATTTTAAATATTAAATTTATTATAACTTTTAATAATATTAAAAATTCACTTTGAAACTCAAAATTTGTTAAATTTTAAGAGGTAATTTTATTACAAGTTTTAAATTGATTATAAATCATAAATTTTACATTTAGTAAGATTAAATTTAAATGGAAATGAGAATTTTTATCTTGGTAATTTTGGGAGATGAGGCTAAGGCCTGGGTTGGGTAAGAAAACAATACTACATATAAGGAGGTTACCCAAATAAGTTGTGATGAATATTAGTTTACAAATCGTTGGGCGAATGATGTAGAAGACTAAAGGATGTTATGTAAAATTATGGTGCATTAATCGTTCATCCTAAATTTTCAAGTGTGTTATATATATGATGGAGCTATTTGTAGGATAGTGGACATTTTTGTTGGGTGTTTCGGTTTAAGAAGATGGTTTGAGTGGGGATAAGAACATTTAATATTTGTGGGTGTCTCTAAAAGGTTTTGGGAGACTCTAACAAGCCTAAACCATTTACTTAATAAAAAAAATCTTTTTGAATTTTGAATTTAAACTTTATGTTAATTTAGTAGGATTAAAAATAATAATTTTAATTTTGGGTATAAGTTTTAATTTTGATTTTACTTATTAACATTTACTATATATGGGTTTGTATAATAAATGAATTTATTCTGCAATCATAATACTAAACACTAAATCTTAAACCTTACACACTAAATATTAAACCATAAACATTTTAACACAAATAATAAAGCATAAACCCTAAATCATGTTGAGCATGAACCACAAACACCCAAATCCTAACCCTTAACACAAATTCTAAACTTTGAGTGTAAATCCGATGTTGGGATTTATCATATAGTGAATAGGCTTTAGGTGTATTTAGTGTTTAGGGTTTAGTCTCTTAAATATATCTTTACATTTTAGGATCACCCAATATAAAATAATAGAAACTCCATTAATCACAATGCAACAACTTAAATTCTTGTTTGACACCCTAAACACTTGTGTGACACTTTAAATGTTCATAAATGGGTCACCTTAATAACATGAACACTTGTATGACATCATGAACCATAAAACCTAAATGGTAAACACGAACCCCTAAACACTAAAGCCTATATCATAAATAGTAAATGTTTAACCCATAACATAAACCTTAAACACTATAAATTAAACCATGAACATGCACCATATACCCAAATTACTATGTCGATAATCATGTTGTATTTTAGGGTTTGTGGTTTACGCTTCGATGTTTAGTGTTTGTGTTTACAACTTGTGTTTCATTTTTGGTGTTTGTGGTTTAGTGTGTAGGACTCAATGTTTGTGTTGTTTTTAAAGATTTACGGTCATTCTAGCTAACATAATCATGAAACCATTGACCATGTAAGCTTCCTCAAAGCTTCCTCTCGTGTAAGCTTCTATAGAGCTTAGGGATATACGTGTTTCTTGTTTTTCTAGAATAAATCTGCGAGTAGTCCGATTGTAGCTGCCTCATTCAACTTCCACTCTTTTTATTTATTTTTATCTTGAAATTATCCTGCAATTTCATGGGCAATCTCTACATTCTTTCAATGTAGTTCTCTTTGGCAATTAAACGATTTTTTTAATTCCCTTTGAGAGTACAGAAAGGCTTCAAAATGTACCCTGTTAAACTTGGGTCACACTCAAATGTATGGTTTACAACATTGGCATTGCAATATACATAGGCTTTATCACATTCTTCACAAGGAAATCGCAGCTGTTTAAATCCTTCCTAAACCAATTTCCAGTATTGGGTAATACTCCATAAATGAGTCCTCTCCCTTAAATATTGTTGTAACACTTCCATATAAACATTATACATACATTCCATGAGAAGTTTCTTCTGCATCATTTACAATTGATGGTATATACCTTACAATTGATAGCATATGCATAGTGTTAATTATGAATTTACTCTTTCGGAAGTTTTTTTAGCGTTCACCCGCTGGTTTGAACGTCCGTGCTTTTACAAATTACTTTTTGGTGTAAATGAATTTAATAACGTCCAAAGACAACCTTTCGGTGTAATAATGAATTAATTTCGATATAATAATGAATGAATGTATGTAACAACGTCCACAGACAGAGCTGCAGCAAAAAATACAGATCACCTTTCGGCGTAATAAAGAGTATTACTTATGGAATCTGGGTGGATATCGTACGGTCGACTCTCCTTGGTCAAGATTAATTTTAATTATCTGCCTAAATTTATTTAAGAGACGGATTATTATTTCTTAATCAGGCATGTTGTGATCTATATATCGGAGACACGTCGCCCTGAAATTATCACTCGACTTCCAAGCTGTGCGGTGGAAATAGCGTTTTTTTATTGCCCGAGCGTGTGTATTTTGGAGGCATGGAGACGAAATCGATGGTGGCTTCGCGATCGATTCAGTTTTCCCGGAGAGTGACTTTACATGATCAAGCTTTGTTTTCTTATTTTGGGCTGATTGTAGAGCACGGAGAAAGCAGACAGAGACGCAATGCTGATCTGGATGTGAGACTATATGCCACTCTTGCCGCGAACCCAGTACCATATAGAGCTGGTAATATTTTCGCTGATCTTAGTACTTTCTTTACGACGACTATAGCTGAAGAAGCCGAGAGGATATGGAGCGTCGTTGTTTCAAGCGTAGAGTCCCTTGCAAAGTGGGTCATGACTGAGGTCGAAGATCTTTGGAATAGTGCTGTTAAAGCAGTAAAAGACATCTCCAATGCTATTGCAACATTTCTCACCAAGTTTTGGAACAATATCACTGAGTTCGTCAAGAGATTCCAGGGAGCTAGCGACAACATTAAAAATCATGTTGCAGATGCCACGTTGAAGGTTACGGACAATTTGAGGAAAATAGCCTTAGGAAGGATCAAGGATGTTCTCAAAAAAGAAGGCTACAACATTGAAGGATGGTCGGAAGAAAAACTCAGAACTCAGTGGGACGAGTATATGAAAGCTCATCCCATACATCCCAAAGAAGAGGAGGAAGCCAACGAAATACTCAATGGATAATCCTCGACTGTCAATGTGTCTCTCTCCGTGTATGTGTTTGTTCTTTACGTATGTTATGTTATGTCTTCTTGACAGTTTTTTCTACGCAGATTTAAGAGGAGAGTGCAATATTGCATCTCTACATAGTTTAGTTTGCTGTTAGGACTGAAAATGACCAAAACTTTGCAGTCACAGCGGCTTTATTTCCTCCTCATTTGTGTGTCTTTTGTCGTCTGCTTCCTCAGCCCATTTGAGATGCTGAGGCCGCTGTAATGTCTTATTAAAAATAAAAGGGTTATGATAAAAGTGAAGGAGAACAAGTAATAAATTCCGAAATTTAATTAAACGTCTTATAAATCTTCAATTAACTCTGCCACTTAAACCATGCAAGCTCACAAATGAACCAAAGATGTGGTCTAATTCTAGTTATGTAATAGTATTACTTGAACTAACGTAAGCAAAATGGGCGTGTTAATAATTTAAATTACACATACTACAATAAGATATAATGCCAACCATATGATATGCAGACTGCTTGAAATGTATTCTATCGTTTTGACATGCAATGGAAAATGGATGCCAGTGAAATTGTTTTTGCTATGTTTTTTTATATATCTAGAAAATGTATTAACATGACATATGGAGGAAAAGAGGATGGATTTAAAGGTAAACCCAAGTTATTTAGAACTAAATATTAATACATGTTGTTGAACGGTCACATTTGGAAGATATTTTTAAATAGTTTCGAAACATTACCAAATATTAGATTTATTATTGTCAAGTTATTCTCACCCTATGATTGTTTGAAATTTTAGTGGTGGATTGTGTACACCTTTAAGTAATATGATCACATAACAAACAAAGAGTATGATGTTGCAATTCAAATATTTGTTGTAAGCTTAAATCGGATGCATTCTTTATCCATAGGTCAAGGTTTTTGTTTTCTTTCACCCCTAAAATTTGTAAAATCTTGAATATTAGTTTAAGTTTAGAGATTTTTTATTATTAATATTATTTTTAACTCAAACTTAATATAGTGATGTTATTGGATTGAATCTCCTATTACTCATCAAGATTGTTTTAAAATTATTATTAAGTTTTGCAAATCTTAATTTGTCTTTACATTTATATCACTATTACATGTATGAAAACAACATAATACTATTACATCTTTTAATATAAGTCTATTGAAGCACATTATGTAAGATATGATAAAGTAGATGAAAATAATATTTTAACTTTACAATTAGCAGCATGTTCTTTTCACTCTAGGTGTAGTTTGTGCATTTTCTATTTTTGTGTGTAAACAATCCCTTGTAATAGTCATGACATAATGATGAATTCACTAGACTGCAATTTTTGTGCTTCCAAAGTCAAAGTTATGCTTCCTATCATTAAATATATAAAATATTAGTTTTTTCTTTAATGAATTGCATGTTCAAGCCTTGAAAAATAAAAAATGATAGCAACGATAATGTTGACAAAAGTGTGGTAGTCGGAAAAAAATCGCAAGATATAGAAAATCTACATAAATACATTCCTGTGTCTTCCAGTAGTTGAACCCTCCTGAAAATATATTTAATTCATCATACTATACTAATCATATTTAGATTAGTTTTTTTTTGTGTACAATACACCCTTACTTTCTACATGAAAAGTGGGGACCCTCTTGAAATTTAAAAGAGTACTTGAAGACTTATTTTCATGGAAAAGTGAAATGTTAAATCAAATTAAAAAAAAGAGAAAACAAGAAGAGAAACAAAATTAAAAACAAAATTAAAAAAAATTAGAAGAAAAAAATATCAAAATAAAACCTCAAACCGTTTGCATATGTGGTTATGAAAATCTCCTTAAGGTACTTGTTATATCGAATCACAAAGCACCCTTATGTTTACACAAGTGCATATACTTGAGCTTACGGTGATTGGATAACATGGGTACTATCTCCAAGTTGTGGGACTGTTCCACTTGAGATAGACCTCCGAAGAAAAATTCTTGCTCCTAAACTACCCTAATCCACAATCTACTCTAATGCAGGTAAGACTATCTTTCCTAATCTAACTTTCCAAATCTAAAGAGAGAATGCATGAAAATGAAAGCCTACACTAAAGTGGTGATACACCGAAAAGGAAGGCTATGAGAGTAGTCTTCCAATTGAAAAAATAGAAGTAGAATGTATACTAGAAGAGGTGATAACGCTTCTCCACAATCTAGCAAAAATGCATTCACAACAACATCTCAAATATACACAATGATAATAGATCCCTACTTGAGCATAAAGATAGACACAATAAACTTGTAATCAAGGTTGGAGGGGCAAGAAGAATGCAAGAAAACATAGCAGGGGAAGATGCATCCACAAACTTTTATTTTATTTCTTCATGATATGAGCAGCTCAATCTCTTACAAGATAAGGGCTGGGATCACCATGCAAGAGTCCACTACTGAGGGCTTGCAGCACATTGGCTTCACAAAGAAATTTTGACAGAGCTTTGCTCCTAGAAAACAACCTCCTTTTACAATGAACCCAACACTCCAATTTATAGGAAAATGAGAAGAGAGAGAGAAGGGAAAAATGGAAATCCTGAAATATATCCTTAACCACTTGTAAGAGGCACTACATGGGTGAAATGATTGTATATTACTTGAAAATTCCCCATACTTTCCCATGCTTCGCAAAAGAGAAAGAATGATGACCAATCTTAATTGCACTCCCAACTAAAATAAAACATTGTCATGAACTTCGGCCACGTTTTATAAAAATCCCCATTAATTTCTCATAAAATATAGAATTACTTGATTTTTTTCATTGGGCTCGAGCCACGATTCCAACAAATACAAATTTTGTGTGATTTCGTTGAGAATGCAAAAGTTATGACCTCCCGAGTGCGAATACACTGATTCGGGTCTGGCAGCATTTTCTATCATTCATGAGAATGAACATTAACTCACGGGGCCAAATATGTTTATTTTATTTAAATATATATCTACCCTTGTTAAAATTAAGATTGAATATGTTTTTGTGATGCTAGAGGACGTCGTGCTCGTTTGAAAAAGTCCAATTTTATGAAAATCGGAGCTCGAGTCAAAAACCATGTTATGGCCATTTGAAGTTCGGAAGGTCAAACTTTGAATTTTATCTTTGAATTGCCCAGGTATTTGAAAAATTGAGTCCGCATGTCTCGGATGTCCTAGATACATTCTTCCGCATGTCCGATTTGGTCTTTCTTGTCCCCTTTTGTGCCCTTTTCACCCTTTCACGTCCAAGAATACTTTTGTCCCCACCGTCCCGACAAAAATCTCCGCACCACCGCATAAAAGTACTTGCGGAAAATCGCTGATTCACGTCACTCACATACTTTTGTCTCCTTTTGTCCGGACCGCGTGGAATGAAAACTTCCACTTTTTCCAATTTTCACTATACGGCCATTTCAGAATTTGTGCGTTCCGCGGCGTCGAAAGTTGTCCCGCTGGTTTAACAAAAAGTTCCGACTTTGCTGATTCCTTTGTATTTCAAACAAAATTGGTATGACGAACCTTGATGATCCACACCGGTATGAATGCAACCTTAAGACCCGCGATCCATTAAAATAAGCCTGCATGACTTCATTTTTACATTTTTCAATTTCTTCTAACTCGTTGGGATTTTTCCTTGGATGGGAGAGTTAGAGAGAAGCCAAAGGGGCCCCAAAAACATGATTTTGAGCCATGAATCAATCTACTTGCTCGAGAATGAAGAATCGATGCATGATATCAAAATTTACCTCGAGGGGTGAATTTTGATAACAAAGATTACGCATTTATCCAAGATCTCACACTATTTAAGTCTCTAATGAGATGTTTGTAAAAAAATTGATAGATATAGAAAATATACATAAATCTATCCTCGTGTCTTCCATTAGTTGAAATCCCTCCTGAAATATGTATTCAAATCATAATACTATACTAATCATATTTAGATTAGTTTTATTATGTACAACACACTCTTACTTTCTACATGAAAAGTGGGGACCCTCTTACAATTTAAAAGAGGAAGATGAATTTTCATGGAAAAGTGAAATTTTAAATCGAATAAAAAAAGAAAACAAGAAGAGAAACAAAATTAAAAAAATATAGAAGAAAAAATATCAAAATCAAAACTTCAAACCATTTGCATACGTGGTTATGAAAAATATCCTTAAGGCACTCTCATATTTATTTAAGAGCTCACACTATTTATGTCTCGAATGAGATGTTTGTAAAATTTTATTTAAAACATTTGTGACAATAAGGCCCCTTCTCTTATAGTAAATTCAATCTCAAAATGTATTCGAAATGCCATAAAAATTTATATTATATGAATCTTATAAAGTTTAAGTCATATAAAGAATATGTGAGAAGCCTCACCTATATTTAAGTCATATAAAAAATATGTGAGAAACCCCACCATATTTAAGGTTGATCACACGTTTTTCATGTGTTTGAATTTTTTTCAAAATGTTTAAATTGATATCTAAAAATTGATATTATTCACACTTTTAAGTTTAAACTAAAATTGATTTTTATAAGTTTTTTTGTGATTAATAATTGGCAAGAGAACACATGGTGGTCATTTTGTTACTCAACATATTTTGATTGAAAAGTGAAATTTTATATTAATAAAAAAATGTACAACACTAATCATACAAAAACTTTGGGTAGAAAGAGTCACACCCTCAGAATGCGAAGGGTTGTAGTCAGTTTTTTTCCTACTCCCTTTAAACTCCAAGTGCATCACTATCACCCAACACAAGTTGGGCACTCACTGAGGCACGCGGAGGCACCGAGTCCCCCTTTTATGTGAGCCTTGTGAGAATGCTTCGTTGTTAATGGAGGAACACTTGCAGGAATAGAAATACATGCATCTAATCTAATACAAAGGTAAAGGAACTAGCTCTAAGCACAAATGCACCATGATATACATATAAACATTGTAACAACATAAGAGAAATAGATATGAACCATGAATAACATGAAAACACACTAGGGTTTGGTCCATAAACAAATATATTCGAGAACAACGCACCATATATTGATTATAATTGTTTACAATAGCCATATTATATAAAAAAGGGTCATATAAGACCGAATACATCAAGGAAAGGCAATATAACCCTAACAAACTACTTTCCTAGAGTGCCCTCACTATGTTTTTCCATCATGGCTCTAGTTTTAGACCCGAGCACATTCATACATGCATCCCTATACTCATACCTCTCTACCCTTTTTCTTTCTCTATCATTAATCATCCTCTTCTTGATCCAAATTCCTCCTTATATAGAAATCAGGGGCTCTCCTTCACCGCCATAACCTTATCCATGATTAGGCCGCATGCCAGGTGAAACATGCTCCTCCATACTCGAGTGCTTATGAAAAATTGTAAAAGCCTCCACTAACTGTAATGATCCTCCTCTAGAATATTCCTTCCTAGAATATTCTTTCCTTGAGTTCTAAGACACCAAGCTAGCACCTTATCCACTCATCATGCCTACTCAAGCCTTCACGTGTTTTCCCTGTGATACCATATCCGATAAAATATCTAAGTCCTTAAACCTATCTTGCTTCCGTGTGCCAACCGTTTCTCTGCATACCTTTCCTTGAGTACCTTTCTCCTTACTTTCCTTTCCCACACACTCTTCCTCCACCTTAGGACTTAGTCAATTTTCAGGGTCTAACATCACCCCACACTAAAATTATTTTCTGTCCTCGAAAACAACCTGATCTTCTCGTAATGAATAAAGAATGGGGAAATAATAACATGCTTCCAACTTGTGCCGAAGAATGAAAGAATTTTCCTCTTCTGCTAGAGAAGGATGGGGAAGTCTTTATTCAACCTTCTTTAATCTTACTCAAGGAATCCACCTCATTTTGCACTTGTTAAAATAAATCCCCTATTAATGCGTTGACTTCATCAAATGATAACTCCTTGCCCTTAGCCTTTAGTGTATCAACAATATTCTCCATCTGCTTTCTAAGGTCACTCAACACGTCCATCCTTCGAGTAACCTAGGGATATAATTCCTTCAATTTATTTTTAATCAAGACCCTCGGCCTTCGATTTCTTTGTTTCTTCTTGACCTCCACTATTATTATATTTTCTCGTTTCACCCTGTTACCTTTGTTCTTCTCCTGAAACTCCTTCAGGTCCTCCTCATGGTAGCAAACCAAAATACTTACCACTTTGTCTTTGTCTCCACAATTGTCATAGAAAACTTCAACCATGTGCACCTTGGTTTTAACTGAGGTAAGGAGCTCAGAGTACCAAGTTATGGTTTCTTCAATATTTGATTTCTCCTTAGCCCTCTATCGCGCGTCAGAACTTTCTCATGACTCCAATGCAAGCGGTTGTTTCGCATCATAATCAAACATGTTAAGTCCTCTAAGAAGAGAAAGGATGACTCATACTTATGTGTAGGGGGCCAAATCTAGGGCACACTAAAATAATGAAGTCTCAGATATTCTCCATTTTCTTATACACCTCATGCACCTTCACCTTCTCTTCTCTTAACTTAAGCTTCAACTGAGAAATGATCAACTCTTTCTACTTGATCTCTCTTTCCATCTTAATTATCTCCTTATTATTTCCTTCAAATTATTCCTCTAAGACCTTAATTCTATTATTCCTATAGAATAACCTCACCTCTACCTCCACGAGATATATTTTTGGGCGTGTTACATACCTGCTCATCAGTTACCCACTGAGCATCCACAATAGGGTTCACCTCATTGGGGTTTTGTGTTTCTATCAAGGCATCTGCATTAATCTCAAACTCAAGATCATCCACATGGGACTCGAAGGTCCATGAAAACATCTTCCTTGTGCGTGTGTATGCACTTCCTCAATCAAATGAAGACTAGTAAAAGAGTTGGTCTATGGGTACTGTGCTCTGAAACCGTGTGCATAGGACATTGTTTGATTACTGAATTTGTTCATTAAAGGTCCTTGTGCCATTGTCACGCCTTTGCCACCGGTGCATGCTACTATCAGGAAGCTCACTGCTAAGCTGGGATCTCCACCCATGCTCCCATAATATTTTCATGCCTCCTCCATTTCCTTCAATATTTCCTCGTTGTGCTCCACTTCGTGCTCCACCAAGTTCTTCATGTGATGCCTACCACTTCTCTTTCCATAGTATCTTCCAACTATCCTCTTTCCAGTGTGGGGTCTTCTCCGCATTGGTCCCTACTTATTCTTCACTTCCTCCCACATTGTGAGCATACTCTTCATAATAATTCTTCTCCTCATCAGATTCATGTATATCATGCATAGGGGGACTCTTACCTTCCTCACGCTATTCATCCTCCTCCTCAATTCATCACCCTTCATGCTCTCCATCTCCTCAGAGTTTGAGCTTTGTGTCAATCTTTTGCTTCTTCTTCACCAATGAATCCTCTAGCAGATAGCATGAATTTTTCTTCTTAGAAACTTCTCCTTTAAATGGGGGATTTCGTTCCTCCTTGTGTAAGTACTTAGACATGTGTCATGACTCCTGCACTACTGCAGTCTAAACTATGCACGTGCTCGGTGCCCTACTTGATGTAGTCTCTTCTCTTTCTCTTTTTGTTCCCTTTATCATATCAGGTTCCTCTGGGATGATACATCATCCTCCACATACGTCACCCTTATCAAACTTGGTCCTTATGTGTATATACACCCTTACCGTCATTTTTCTTGTAATAGGTATTACCACGGGCTTCACCATACGTACGTCGTGGGAGACACACTTCTCCACATACACATGTTTCTTAGGGTATACCAATGTTCTGTGTAGTGCATGGTACTCCTAGTATACCTCACTTAGATCAAATCTAAGTTTCTTGGCATCCTTAAACCTATTGACACTTTAAAAATATTGCACTGTGAAGTCTGATGATAACTTACACCATGGGATTTTAGAGCCATCTGTCAAAGAGAATTTGTCTATGCATAAGTGTTGGTATACAACAAACTCAACTTCACCATGCACTAAGGGTAGTAGTTGTTCAGGGATTCTCCATTCTACCCCAAACACATCACACATTTTCTTATACCATTTCTCCAAGTGCACCTTATATGCAACAATCATTATGTCATAAGTGTATGCTTCAAAACTCTTCACGGGGGAAGGGTCCTCATCAAGTTATTCTCAAACATAGATATTTGGACCATCAGAAACTCCAATATTTGAAAACACAATAGTAATAAAGATGTTACCATACATGATATTGTTCCCGTCGTGCACCACATCTAGAATATCCTCTGCAATGAAGTCCAAACGATTGTAGATTGTTTCATCAAAATCTTCCTTTAAATGTTCAACCATCTCTTATTCACTTACATCCAACACTCTTATCTATTCAACTTGGTTACAAGTGTGCACCATCTTCATGATTGGGTTGGTGATCTTGTTAATATCAAAGTAGCACGAACCCTTATTATACTCATATTTTGTGGTTGTTTCCTTGATTGTGTCCTTTTCACCCAAGTCATCATCCAGTGACTCTCCCGAGCATAACAATCCAATGTATTTTGAAATTAACTAAGCATTCAAGTGTATTCTTCTTCCTACGAAGTAAAAATAGTCTTCATGCACACTCGACATCAATAACTAGTACAACATTTCAGGTTTAGCAAAATATGGTAAATTATAGAGTTTCTTGAGTCCATTCTCCAATGTGGTTTTCATAGAGTCATAATAAATAGTCTTGTCATCTTGTGTCCTTCTCCTGTCGGGTGAAATAATTCCAATGCTATTTCTTTCTCTATGGTGCTTTCGTCCTATGGTTGTAATAACATTACAAACATCTTACACATGTGAGACACCCAATCCATCCCTAATATAATGTCATTGGGGTAATGCATCTCTACATACCATTATTCATTGAAAATTGTTCATGTGACTAGTTTTCCCTTGCCCTTTCCTTTGCCATTATTAGGTGAAGTGTCTGATCCCTTCCTTGTTGAAATTATTCCTTGTTAAGTCCTTGTAAGTTTGTGTTAATGAAAATTATAAAACCCCCCGAATGGCCTGATTATGAGTGGGGCATTCATTGTAATTTTCTAATATGGTACCAAATCTCAAATATGTGGAGTTTCTAAACTTGAGATGGTCCTCCGAGAAGGCCATATTACCTTTCCTAATTCTAATGCTAAAATACTCTTAATGTGGAAAATACTCCTAACTATAACTATCCTAACAACTTGTAAGGAGACAGGAGAGAGAGAAAGAGCATGAAAAGTGGGAAATCCTACATTAAGGGGGTAATATCACCAAAATAAGGGGGAAAATATTCTATTGAGGGAGGATGAAATAGTGAAAAGGGGCTTTGAGGGAGGTCAGAAAAATGTGACACAGAACCAAATCATAATCCACCATCAACACTCCATGAAGCACAACATCATACACCTACAAGTGAAAGAACATGCACAAAATACAACAATAATAATAGAGAGGTAAGAAAATACACTAAAAATGGGCTAGGGTTGAAAAAACCACAAAACATAATTTTTATTGCTTCATAGTATGCACATACCATTACATTTGATGCGAAAAGGCATAATTACATTTCTAGGCCCAAGAGAAGGCTCGTAGTCAAATGGAGTTGAGGGAAAAATTTTCTAGAGTTTCCTAGCTCCCAGAATGCCTCTCTAAAAAATGAGGGGTTTGAGTTCTTTTATATCCAATTTTCACCTACCCTCGTTAAAGAGGTATGAGCACCCATACAATTTAACTTCCCTAGGGTACCTTATGTTACAAAATACATGGGCGCCATACTTGCATTAAATGTGGTTGTTGAGCTATCTTTCACCCACCGACCTTTACCTTTCTTGGGACTCATGAGCTATCTAACATGTAACCCATCCAACCTCTCTGTACCATACCATCACCGGAGCCCAACGTTATGACCCATCTAACCATGTGTCACTTGACCATGACCGTCCAACCCGGGGGGTTAGAAATTATTCAACTATGTGAGCCATAAATTTGAAGCAACCACCCAACAACAAGCCGCCACTCGAGAAATGGGTCAACCAAATGGTTTTGTACCTAGGGTTAGACATCATCTAACCTATGACACTTCCAACTCAACTAACTATCTTATGACCCATCCATCCTCCTTATCTCCTTCACCTAGGTTGAGTCATCAAGAACCATGCTTGTATGATGCCTCCAACTAGTATGTAGACCAACAGAGCCATCTCACCCTATGTCGTATATCTCGAGGTGGTTGGACGTTTTCCGACTTCCATACCATCCATCTGAGCACGTCACCATGGTGCCATAATGGTCAATTGACCAACCCATCCATTTAAATCACGACCAACCCCAGGTGTCATTTCCCCAGCCTTCCAACCTAATCGCACACTTCTCTATCATCAACCCCTAGGCCATCCATCTAGTCAACCAACCAACCAACCAACCGGCTAACCAACTCGGACGTCCAACCTAGGTGACCAACCTGGGCATTAAACCTAGTGTGTTGCCTAACTAGCCATTTAATTGTCATCCAAACTACACTTTTTAATTCATCCAACCAACCAACCCGGCCAACCAATCAATTCATTCAACCTATCTGTACAACTCGATCTATAGCTCAACTATCATCCTACTTGGTTCCAAATCAAGACAACCCAACCAACTCAGTTCTAACTCGCTAGACATTCGACCATCTTGTTTCACCATGACAAGCCACTCTCCGTGCATGAATATTAACTCATCAAGCCATCTAGATCTTTTTCTCTCCTAACAATTTGGGGCTGAATTTTACAACCATATGCATGTCCTGCCCATACTTTGAATGGTTAAGTCCATTTATGATGATTTATCCAAATTATCCTGGGGGTAAGTTTGGGATAAAAATAGTGACCTCTCGGGGACATATGCCTGCTAGATGTCTTACCAATTTCCTTGAAGTATCCATTGGGTATGAAGTCAAGCCTAACCTTGAAAAATGATCTATTCCATTTGAAAATATTTCACCCAGATTTGTATGAACTTAGCATTTGGGATGTAAGTGCCTTGGCCTACTCTTAAAGTTGATTTTGGGATTTGAGATAAATTTGTAAACTTTCCCCAAAAATGAAAATTTGAATAAGGAAAATGCATGGAGAAAATGGACATATATTGATCTATTTTGGTTAATAGATGCACCTTGAGAATTGCCCAAAATATGATTTCTACCATGAGCATTGTTGCTTCCATGAATGGATTGTGCATGAGCAACCACACACCACAACACACACTATGTACAAAAATGAAAATCATACACACCCCACATGGGATATGCAGAATGTGCAAGAGCACTCCTTTTCCGAAAGCACACCTACCTACTCTACACCAACTAGAATAAGGGAAAGATAAACAAAGCTCAGCAATGGGAGAAATAGATTCCCTTATTTACAAAGTTTGGCCATGTAATTAATTTAGAAATGGACATGGCATGTAATAAGAGTGGAAAAATATCTACCACCCTTCTACCTAAAGCATCAACCACAAATAAAATTAATACCTCCTTTAGTTTTACATTTGGTTGGAGGTGTTGTGGCTGACCTTTAGTGCTTTCAATATCATCCTCATGCCCAAAAATGAGCATGAATGGCTATGGCTTCTCCTTTGGATCCAATGAAGCCAAGTACCTGATAGGGAATGGTCTTACCCACTACATGTTCCCACCACTCTAAGTTTCAACTCCAAGAATGGAGCCTTCCTGTAGACTTCCCTGAATGGATCTATTTGCATGTTGATTTTGACCTTTTTGTGCATCTAAAAATAGTTAGTCCTATGCTTTGATGAATGATTTGGTAGTGGTGTCATCCTTGCTTTCTTCTCCTTCCTCAATTGCAATAAACTCTCCTGTAGTGTGTATCTCATTAGGAATGATTTTAGCCTTTGATGTAAATATTGGCAAACTGTTGCAACTTGTTGAAGTTTATTACTCAATTGGGAGTTCCTCCTCGCTTAAAAGACCAATACTATGTACACATTTGTCCATTTCCTCCAATATAAAGTTTACAAGTCAAACTCCTCTAGTTTATGCTGTTAAGGAATATCTTGGGAAGTGATATCTTCTTGAAAGTCTTCCTCCATCATAGGTTCATCGATTAAATGAGACCCTACAAATGAGAAAAAAAAATATCAATGATGTCTTCTTCATTCAGGCCTCTAGATCTGAATTAGTCTCTCTTATATGTTCCTCTTCAAATGGACCTGGAGCTGCTTCTTCCTCCCTCGTTTATTCTATAGCTTGTGATTGATCAACAACCTCTAAAAATAGGGTGCCCTCATGGACACTACATTCTGAGCAAAGGGACCACTCATCGTATTTTATTTCTTCTTGTTCCTATTTTTCTTCTACTGCAATTGAATCAACTTACACCACTTGTGGATGGACCTCACCCTCCTCCAAAGGTTTCTCCATCAAGGTGATTTTATCAATTTTGAATCAAGATCCAAGCTCACCAAGATTCTAATAATTTCATCTTTTATTGGCTCTTCTTTTTACTTCTCTCCTTGTCTGGATTTTTGAGTCTCTTCCTGATATGGACTTGGGAAAGTGGGAGGAGCAATGGGTAGGGTCATCACTACTTGTTTCTTGGTTTGTTGTGGAGGGGAAGGTATTTATTTTGGATTTTATGGAGGGACTTGGAATTGGAAGGAAAAATGGTAGAGAAGATGAGATGGGATGGAAGATTAGTAGATGGAAAATTGGATTCCACAATGGGGAAAGTAGGTGAGAAGGTTGGAAATTGTTTCTCCACCGAGATGGTGCAATTTAGGGAGTGAGGGGAGAGTTATAAGATGATAATGCTAGGGTCTCCCATTGGAAAGATCGACTAGCCTTGTCCAAAAAGCTCCTATCTCTAGAATCCACTTCGTAAGCCTAGGAAAAATCTCAACAATAATATCGAGCATCTCCTATAGGATGTAATAGCTTGAATAGGCCCACCCATGGACAATGGGTCCTAAAACCAATCTTGCATGCTTGTAATTGAGTCACATCCCTTTGATGACCCATCTTTTCCTCCAATTTTGAACTTTGTTTTGTAGCTCCATATCCTCAGGTGTAGGATAGTATCCTCCATAATATGCATAACCTAGCTCTTCAATAGCTCCATAGTTTGGTACATAACAAAAATATCTTGCATCTTATTCATAGGTGTATGCTTACTATTGATCTTCATTGAAGTAAGGATCTGGAGGTGGATACTAGTAACTTGAGAATGAACTCTGAGTTAGGAGGCGAGCATGAATAGTAATAATGCTACTACATGTGAGAATTCCAAGAGGGGAATGATGTCATGATTGCAAAACTTCATGGACAAAAGAAAGTTGAAAGATGTGAAAGGAAAATGGAAATGGATGGAATACAGGAAGATTTGCAACTCGATAATGGGTTGTTGACCGATGGAGTCACCATATGTGCTTTGCATGTGCCTTCAAAGGTTGAAATAATTCATAAAGAGCACATCAACTTGATGAAGTGAAAATGTAGACCAAAATACACCCCCGTGAAATATAAATCTTTCACCTGCTTGTCAACGGGTGTGTCAAAATTGTTAATGCAAAATTACAACACCCCCCAAATGGCCTAATTGTGAGTGGGAAATTTTGTGTAATTTTCTAAGATGGGACCATCTCTCAAGCCATGTGGGACTTGAGAACTTGAGATGGTCCTTCGGAGAAGGTCGGCTTCCTCTTCCTAATTATAATGCTAAACTACTCCTAATGTGAAAATATGACTAACTATAGCTATCCTAACAACTTCTAAGGAGATAGGGAGAGAGAGAAAAAGATCATGAAAAGGGGGAAACCCTACACTAAGGGGGTGATAACATCAAGAAGGGGGAAATTATTCTGTTGAGGGGGATAAAAAGTGAAAATTGGCTAAAGGAAGTCGATAAATGTGACACATACCCAGGATCATAATCCGCCATCAACACTCCATGAAGCATGACATCATAAACCCGCAAGTGAAATAACATGCACAAAATACAACAATAATAATGGAGAGGCAAGAAAATACAATAAAAATTATCTAGGGTTCAAGAAACACCACAAAACACAATTTTTATTGCTTCATAGTATGCAAAGACCATTACATTTTATGCACAAAGGCATAATGACATTGCTAGGCCCAAGAGAAGGCTCATAACTCAAATGGAATTGAGTGAAAATTTTGTAAGAGTTTCCCTAGCTCCTAGAATGTCTCTCCAAAAATGAGGGGTTTGAGCTCTTTTTATAGCCAATTTTCACCCACCCTCATTAAAGAGGTATGGTCACCCAAACAATGTCACTTCTTAAGGGTACCTTCTATCATAAAAGACATGGGTACCATATCACATTAAATTCAGTTTTTAAGTTGTCTTTTGCTTACCTACCTTTTCCTTACATGGGACTCATGAGCCATCCAACATGTAACCCATCCAACCTCATCGTACCGTCTACAGATCTCGAACCTTATGAAATGCATAACCATGTGTCGCCTGACCTCGGCCGTCCAACTATGCAGGCCGTACATTTGAAGCAACCACCCCAATGAGCCACCACTGTGCAATGGGTCAATGAACCTATTCCATACCTAGGTTGGACGCCGTTCAACCTTTGAAACATCCAACCCAACTACGCGCCTATGACCCATCCATCCTCCTTTTCTCCTTCGCCCAATTGAGAATCTAACCATGCTTGTACGATGCGTCCAACTGGTATGTCAACCAACCGAGATGTATCACCTTTTGTCATCTATCCAAACGGGATTAAACACCATGTGACTTCCGTACTATCTATCTTGATCTCATCACGATCTTTACCATAACGATTGACCAACTAATGCGGGCATTGATTGATCAACAAGTCCAACCCACTTAGACATCCAACTGACGTCCCAACCCAAAATCGCCAAACCTAGTGTGGCACAAACCTAGTATTTATTTAACTTCCGTCTAACTTTGTAATGTTTTATCCATCCAACGAGCTAACTCGGTGACCAATCATCCTCCCTTCCGACCTGGTTATCCATCTCATTCTATAGCTCAACTTTCATCCATCTTGGTTCCAACTTGAAAGACAACCCAAATAGCTCAGTTTCAACTCGTCAAACAACCTGACCAGCTCATTTCACCATGGCTTACAAGTTCACTACGCATGAAGATTAAGTCGGCTGAGCCATCTGATCTCTTTTGTCTAATGACAATCTAGGGCTGAATTTGATAGTCATATAAACATCCCAAACCTTGAATGGTTAAGTCCATTTATGATGATTTATCAAAATTAACCCGGGGGTAAATTTGGGATAACAAGTTCTTCTTCACGTCTTGCTTCAACTTTGCTTGATCCCTCACCTTCACTCCTATGCGAAATTCCTCCAAAACTTGTGCCCTATCTCTGTAAACCCTAACCTAGAAATCTAACCTTCCACAACACAGTGCAAATATTTGCAGGAATCCACCAAAAAAACTCCTTCACTCATGCCTATGTACTCCTTTCCACTTTGGTTCACAAATATGCTAAACTTTCCACTTCCCACGTAAAACTCCATAAATTGTTTTCGCAAGGATGCCCTAGTTTAAGAAAATCTCTTCAACAAAAAAATACAAGGTAAAATAAATAATTTACCTCGACCTTCTATTTATATCTTTTTTCTTTTTCCCACATAAAATTAGATGCCACCTACTAACATAAAAATGGATTAAAGTCATATTTTTCCAACGCCATCCTTCAGCGTAGTTTTTCTAGTACTTTTCCTCCATGTGTAAACCTACATGAGACACCCAAAACCTTTTGGTGGATAAAACTTATTTGACCACATACTCCCATGCTGAAGTATATCTACCTCTGCGTATTTTAGAAAGTTATTTCCATCACCTACCTCATGTTGTTATGCGCTTTTCTCACTGTACATGGTTTTTATAAAGCTTTTGACACCAATCTTCACCCATAGTCACTTCTGCTAGGATTTCTCCTTTGAACCCACACGCTTTTGATTTTCTCACTTGGGATACCAATCCACATCACTTCCAACACTTTTTTACTACTGTAATCTTCACTAAAAATCTTATTTGACATGTTTCACCCCACACTAAAAATATTTTTGGTCCTTTGAACATAAAAACCCTTTAGATAATAATCGACTACTAGCACACAAGTGTGCCCAAAACAACCAAACAGAAAGACAAAGAAAAGCAATGATGAAAGGAAACACATAGAGAGGAAAATGCATTAAGATAAATCCTAAGCTAAATGACAATATTGCCTTATTTACAAACACACTGAAGACTTATTTTTAGTAGGGATTCAACCTACTCCCATTTAAATGACCAGAAACATTTTTCCATTCAATGTTTGTAACTTTCAAGAACACTGAGTTAAGTATATGAGATATCATGTATGGTCTAGCCTGCACTTTAAGTTTTCCAGATCGCGCAGAAATTTTGAATCATATAGTAGAACCATCTGCCCAACCTCAAACTTCTTGTTTTTAATATGACAATCATGTCATGCCTTCTATCACGTGCTTTATCCTTCTTCTTAATCTATCGAGAAATGGCTCGCCTCTCACCAATTTCCATAAGTTTATCAATATGCTCCATTAATGCTTGTTCATCTGCCAATCCTCCTGCGCACACAATACGCAAGGAAGGTAACATAAATTCCACAGGGAAGAATTGCCTCTGCAAATACCAATTGAAAAGGATTGGCCTTGTTCAATATTTTATTAGTTGTACGATATGCACATAATATAACAGATACTTTATCATCCCAGTCCCTTCTTTCGACATCGCAAATATTAGTCAACGTGTGGCTTAAAAGTTTTTAAAGGCCTCAACAGTTCCATCATCCTGAGGATGATAGGATGTAGTCTTGTGATGCACCACCTTAATGTATAACAGTTTAATTCAAAAAGTGGGTGCCCCTATCAATAGTCAAACTCAACGGGAATCCATAACTATTGATTATATTCTCCCATAAGAACCTAGTTGTTGTAGCCACAGTGTAATCCGTCATAGGCACCACTTTTTCCCACCTTGTAAGATAGTTTATACAAGTTATAATATAACATGAACCTATCCTACACATGGATAGGGAAATCAGTCCCATAAATTCAATTAACCACTTGTCGAATGGTGTCATAGGTCTTAATCGAATTTCATCTCGCTAGAAATGGTCACAGCCTTGAATACTCTATAAAATCCTTATAAACCATTTCCCACTAAAGACCTACTAATATGATCTTTTACACGATTAAATTTCCTACATAGTGACATCTGGAAATGCCATCATGAGCTTCCTCCATGATTTTAGTATGTTCATGTTCTAGTACGCATCGACACAAAACATCATCTTGTCGAATCTTATACAAGTCTACGCTAATCAACATATAGTGCAAAATGGGTGTTGTAACAAGTATATCCTTCAAAGTGTCAAAATCCACCTGTTGTGCCTCACCTTAATAAAATTTACTCTTATGTTTCCAAAAATATTCTAAAGTCGTGGAGATTTTGGCATATCTCTTGATAGATTTTTGGTAGCAATCCGTACACCCTAAGAATCCATGCATGATGCTTTGACTAGTAGGCTCCTCCAAACCTAAGATAAAAACTCCGGCGGATCTACCAATAAAACTTCCTTGTAAATGATGTGACCTAGTGGTGTGCCAAATGAAGTAGAGAAGATACATTTCTTAATGTTTAGAGAGATAATTAATTGCCTACACAGAAACACATCAATCTCAAAATTTTCACAGCTTATCTCTTACTAACCCATATACCATCCAATAATCTAGGTAAACTTACGAAACTTGTGGATGAAGACTTTAAATTCTTGCACCACAATGTGTGAAAATATAGCAGGTGTGTTCTTCAGTCCAAAAGGCATGAACGTATAAGAAAAACTTCCCCATTCAGTGGTGAAATTAGTCTTCTCCTAGTCTTCCTTCGCAATTCTTACTTGGTGATAACTTTGAGAACCCATCTATAAAAGAATAGATTTCCCACCCTACTACACCTTCCAAGATATCTTCAATAAATGGGGTTGGGAAAGGATCTATGACACATGCAACATTAAAATCTCTATAGTCTACACATATCCTTATCCTTCCATCCTTCTTGATACTAATCACCATTGGGCTCACCCATTCAGATTCTTCAATTGCCTCAATGATTCTAGATTGTATCATCTTATCAATTTCCTCCTTAATCTTTATGCACAAATTTTGGTTCATCTGTAGAGCCTCTTCTTGACGGGCATGCACCCTCTTTTAACACAATTTGAATTTACCCTTAGGAATGATGAACCCCCTAAACTCATGGTATCCACGTAGAAATAAATCTTTGAAGTCCTACTAAAGCTCAACTATTTTTGAAACCTCCTGTCCATCCAAAGAATTTCCAATGATAATTTTTTTGGTTCCTCTTGATGCCAATGTTGACCTTTAAAATTTTAAAGGGCTCAAGGTAGAATGCACTCTCTCATATTCTTTGTGCAATACTTCACATCATACAATCTATGTGATCAACATTTAAATTTTCCACTTCCTTGTCATCTATCTCGTACACCAACTTACCATTTTTTTTTATAGGCAAACGTGCTCAAGCTGTACTTCTTGCCTCTTCCTCTATGAAGCGCGCCTCCAACTAGGGTTCACCCAATAAATCTAGGATTTTGTCTTCATCCATGACACTATCTTCTAAGGTAAGTCACTTAAATAACTATAACACCTCATTTACTTGATGGCTTAGGAGATTGATATTCAAAAATTTAATAATACCTACCATCATCTCCTACAAATTTCCCATCGATGACGTAGCTCCGAATGGATATACTATGCATGTGCACAACCTGCGCAAGGTGGAATATAACTTATGCACCCATAGGGAAGGAGGAAAGGCTTCTGGGCCTTCCTTCTAGGTCTTCTCGCACTCCTGAACATGGTATGAGGAAGATCCCTTCCCATCATAGTCACATATCTTAGATGGTACAAGATTTGAGAGAAACCTAATAGAGTTCAATTCTCACTTCGCACCACCTAGAAGATTATCTCGATTTGTTGCCAACTAGGGTTCACCCAATAAATCCAGGATTTTGTATTCAACCATGACACTATCTCCTAAGGTAAGGCACTTAATAATATCTACCATCATATCTTTCCAGTTTCCCCTCGACGATGTAGATTCGAATGGATATAACATGCGTGAGTACAAACCTCGCAAGGTGGAATAGAAATTATGCACCCATAGGGAAGGGGTAAGGATTCCAAGCCTTCCTTCCAGCTTTTCTCATAGTCTTAAGCATGGTACGAGGCATCCTTGCCATCATAGTTACATATCTTAAATGGTGAGTTACTTCGGAGAAACCTAACAGAGAGCACAATTCTCACTTCACATCACTCTAGAAGATTATTGCGATGTGTTGCCAACCAACGCGCCACTTTGTCCCCTCAAGGTATAAGTTAGCATATTCCTCCTCTCTACTTGACATGTAAATTGGACCTCAATTGCTTGTAGAAAGACATCAGGGTTTCCCTCCCTAGTGTAACTTGGAAACTACCTTCCTCCCAGACACCTAACTATGTGTTCCCTAGTAACTTGAGTAATAGATTCCTTTAGCTGTCTTCTAATCAACTCATAGATCCCATGCACCCAATTGTCACATGTAATTATAGTCATGTCACTCATGGAATGAGAATCTTCCCACTGAATGACCCATTATCTCGATGGATGAATAACTTCAGGGTACCTAATGGTGCGCACATGTATTCTATCCAGATCCTCTTCTCCTAAGGGTTCCACATATGATGCAGATCTTCCATCTATCAGTGGTATAATCACGCACTCGTTATTGTTATCAAAACTAATGTACCCCTTATTAAAGCAAAAATCAATGACATTCCTATAACACCAGGGGCATCCAAGTAATAGTGGGAAATTTTCTACCTCATTAAGTTCTAGAACCTCAAAATCCCCAGTAAACCTTGCCCCTTGAATGGTTATGGATGCATCCTTCAAAACTCCAATGGGCATAGCCTTTTTTTCAATTAGCCCTATACAACACATTTGAAGATGGTTACAATGGGGGCCTTCCCATCTGATTTTGTGCATCTAAGGTAAGGAAATTGAATTCCATGCATGTGTAAATCAATATGTTGCTTAAAATCCATCCATAAACCACTGCATTTAATGTGATTTCCTTATCATAATCAATATTGTGAGGGGGTAGATTAGCATGTAAGACTTGTCTCTTGTGCTCACCTCCAGCGTGTGTCACTTTTTCTCTCAACTATTCCCCTAACAGAGGAATAATGTTCTCTCAGTATGGAACATCGGACATACTTCTCTAAATTCATGCATATCATTGTAAGGGACCTCAATGCTCTTTTTCTATTCTAACTTCCCGATTTCTCCTTTAGAAATTGAATATTTCCTTGCAAGCTTCGAATTACCTCCATGGTTTCTTGGAAAACCTCCTTCTGATGGCTTGGATCAAGATAATTTTTGTGTAACACTTATTCTTTTGTAATGAGGGGCCTTTTCTTTAGTTATTCCCTGGCGTGAGTGGCTTCCGCCCACATAGTCACTAGGACTAGTTCTAACTTAGGGTTATATGCCACCCTAGGCATCCACAAGTGGATCAACCCGCTTCACGCTAACCATTCCTGCGCCCTTTTCCTTCCTCTAGTTCTTGCTCATTTTTTCACCATGAGAATCGTAGAAGATCCATACATTCATGCTTGTAGTGTTCAGTAGATCCATAATTGTAAAACGTTCCGTGAGGAAACTCACCTCTACCTCCTTGACCACCATGACATCTGAATACTTTGCAAAAATCTCTTCCTTGACCACCTCCATCTAGGCACCCTTCATATTGTTGACCTTCACCCTTTGAACCTCTTCTAATGTTGGTATGGCACACACAAAGGTGTCAATGGTGTCATGGATTTGGTTTATTAGTATGTAGTCCTTTGTATCGTTTGTTGTAGATATATAAATTTTACAATAACATGACACATTGTTATGGATCACGCGTTCTAATAATGAGCACCTTGCATCGTGATCCCCATGGAAAATTTCACTATCTAATAACATAAAGCACACCACATTTCAAGGGAAAATATCCTTGGTATGTCCTTCTACTTCACAGCTTGGACACCAACGTCTAATATGAGTTTCTTTTCCATGGCTGCACCCAGCAATCTATGCTTCTAAAAATGGCCTTACCCTAGTGTCAATGCTTCCAAAGGCCTAAGTGTGTAGAGAAGCTTTCAAGGCCTCATGCGGATCCTTGAAAGTCTTATGGGAAAGTACTCTTCTGAAAGACATTATCAATGCTCCAACAAACCCTTGAGCATGTTGGGATGAATAGATATCATAAGACAATTTTGTCTTGAGAGTCTTAAAGTATGTGTCATACTCCCACTCATTATCTACCATAATTTGTTGAATCTCCTTGAGCATGCTAAAGATATTGTCTTCAAACTCAAGAGTATGGAATTCTGCTAAAAAGGCATCACATAACAAAATATAATCCATTGCTTTCTGATGTGGGTCATAATTTAGGTACCAGCTATGCATGTGCCCTTGCAACATAGTTGCAAACTGACTTTACTTTTCCTTTGGGGAAGTGATACCCTTAGCGCACCATAACAACTCACATTTTTGTACATGCTCTATAAAATTCTCAACACCCTTGTAATTTGGTAAATGCAGAGACATCTCATAAAACATTAACGGAGGTGGTTGAGGTTCTTGTCCACCAGTTCCAAAACTTTTAACTCTTCATGTGTTTCCACCACTACAAGATCAACTAGAACCACTAGATCATATTCCTCCAGATCCACCAGATCCTCCTCCTATAGTAGGTAAAGGGCCTAAGGCAATAGTTGTGTCTTGCGCCCCATTGTTATGCTAAAATACACACCAATAGTTTGTGACGTCAAACCACCCGTAGACATGGTAATCAAGCCTTTTGTAACCATACTTTTCCTAAATATTGTGCCAGAAAGGATGCCTCCAAACACATGAAATATTTGTGCTTCCATAGATGAACTAAATGAGAAATTATATCTACTAGGTGCTACTTGACCACAAATATTAATACCAATCGGGTTAACCACACTTGTCTCAAGAATTGGAAAACTAAGCACTAGGGTTTAGTCACTATGTGGACTAAGATGTGCACCTATGGGTCTCCTCCTTTCTCCATATGACGAGCTCTCACTAGAATTCGAGGGGTTTCTCTCTTGCTCATTCTAAGATGGGGTAACATAGACTTCTCAGGTTCTACGTATTCCATGCAAACCTCACATCCATCCCGCAACATCTATCTCCATAATTCCATCACTCTTACAAATTTACATTGTCTCGTCAACTCCCTTTCTCACCATTCATTATACTTGATCCATCTCTCCTCTCTCTCCATTTCCATCGCAAGGTCTTCCATCTCTTTCCACACTATCTTCCACACCCCACGCCTAGAGGGAAGTTAGCCACCATAGAAATGACTCCATACTAAGAGTTATGATCATGATCTTAATGGTTGTATGGTATAGCATGCAAGAATGATCCTCTTGGATCCCTCAAGAACTCAAACTCGGTAATATCTAGGAAAGAATACATAGAAACCACATATTCCAATGTATAACTAGCCAAAACTCCACTCCACCAATGATCAATGATACGAGTTAGGTCAGATCAACATCATGTAGCCTCTAATACTCTTCTTGGGTCTAAAAATGATGTCTATAATAAAAAATTCTCCTTGATTCATGTGTTGATAAACATTCATACAACTCTACTGGGAAACAACAAAAGAAGATCTCATAGAGCTCATGATATAGGTGCTCTTCTACCCATTTATGTGCATCAAACTCACATCCATTACTGAATTACTCTGCAAACTCATCCTTAATTTTTAAAATCCTAATCTCAACGTTGTCCAAGGTCAAACATTCTTTCATCACACACCATTTTCACAATAGCTTCAAAATAGGTCTCGATAATAGAACCAAGATGTAGTCAAGTTTTCCCTACTCCCTTTAAACCCCAAATGCACCGGCCTATCACCCAACACAAGTGGGCACTAACCTGAGGCACATGTAGGTGTCTAGCCCCCTCTTTTATGTGAGCCTTGTGAGAATTCTTCACCATTAATGGAGGAATATTTTGAGGAACATAAATAAATTCATCTAATCTAATAAATAGGTAGAGGAACTAGCTATAAGCATAAATGCACGATGATATACATATAAACATTGCAACAAAATAAGAGAAATAGATGTGAACTATAAATAACATGAAAAAACACTAGGGTTGGGTCCATAAACATAGATATTTGGAACAGAGCACCATATATTGATTATAATCATTTATATTATCCATATTACATCAAAAAGGGTCATATCAAACCGAATACATCAAGGAATGACAATCTAACCCTACAAAACTACTCTGCACAAAGAGCCCTAGTTATGTTCTTCCATGACAACTCTAGTTTGGGACCGGATCACATTCATACATGCATCCCTATACTCATAACTTTCTACCCTTCTTATTTCTCTATCTTCCAAAATCCTCTCCTTGATCCATGTTTGGATTTTCAAAAGAATCTTTGAATCATGCCGGGGAGGAGAAATGGATAAATCTAGCCAAGGTAATTTGGCTTGAGATAATCCAAGCCAAAAGATCACCAAACAGAGAAAAATCAGGTGAAGGTAGACTTGAATGAGGGTACCTCCTCCGAGGAATCTTCGAGATGGTGGCGAGGACCCCCCATCCTTGAACAAGAGGTGGTGAACGATGACGCTGAGGCAGCGGGAGGAAACATAAGGTGCATTTAGGGGCACCTTATTGATGACATAGGGAGCCAAACCCCAATATTTAAGGAGGCATTGGATATACTCCACCTCTAACTCTAAATTTTTTAATTGGTTTTGAATGTGGAGCATATCAGTAGAAATCATAGCCACTTTATTTGTAAAAAAGAAATCATAATCAAGAGGAACATTATTAAATATGGCATTATTTCTGTATTTTCATAAATGGAACAAAATGTTAGTTATAAATATATGCCAATTTGTTTTGTAAACTACAAGTAACATGGTTGAATTCCCCAAGCGAACCACTTTCTAGGTGAAAACATTACGAATAAACATTTAAGAATAAAGTTAATTAATTATTAGATAGAAGCAAAATATATATGAAGAAGGTGGATTTTCAAACATAGAGTCTCCCAAGAAAGCTAGGAATGATATTTCTTACAAAACAAATTCCCAAAAAAATTAATCCCCTTTTTGAAAAATCTAAGATCTATAGCCTAAGGATCCAATGCCGGGGGATATTGAAAATAAAAGAGAGAGAACCACCAAAGAGATAAGGAATTGAGAGAGATGCTAAATCTAAATCCATTTCCAACCCAAAGAAGGTGAAGCTTGAGAAATTCTCAAGCCTTCCTCCAAGAGTGTGAGAAAACAATCATCATAAAATACCATTAATAAGCAACTAAGTAGAAGAAGGTAAATAAATACCTTTCACTAATCCTTGAGAAGCACTATAGAAAAGAAGATAACTAAATCCTCCAACATCTAACACATAAAGGGAAGGTGATAGGAGGTAAAATTTCCTAATAGATCTGAAAAAAACAAACCTAGAAGACTAGGCACAATTGATAGTAAATATAGGAACCAACATTTTGAAAGAGAATTTACAAAGACCTAACAAAGCAAGGAACAATTCCTAAAGCTTGGAGCATAGTTAAAATTAAATACCATTCAATTTTTTCATATGATTTAGAAAAATAAATCTTGATAAATATATCTTGTTGAGAGGAAAGACGAGCCCATTTAATACCTTCCCAAATGTCTATAATATTACCAAGAATATACCTATGTTTAAAGAATCCAATTTTCTCACTTCTGATTATCAAAGGCAAAATATTAGAAATTCTAATAGCTAGATCCTTAGTAATGATCTTGTAAGACATGTTAATAAAATTAATGGGTCTCTAATTAGAAATTAACTCAGGATATCCTATTTTGGGGATGAATTTCATATTGCCTTGATTGATCAGTCACCAAGATTGAGTCTCCAAAGATACCAAGTAGACATTGTGGAGATTAGGACCAATAGTTTCCCACAGAGCTTGATAAAATTTAATAGGAAATCCATCAACCCCTGGAGCTTTATCTGAAGCCATTTGAAAGGTAACTTTTTAAAGAACAGAAACAAATAAATGCCTATCACAGGCCACCCGTTGGGTTTGTGAAAATTTTCAAGGAACCACTTGGAGACATTTTAAAAGAGACGTGTCCTGAGATGGAGTGGAAAGTTGAGTAGTAAAAACCCCATGATAAAGATGCACAAAAGATTAGAGAATCTCAAGCAAGTTTGTAAACCTAGCATTTCCCCGAGAGATTGCCTTGATCTTGTCTAAAGAATGTTTGGAGAAAAACATGGCAAAGAATTACTTAGAAGCTCAATCCCCATTTTTAAGCTAATGTAAGAGAGTATGAAGTTGCACCCCATGAGCCGTAGGCTTTGTGGACTTTAAGAGTGTTTCACCAACATGAAGCTTGGGTTTATAGAGCATAATTGAAAGGTGATGCATTAAGATCTTATGAGATTCTAGGAGAACTCACGATATGAATCCTCATGGGAATTTTGTCTAAAGATGGAGGCCTACTTACTATATATAGAGAGAAAGGTGGTGGTTCACTTTATAGCATCATTCAACCAAGTGATCCATCTAGAGCCATTAGAAGGCCGATTAACCAAATTCTATACTCATTGTATGTGTGACACATTCTGAGAATGCTTAAGGTGAGTGGTGTTAAGATAAAATTAAGAATTAACATGGTAATTTTTTGTAGGTTTAGACCATCTAACATTGAAAAATATGGGATAATGGTCATTAGACAAGCAAAGGTCGAAACAACAACAAGACAACACAAAACATGGGAAATATAGAAAAAACCCTTACTTGTCATGAGGGATGAACTAGCTGCTATAAAATTTGATCTTGTCCTTATCTAAAATTAAACCAAGTGAACAAGGAATAAGAGGATTTGTGCCAAAAGGGAATATTGGGATAAAAATGTCGAAGCTTGTGCCTGAAATTAAACCAATCATCCCTCTCTCCCGCACACAAGCACATAGTAAGATGCCCAATCTTATCCTCTAGGATTTCAACCATATAAAATTCACTGCAACTAATTCATAGAGCCGCCATTAACAAGCGGTTGGAAAATGAACAATAAAAAATATCCTTCTTTCCCGCATTGTTAGAAACATAGATATTGGCTAAACTAAATAATATGGCCACCTAAATCAGAAAGAGACCACACCACTTCATATGTGGGGTATAAGTCCTAGAATATCACATGCTAAAAATGTCAAGAGAAATCGAGGTCATGACTCGACAACCACCGAGCTCATAATTAGTGGTATTAAAAATGGCATGGGGCCAAATAATACGAGTTACAAAGTATAACAAAAATATATGTAGCTTGACTACTTATAGACAAAGTTTTCATCTGACGAAAGTGAAGACAATTGTCCCTGACCAGATAACATGGGGTTGGTTCAGTAAGCCCACGTATATTAAAAGAATACATAATCTTTGAGATTTTTCTAAGAACATATTACCCTCATCATCCATATTAGAAAGGTTATAAAATTGATTATAAGGAGAAGATACCCAAACAAGAACCAGGAAAATATATCCTAAATTCCAAGGATAACGTGTGTCTTGTATATACTCACCTTCTTCTTAGGGCGATGGGCTATGAGTGCATGTAAGTTGATTATTACACATTTGAGATGAGTTGTCCACAAAAAGACTCAAGAAGGCCAAGGGAGCAATGTGAGGAAGCCGAGGAAGTTTAATAGCGGTAAAAGCATATGCAACCAGTGGTGTGTGGGAAGGTGAAGGCTCAAATTTCACAGCTCATATTATTTAACAGGGGTTGTGGACATAGAAGAACCATTAGTAATAACTAGATGATAAGTGGGAGCCGAGGGTTTTTAAGATGCTCGCGAAGTACCCTTTTTTTTTGTGACAGTTGTCCAAACATTAGAAGCGGGTGACTTTAGATTTTTTTGGAGGTTTATCACTGGGTTCGGGATGAGAGTCGGACATAAGAGGACACTCACGAATCATGTGCTCAGATGAATGATAATGGCAATAAGTATTAGGTAAGTTTATATAAATCACCCTTCAAGATAAATGGGTGTCCCTAAACTCAATATCAATGGTTTATTGTAATTCCTTTAACAAATCGATCTCATGCACACATGGCATTGAGGACGAGCATGAAAATATTTTTTTCTCATTGTAGATGAGCCTTTCCAAGGGTTTTACTAAGTCCCCAATTAAACCCCAAAGTGGTATGGGGAGTCCTAGAAATTCAATCCAAACAACAAATTTGAGCTTGGATTTCTCAGAAACTGAAAGTCCCATGCCAAGTGCAAAAAAGTAACTAAGGAGTTATAAATAAACCAAGGACCATGGTTAAAAATGGCCTTACAATGTTCTAGATTAGAGAAACATAATTAAAAACCCTTTGTGAGGTTTTGAAATCCATAGAGTTTAACCCCATGACTCTTTCAGTGGTTATGAACCCATTTCTTCAAAAGGATCTTAGGGGGGACTCATCGAACAAAATACCTAACCAGGGTATAATTTTCAAACCATTTGCATGCATGATTAAAAGTCAAGAATAGAGAACAACATCGATAAACGAGTATCTCGACTTATTACCTCATAAAAACCTTCGTAAAACTTCCATGATTTCTTTGGTGTCATTGTTATTAGTCACTTTGTCGACGAGGCATTCATCAGTAGATTAGGGATTCAAATTAGATTCCATTAAAATGGGGCATGCCACCACCCTAAAGGTGGAGTAAAAGACCCACATAACATAATTAATGAGTAAAAATCTTGCTTGAAAACCTGAAGGGATAATAGTATGATAATGGTACATATGATGTCATGCATGAACAAATAGCTAAGACCTAAACCCTAGCAAAAATCTCTAATCTTTCTATCTCCGATTCTTTCAACATAATTGTTACTCAAGATATTGATAAAAATATGAAATCTCGTAAAAGGATAAACTTATTATAGATATGGATAATCTTTTTTTTTTTTTTTTTGGAATAGGGTAAAATTTTGAGGGTTTTGGGAGGACCCACATCCTGGTACAACAAGCCCTCAAGGCTGAATAGAACATTTAAGCATAACAGAGAAGAAAACCCCAACAACAAAGGGGGAGAGAAGGAGAGAAGAAGAAGTCCAAGAGAAGAACACAACAAGCAGAAGCATCCAAAGCCCAAGATACTACAAGATTACCAAGAAGAGTCCCTTACATGGGATCTTAGATGCATAGAAAAGGAATTTTTTATGTTTAACGATAGTCCATTCGTCACTCCTATTAGGATCTGTGTTTTCATTTGAGGGAGTTGGAGACTTTGAGGAATCCAAGACACCATCAGTGGAAATATCAGTAGTGAAACTAGTTTGAGCGCATTCCGTATCTGTAGCTGGAATCAACGTCAGCTCATGATCCACCTTAACAACTTCAACAACTGAAGGTTTAGCCAAAGGGATTGGACTGGAAATCTTGTCTTCACTGACTAGAGTATGAGCAGCTGACATAGTTTCCTCCTCAACAAAAGAAGATTTTGGTGGGCATCCTTCCACCAAGAGACCTTATCAATTTTGGATTTTTGCTTGACCATGTGACAAGCTGCAGCCAGATGCCCAATGTTGAAACATTTTCTGCATCTAAAGGGTAGTCCTTCGTAATCGAGCGGTTGAGACCAAACCCTATCCTACACTTTGAGATCGATAGAAGCAGGAAGATCAATTGAAGTATCCAGATCCACCAAAATCCTCGCGTAGGTGGTATGAGTGAAGGTATCTGTATTTGAATCAATGGATAAAAAAGTGCCCAAAGCATCACCAATAGCAGCTAAACTGTCATTTCCCCAAAATTGTAGAGGAAGATGGGGCAAATGGATCCAAACCGGCTTAACATTGAAAGAGGCAGAGAGAGGATTAAAAGACAGGAACCAGGGTTTCATCAGTAAATGATGATTTTGTAGTTCCCAGAGCTTAGAAAGAACAACATTTCTAGCGTCGTCAGAGCTAAAGGCCACAATGAATCAATCCTACCAGAGATCAGGGGGTGCCAACTCAAAGAGATCCATGAATGAAGGAGTGGAAGACTAGGCCAGAGACCATTAAAATGGAAAATAAGACCATTGGAGGAGAAAAAATCCTCAGCCTTCAGCACAGAATCCCCAAGGGAAACCAAGGGCTAGATTTTTAGCAGCAGAGAGGGGCCTGGAGAAAGAAGCAGAGGAAAAAATGTCTAGACGAAGAAGGTAGCCACCACTTTGCCACCCACACTGAACCAATGCCGCCCTCAACACCATCCTTCATTCCACACTCAAGAGCCGCCACCTCACAAAAACTTGGTTTAGCAGAAAAAAAATGTGGGGGAGAAAAACGCAGAGAGCCCATAATCCAATCCCCTCAAAAAAAAATTTCTTAGATATGGATAATCTATTACCCAAGAGTAAAGAGTTTATATTTGAAAAGTAAAAGAATTTGAATACATGAAGAACTATAATTGGTACACATGGATGAATCATGGATATTTAAGTTTAGGAAACTTAAAATAAAGTATAATAAGACAACACTCTTAAAATGCATGAGATCCTGAAATCAAGGCATGTGGTTCAATCATGTCTAACTCAAAGCGATCAATGTAAAAATCCAAAGAGATAAGAAATGAAGCCTAAGATGCGAGAATACATGACTCAAAAAAATTATTAAAAATTTATAAAATACTGAATTAGTTTAAAAGAATATGGATTAACCAAGTCGAAAAATAACCCAGAATCGAGAGCATGGGTTAAGGATAGATGAATGAATGAGAAAAAAAAACATTGAGCCATTTATGGTGCTTAAATTTTTAGGAATAAAACTTAGCTTAATTCATCACTAGTTTATATTTGAATAAATGTAATAAGTTAAAGTATTTAATTTAATTAATTTAAACTTATCTCAATAGGTATTAATTATCCTTAGTTATTAGTTAACTAAATGATAGTGTTCTCATCCCTATGTTTGTGGGATCATGTTCTATCTTGCATATTTTGTTCCCGGATGATTTCCATGAGGGGAAATAGGTGTAGTTAGGGGAAATATGATATTTTTGCATTTTTTTAAAATTAGATGATTTTTTCCATATATTGTGGATGAGATAGAAGGTATCCAATATATATAATTATTATAGTTCTCTCATTTGTTTTTAATTCTTGATTTTGATATTAATAAAATACACAAGCACCATCTTGTTTCTGTGCAAAGCTTTTGTGTGAAATATTGTTTTCAAGTATTCATTGTTAAGATTTGGTATCAAATAAGCATTATGATCAAGAGAGAAGTGTAGAAATTTTTAGGGAAGTTTAGGAGATTTGGAGAAATTACTGAGCTAGGAGGAGCCGTAGATGTCACGATCCATTTCACACCCCTACCCAAATCCACACTCGATTCATGGTTTATTTTCAGTTGAAGAACACCTAGAGTGTAATCATAGGCCCTTCCATACTTGGATGTAGCTCTGTTCATGTTGCAAGGTGACATTTTTCATTCTCTTTTTTAAAAAAATTTACCTGGACTCGTAATTTTTTTTTACATTGGGAAGTATTTTAAAATATATATACACATTTTTATTGTAGTGTGGGGACCAAACCTTTTCAAGATCCACACATAAATTCTACTTGCTCTTGTTTGTGCTCTTTCTTTTCATATATATGGCAAGAAAATTCTATGTCCCCGTGAGAAGATCTTTGTCAAAGCGAGTTCCCAAAACATGCAATCAACCCGGAGATTGCATTCACAATTCAAGAACATTCAAGAGAACAAGAAGATGTGCTGCATAGAAAAATAAAACAAATCAAACATAGAGGAAGAAATAAATTCAACATTGCATGCAAAATATTCAATGTCGAAAAAAAAATGCGTGCCGATATACATGCGTGAAGCCAAAGGAAGGAGGAAATAATTACTAAAAAAAGTGGTCAAGGGTTATTATAACACTTAGTTAAAGTGGTTAACTGCAATTGTGTCCTAAAATGCACTACGCATGCATGAAATCCTTTATGTAAATTTTTTTCTATTAAAAAAATCACTTCTAAAATGTTTTCCATTTTTGGATGTAGCGAACAAAATTAGGATATTTTTTTCCATTTTAGGAAAGGGCCTTGGAAAGATATTAAAATTGCATTTTAAAAAAGGCTTAACTTTCAACCTGGTACCTCGATTGAGGTTCCATTTTTTAAAAAGTGTGTGTTTATGTGAGATCTACGTCTTGGTCTAGTTTTTAAAAATATATATTTTATAAAAATTGCAAACATTATATTTTTGTATTTGAAAAGAGGCCAAAGAGTCCAAATTTTTATTTTTGAGAATCGTCCACAGAGCCAAATTTTTAACATGGCCAATAGTGCCAAAAATTCATTGTACACTGATAAAAGTAGCCCAAAATAAATAAAATAATATTTCGGGGCGGGGGTGTGTGCATTTTTAAGGGGGGGAAAGTGTTTAATTTTTTCTTCTATTGTTTAACACTTTTCACAATGGCTTGGTAGTATAGGTTATGGCACCAAAATTATTTTTCCATATTCTAAAATTTTTTATTCTTATAATTATCCAACATGGAAAAAAATCATGCAAAACTTGATTTTGAAAATCTATGGTCCGTTGTTTTTGGTACATTAACAAGATGCAAAGATGTGTTACACAACAAGATAAATTTGATCACGTAAATCAAAAAGCAAAGTTAATAATATTCTTTAGTATTTTAGATGTGGTACAACGTCATATTCATGAGACCACAATATAAAAATAATCTTGCGATAATTTGAAAACAATATATGAGTCCAAAAATAAGAACACACAATACTTCATCTCCGAGTCATCTATTAAACTTGAAAATGCAACCAACCGAGAAAGTTGAAATGTTTTGTAAAAGAGTAAAACTTTGTGTGCATCACTTCAAGCTTTGGAAGAAGAAGTAATTGACACACTCATGCCTATTTTATTGAGAGCTCTTCCTCCTTCATATAGGATTTACGTGATACATTCAACATAATTAGGTCAAACAAGTTCCCGATAATGTAGCCAAATTCTAACCAAACTTGATTTACTATGAAATAATATGAACTCCAAAGAAAATAGATCTCCTTCTTCATTATTGAATAATGAAATACAATGTTTCCTAAAAATGAAAACAACTCCCAACTTGAGCTACCAAGTAAACTCTAACTAACTCTTACTAAATCTACTCTAGGTGGCGAAATTACTATTTTTAGTAGTTTAGTAGAACCTACTATTCTTAGAACTTCGCATGGTTATTCATACGAGCACAAAATTTCCATGCATCTTCTACATCCCTAAATTATAGGAATTGAAAAATTTCTAACTCATAAAGAAACTAATAGACTAAAATTAACTAATGCCCAAAAATAGGAAAAAATTGAACTCTAACTTGAATCCTAATTTTTGGCCTCAAGATGGCCATTCAAGGCCCAAAATTGTGCCAAAAAAATTACCTCAACCAAAGGCAGATTTCTCCTGCATACCTCTCATCGAAACATGTGGTTTAGAAAAAATGCAGACTCAAACGGACACCCGGAGCTCAAGTTATGTCCTTGTCAAGTTCCCCGATAATTTTGGCACATCATTCTCCCCGCTTGAATAAAACGCATCTCCCGTAAGTTGTCTTCTTCAAAATCCTTCCATTTATCTGCGCATCCAACTTCTTAATCTCCCACTATTTTTTGAATTATTGTCCTCTTGCTCCAGTCCTTTCCAATCGACCAAATATTTGTTGTATTTCCCATGTCACGTATCCATTGTTTTCTTATCTAGAATCTGATCCACTTCTTCTTATGTCTTTTCACTGGAACCTACTACCTCCAATCTACTACTTCATCAATAACATCCCCTTCTGCACCATCCCCATGAAAATAATACAAATCTGAAACATTAAACACTGGAGAAATATCAAAATTCCCTAACAATTCTACCTCAAAAGCATTATCATTTATTTTTTCATGATTGTGTACGGGACCAATATTCTTGTACTTCAACTTATTATAGGTTCCTTTTGAAACCTTTCCTTCATAGATATAACATAAATAACTCACCAAATGTAAATACTATTCTCCATTTGTGCACATCTGCTATTTCCTTATACTTATCATTACTATTTTGCAGCTTCTTCCACACTTCTTCCTATAATTATTGTATATGTTTGGCAAATGCTTCGCATCATCACTGACTCTGCCATCAACTAGTAGTTGTACCAAATCTAACACCCCATGTGGATTACTCCCATACATAATTGAAAATGAGGCTTTCATGTGGATCTATTTATGGAACTGTTATATGCAAACTCAGCTTGTGGTAATGATAAGTCCCATTGTTTTGGATTTTCCCCAACGATGCACCTTAATAGGTTTCCCAAACTTCGATTTACCACCTCTGTTTTCCCATCAGTCTGAGGATGATAGGCACTACTGAACTGTAATTGAGTTCCCAATTTCTTCCATAAATTCTACCAAAAGTTACTTAAGAACCTTGTGTCCCTATCTGAAGTAATGGTTTTTGGAACACCATGCAAATGAACAACTTATCTGAAAAACAAATCTACTATGCCTGTCGCATCACTTGTTTTCTTGCAGGTAATAAAGTGAACCATCTTAGAAAATCTATCAACAACAAAAATTGAGTCATTACCTCGTTGTGTTTTGGTAATCCCAAAACAAAATCCCTACTCGATTTTTCCACGACCCTTTAGGAACAAGCAAATGACATGTATACAACCCTACATTCTCGTGCATCACCTTTTGAGACTTGAAAATTCGACACCTCTCCACATATCTTACCAAATCTCTTTTCATCTTTGGCCAATAGTATTTCTCTACTACCAAGGCTATCATCTTATCTTTACCAAAATGCCCACCAATCCTCTATTATTCAAATCTTTTACTATATTCTCTCTCATAGATCCAACTCAATACATAGTTGGCATCCCTAAATAGATAGCCATCCTATAAAATTTACTCATCTAGGACATCTCCCGCATTGGATGACAATGGATGATTTAACCTTTCAACAATATCCTTGAAATCAATAGCGAGAAGAATAAAACCCTTTATTGCTTCAAAATCCAACACCTCATTTTCCATAGTGGTAAAAACAAAGTCACACGACTGCCTACTCAATGCATCTGTGACTTGATTCTATTTTCGTAATATATTTTTTAGAGAAAAAGTATAACCCTACAAAAATGATACCCACTTTGCATACCTACTATTCAACTTCTTTTGTGTATTCACATACTTCAGGGCTATGTGGTCTATAAATAACACAAACTCCTTAGGCACTAAGTAATGCCTCCAATGCCTTAATTCTTGTACAATTGCATAAAATTCCACATCATAAATAGAGTAGTTATTTCTTCCTCATTAGGTTTCTCACTAAAGAAAGCTATTGGATTTCCACCTTGACAAAGAACAACACCAATACCCACATGTGATGTATCACAATCAACCTCAAACACTTTATCAAAATCTGGTAGTGCTAAAATGGGTACCTTTGTCACCTTCTTCTTCAAGAATTGAAAACTATCCTCAACTGCCTTTGTCCACAATAAATCCCTTCCTTTTGTGCAATCTGTTATAGGTGCTACAATATTGCTGAACTTTTAATAAACTTTCTACAAAAGGTTGCTAGACCAAGAAAACTTCTTACCTCTGTTATACTTCGTGGAGTAGTCCTGTCAATAATTTCCTTTATCTTTTCGAGTCCATCTATACCCCATCTTCTGAAATAATAAAGCCCAAGAATACAAAAATCTCTTGCATAAATGTGCACTTATTCATATTTTCATATAGTTTCTATTTCCTTAACACTTTAAATATCACCCTTTTATGCCTCAAATGTTCTTCCTTAGTTTTATTAAAGATCAAGATATCATAAAAATGAACCACAACAAACTTACCATTATACTCCCGCAGCACGTTGTTCATCAGTCTCATAAAAGTACTAGGTGCATTGGATAACCCAAATGGCATCACCAACCACTCATATAATCCATTTCCTATCTTGAATGTTGTTTTCCACTCATCTCCTTCTCTGATCCGAATCTGATGGTAACCACTTTGAAGATAAATCTTGGTGAAATACCTAGATCTAGCAAGCACATCCATCATATCATGAAGGCAAGGTATTGGGAACCTTTACTTGATAGTAATTTTATTGATTTCTTTGCTATCGCGCCCATTCTCCATGTTCCATCCTTCTTTGGTGTTAATAAAGTTGGGGTTACACACGGACTCATACTCTCCCTTACGACCCCTTTCTTAGGAGATATACCACGTTGCTCCTATTCAACTCAAGCATGTAATGTCGGGCTTATAGTATAAGCCACTTGATTTGGGAGTGAAGACCCTAGAATAAATTCAATATGGTGTTAAATATCTCTTTTGGGTGGTAATCCATCCGTGTCTCATCGAATTACATCATATTTTTTATTAATTCAAGTGTTTCTACTTGTATTTGTGCACTTGTAGGTTCATCCTTGTTGGTGACTAGTGCATAAAAACCATTGCCTTTACCTCCTTCAAAATTCCTTTGAAAGCATATTTTCAGCCTTCCCATCTTCCTTGAGAGGTAGTAAAACTATTTTTGTGCCATCCTTCCAGAAAGTATAACTATTCTTTCCCCTGTCATGAATAACTTTCCTATCAAATTGCCATGGTCTTCCTAGTAGCATATGACATGCATCCATAGGAATAACATCACACAAAATCTCATCCTTGTAACTTTTCCTAATAGAAAAACTTATTAAATGTCTCTTATCAAGAGTAACTTCATTACCCTTAGTGTTAGGGGTTGGGACCGATTTCTCTAATAGAAAACCTTTGAGAAGCATGTATATCTCTTTTGTATCAACTCTCGATCATGTTAAGGTGGTTGCAGTGGACAACCACTAAAAATCTTTGAGATTGTTCTAGAAAATTTCCCCTACTAATAAATTTTATCAGACTCGAGTTATTGTGTGTTGATCTTGAGAAAAATGTGTTTGTTTTATCTCTGAGTGTATGCAAAGAGTTTTTCTTGTTCTTGTTACAATCTTGTATTAAAATTTGTTCCAATCACACAGGTCTCAATCCTTGTGACAGTTTAGTGGCATCTGTAATTTCATTTCTCGGAAGATCCTTCATCTGGGAGTGAAATAAATGATTTAAAATCACTTTTCTTTCATTTGTTGATAAAGATTGTCTTTAAGCCTCTAGGTGTACCTCAGGTGTGATTTGGCTTAGATCTTGATGCTTTGTTGGGTCTTCCAACTTGATCCTTCATGTTAGAGTCTCATAGGTTGTATGAAAAAGTGCTAATCTGGGCCTCCATTAAAGCACATATTCTAGTTAAAGAAACATTTTAGTAGTTCTATGGCATTCTATTGGTTTAGTCTTCCATTTTGTAAAATCTCGCAAGGATCAAGTAAGTAAAGTTCATCATGCCTCACCTCCCACCAAAATTCATGTAAAACAACCAATCCTACCCATACTACCCCCATTTTTCCTGTGTGTGTACAAATGCACAATTTCCATTACCAAAACATGCATAAACAATCAGGATTCCAAATGTCTTTAGTAGCCTGAACCTTGCCTCAAGAATATCTCCACTATCTAGAGTGACAACTCATGAGGGTTATATTTTGCTGCATTGATCATATTTTCTTCAAGGTCTCCTTAACAACTTCATTATTAAGAATATCTCCACCTCCTCCACAAACAACAAAGCTACAAAAGGGTTCTCTTACCTTGGTTAAAAGGCACAACCTAAAATAGTGAGGATAGATAGAATCCTCTTGAGGGTGCTATCCATTTCTCCAAATTTGAGTGACAGAGGGCCAGTTAGATCTCATCCCTAGATACAAAATGACTCACCATGATCTATTTATCTCTAAGCTTCTTGTCAAACTAGTGATGCTGCTCAAACTTTGAGGGAGAATCAATTTGGGTACCAACACCTGAGTGGCACCACTGCTGGGGATTACAGTTCACATTCATAACCTTGGTAAAACACTTCTTGTATTCTCCAAGTGTTGTGGGAAATTCTTTCAGTTTTCACACCTAGTAAACTAGCTTTCATTTGATAAATGTGGGTAAAGAAAAGTCGAATCTTTCCATTTCCAGTTTGGAGTGTTGTGGACTCGATTGTGATCATATTTAGTGCATTTGCATAACTAAGGTGGAAATCCTTAGTGGTAACTCCCTGTTGATCTTATTTTTAATTAATACCAGTGTCTTAAAACTCTTTCAAAGTAAGATTTGTTTCTAATATTTGTAAAGCTGGAAGGAAGAAGATATTTCTTTGCTAGGGTTCCTACTAGACATTGTTTCTAGAGCTAGGACAAGTAAAATAAGAAGGAAGAAAATCCTGAGAGTTGTGGGAGATCAACAGACAAGAAGAGGGATTCCATTGATGAAAGTGATCGGCCTATCATTGAAGAATGCCATTCAAGTGATTATGAATCGGTAGCCTCTTTATGAAATTGAATTCTCCAACTAGAGAGGGGCCTTAATTTGATTTTGAAAAGTTTTCTTCACATCCTATACTGTATATTTTCGAGGTTGATAGGGATTTCCAGAGACAAGGCCTTTTGGGATATCCATTTTGAAATTTCTACTCCTGTGTTCCAAAGACCCACTACCCCTTATCAATTTGTCATTCCTCTGGGGTCACCTCCTCAAATCAACATGGCCTAGCCTCCACCTAGACCCCTTTTTTGTTGTAAACACCTTTGGACCTATAAATTTTGTGGGAATGGCTGGTTATCCAAATGTTGTTCCTCAAGATGTAAGGAACAAACTACCAAAGTTCCAAGGAAACAATGTTATAACTGGTAATTAGCATTTAAATCTTTTTATCAATATGATGGAAGACTTTGAGATTGAATTTGAAGATGTATATATCAAGTTGTTTATCCATACTTTAGAAGAATATTCTAGGGACTGGTATAAATATTTTCCAGATAACTCTATTGATTATTGGATTGAGATGAACAATGCATTTAGGTTGTAGTATGATGATAGAACTGACCCTAGGTTTCTTCTATCAGAATTTGAAAACATCAAGAAGAATCCTAATGAGTCAGTACATGATTTCAACACAAGGTTCAACAAGACCTTGAGAAGATTTCCTTTTGTCTTAAGGCCTTGTGATGAGTCATGTTTGATCAAATATTCTGATGCATTTGATAAAAAGGATGCATATTACTTAAGAGACAAGAACCCCACAAATTTGAGGTAGGCCTTCACCATGGCTCTAAAATAGAGAACAACATCAAGGAAATTGGAAATCCTCCAAAAAGGGAGGGTGTAAAGTTGGTTAACCAATAAAAACCTCAAACAAGTAAAGTTACTTATCTGGAGGAGGTTGTGAAGACTTTGGTAGGGGTTGTCAAAGAAATTTCCTACAAACTAGCCCAAGTTGAGAAAGGAATTGGGTAGAGATCACAAGGTCAACACAAGCAACAAATCCAAGATAGGTTTACAAATCACCAAAGATCTGATGACAGAGGAAAGGGACCTATTGTATTTGGAAATAGGCAGCCCCAAGGTAGGGAAAATAGAATGGTTCCTGATCCTTTAGCTACCAGAGTTGCTTTATTGTGGAGGAGACAAATGTCATTGATTGGTGTGAAAAATGTTTCATGCCTCATGCTCCTTGTGAATAAGATCAACAAGAAGAATAAGAAACAAATGATGATAATGATGATGATATGTGGATGATGGGTTGCTCCACAAGCTTACAACAAGGGGCAACTTCAATTGAGGTGATAAGCACCTAGACTATTGTCACCTTTTGGGATTGCATTCATAGAGTACCTTTTCTCCCTCCCTCTCATACTTTAGAAGTCTATAATATACAAGATTTTGAATTTCCCAATAATGAATTTCTATATTTAAGGGCTTTAATGATAAATAAGTATGATGGAGGAATCCCATCTCGAAGATAGATAGTTCTCGATAAATGATGTTTTACTCAAGAGAAGGAATATAACACAAGAAGTAAGGCTATCAAAGGGATAGGCCTCAAGCCAAGCCAAAAGCTCCCTTACTTTCAAATATTCCTAAAGAGGCTCATAAGAAAGATGCATTTTCCAAAAGCCCTATAGTTCCAAACAAGAATTATACCCCTCCTCATGCCCAAGTCACAAAAATCATGTACCACCTAATGAGTTTGGTAGCTTTCCTTCCAATACTACTTTACAAAGAATGTCCCATATGACATTGCCCAAGTTTTAAGTCAAATCAAAGTCTCTGTTCCAATTGTTGAGTTGCTTAGGATTCCTGAGCACAAAAAGAGAGCATTTAAATACTTGGGATTGAAAGAAGAGAAGACTTCCCTAGGTAGAAATGTAAACATTGTGGAGAATCCTCCAATCATTGAAGAATTAGAGGCACCACCAAAGATTGAGGAACTAACTAAACACCTAAGGTCTATTTGGGGACATCCTTGGTGGACTCTCAACTGAATGTGGATCCATTCTTCACCACTTTAATCATTAAGGACAAATTACTCCACAACTGCATGTTTGACTCAGGGGCATCATGTAATGTCATGCCTCTGGAAGTCATGAATGAGATGAATATCAAAGTGACAACAGCATATGGGAAGTGCACTACCATGGACTCCAGAGAAGTTCCAGTAGTGGGATGTGTGAAGGGTTTGGTGGTGCAGCTTGCAGCTTACCCAGGTAAAAATTTAAAACTTGATGTTGTCATCATTGACTACCCAGCCAAGTGGGGCATGCTATTATCAAGAAAATGGGCTACAAGTGTTGGTGGGAGTGTCCAAATGGATATGTCCTATGCCACCATTCCAATTGAGGGCAGCCTTGTCAGGTTGTATGGGGAAAAGAAGATGTTGCACCTTATTGAGGATCCCAACAATGCATCCTATGAAGTATTGTACACAAATGTTGATGTTGATAACTTTGTAGGATTTGATGATGGAAATGAGCACAAGATTGAGGAATGTAGGTGTCTTGAAAAGGTGGGCTCTCCTTGGACTCTATTGTTTGAAGGATCTTGCTCCAAGTTTAGGAATGGTGTTGGTGTTGTTCTGCTTTCTCCAAGTCAGAAAAATTTGTTTTTTCCTTCAAACTCAACTTTGAGTGCACCAACAACATTGCTGAGTATGAGGAATTGTTGTTAGGTTTAATAATTTCTTCGAAATATAGGTGTCAAAGACATTTTTGTCAAGAGAGATTCAAATTAGTTGTCAAACAAGTCAGAAAACTATATGCCACAAAAAATTAGTGAATGAAACAATACAAGCATGTAGTTTGGGATTTCATTGAGATGTTTGATTCATTCAACATTGTGCATCATGATAGAAAGTTCAATGATTTTCCAGATAGGCTTGTAGTATTGGGGTCTCATTTTGACAATTATGTAATGTCCCCATATTGTGAATATGATGTTGAGGTATTGACAAGACCCTCTATCCCTGACAATATTAAACACTGGCAGGTTTTTGATGATGATGCTCATATCAGAAGATTTCTATAGAACAAGGGAGAGTTTGTTGATCAATGCATTGATTTGGAGCCAATGGTATGTGCAACAGAGGGAAAGGAAACCTTGTTTGGAAAGGGCATCATCCAACTAAAGACCAATACCATTCTTAGAGGGTTGGTTGCTCTTGAATCAAATTTTGATAATGTTGATTGCATTATTAATAGGCATATGACAACCTCGAGGGATGTTGAGGAGCATGATCTTAGTACAAAGGAGAAACCAAGGAAAATTTGGTTAGGCAGCAATCTCAGCAAGGAGGAGAAGTAGTCATACATCCAATTGTTGAAAAATATAAAGATTGCATGGCTTGGACCTATTCTGAACTAAAAGCATACAGAGAGGATCTATTTTGACAAGAGATTCCTTTGGAGTCTAATGCAAAGCCATTCGAAAAAAATACAAGCCAATCAATCCACTCTTATCTCTCAAAATGCAAGAAGAATCAAGAAATTGAGAGATGGAGGGATTATTCAGCCCACAAAGTATTCTTCTTGGGTTACAAACCTAGTACCAAATTAAAGAAAAATGGTGACATCAAGTCGTGTGTAGATTTCAGAATCTAAATAGGGCATCAATGAAGGATAATTATCCTCTACCAAATATGGAGAACATGCTGCGCTTAGTGACTAATTAAGTTGCTTTCCACCTTGGATGGTTTCTTTGGTTATAACCAAGTTGTGGTGAAGGAATCGAAAGGATCAAGAACAACCTTTACTACTCCTTGGGGGACGTATGTATATGTTAGGATGCCCTTCAGGTTTGATGATTGATGGAGCCACCTTTTAAAGAGAAGTGGATGTTGCTTTTGCTGGTTACATCAACGAGTTTATTACAGTTTATCAAGATGATGTAACTGTATTTTGCAGGAAGAGAAGTGATAACCTCTGTACTTGGAGAAGATGCCGATAAGATGTAGAGAATATGGCATCTCACTCAATCCAAAGAAGTGCCATTTTGGAGTGCGAGAAGGCAAATTTTCTTGGTCACACTTGTCACAAGAAGGGTGATGATTGATCCAGAGAGGGTAGAGGCCATTAGCAAGGCCCCTATTCCAAGAACCAAGAAAGGAATTCAGTCCTTCTTTGGGTAGATAAACTTCATTAGAAGATTCATATCAAACTTTGTTGAGTTGACCATTCCAATAAATTCCATGCTGAAGAAAGACCAGGTCATCAAATGGGAGGAGGATTCCATCCAAGATTTCAATGGGATCATGGAGAAATTAAAGCATGCCCCTGTTTTAGCAGCTCCAGACTATAAGAAGCCTTTCCAACTATTTTCCTTTTCTTTAGAGAACACTATTGCTTTTGTCTTGCTCCAGAAGGATGATGAAGGGGATGAGAGGCCAATTGTCTTTTTCAGTAAGGCCTTACAGGGGGTTGAGCTGAAATACACTATTATGGAGAAGCAGGCATTTTCCTTGGTAAAAGCAACAAAAAAATTTAGGCCTTACATTCTAAGTTCTAAAGTGGTTTCTTATGTTCCGCACACTATGGGGAAGGACATCTTGTCAAAGATGGAAATCTCAAGCAAAAGATGTAGGTGGGTGAAAAAGTTGCAAGAATATGATATGGATATCCAAACCACGAAGTTGGTGATAGGTTTGGTCTTGGCTAAGATTATGACTCAGAGCAACTTGCAAACTATTGAGGTAAATGAGATAGAAGAAGAAAGGGAAGATGTTTTTGAAAGGTTGATGAGTTATGAGTGGTACAAGGATGTAATTTTTTATCTCATACACTTATGGTGCCCTGAGTATTTAAGTAAGAACTAGAAAAGAGATCTTAAGTTGACTTCCTAGAAATATGTCATTACTGATTATGGGTTAGCTTGGAAAAACCTAGAGGGATTCCTCTTAAGGTGCATTATTGAAGCAAAAGCCCCAAGATAATTGTTGATCTTCATGGATGAATTTGTGGGGGAATTTTTCTGCAAAAGTCACATCACACAAGATCCTAGGGCTGGTTATTGGTGGCCCAATATCTTCAAGGATACAACTCTTTTGGTTAGAAGATGTGAGAGTTGCAGTGCTTCTCTGGAAGACTGAAAGCTTTAGGCTCCCTTCCTTTACATCCTATATCAATTGAAGCCCCATTCAAGTAATGGGGAATGGATTTCATTAGTGAGATTTCAGACCCTTCAAGTGGAATCTTATAGCCATTGATTACTTCACCAAGTGGGTGGAGGCAATCCCCACCAAAAGAGAAACACACCAAATTGTCATGGATTTTCTGTTGAACCATATCATCTGCAAGTTTGGGGTGCTAGTCAAGATTGTTGCTGACAATGCCATGAGATTTAGAGCTAAACCTTTGGTGGCAATGTGTAAAGAGTATGGGATCAACCTGACATATGCCTCTAATTACAATCCCCAAGGAAATGGACAAGCTGAGTCCAGTAATAAAAATTTGCTAAAAATTATCAAAAGGACCTTAGAGCTGAATAAGAGAAAATGGGGTGAGCAGTTGAAGTTTGTTGTCTAGGCAGACTAAATTACTATTAAAAGAGCCACTGGAAAGAGTCCATTTGAGTTGGTGTATGGAACTCAGGCCCTGCTACCCCTACATATGCAATTATCCTCATATCATTTTATGCAACCAAGAGGTAAGTGCTTATGATGCTCGTATTAACCAGATTGTTGAGCTTGATGAAGAGAGGAGGGCATCCCACCAGAGGCATGTAAAGTTTAGAGAGAAACTGAAGAAGTTATTTGACAAGAAGGTCACTCCCAAAGCCTTCAATGTTGGAGATCTTGTGCTGCTATGGGATAGCAGACATGAAGATAAGGGAAAACATGGCAAGTTTGACTCATTATGGATGGGCCCTTACTCCATTCATATAAGAATTGGTGAACATACCTTTTTCTTGAAGGATTTAGATGGTGAATTTCTTGAGTTTCCTATTAATGGTAGGAATTTGAAGCACTTCTTGGATTAATTCCCTTGAATCATGGTAAAAATATTTTGTACAATGTATAGTTTTTGGTTTGTTTCTGTCTTTTTGTGTTTTTGCTCGTTCTGGTCCCTTGTGACCTATTTCTACTAGTTTCTCGGTTCATTTTTGGGGGATGGTTCTTGTTTTGTGCTCTACAAGCTGACTTCATCACCTAATGGATATTTTTGGCACTTCGTCTACCATTTGTTCTTATGGCACTCACAGGGAGTGCCCATCCCCGAGTCGGAGCCGATGTTGGTGCTCGTTTTGACCTCTCACCATTTTGCACTAATTTTCCTCTGATCTGCGTGTTATGAAACATTTTGTTTCTTGATGTGGATGCTTTGAAAGATTTTACATCCATTTAAATGGCTCGAGTTGTTTGTATAGTCCATTTCACGTCCCTCCTTGAAGAAGTCTCTGAGTTTTCCCCGTTTTTACCTAATTTCTTCAAAATCCTTGGGCTTTACCATTTTTCCTATTTTCCTCGACCATGGAAGCTCGAGAATGATTAATTTATATTTTTATGCCTTTGAAAATCCAAATCCATGGTCGAAAGATGCTCAGAACCATGATCCACTTGGTTTTGTTTCGAAATTTTTTCATCTTGGGTGAAAAATTGGGTTTGGGCATGAGTGGTGAATTTCTATGTTTTTGATGGTCTGACGGGTGTATTTTTCCTATCAAATTTATTCCTCAATGATCAGTGGTCATGTGGATTCCTTTGGTTGGTCAGGGGAAGGTGGGTGAATGCTTTAACTTATCACTTTTTTTTTTTTTTTGGCAAAAGGCAAATTTGGTCCCGTAGCCCCACTCAAATCTGATTGGTTCTTTTGGTGCTTACATGGCTTCTTCCAATTGGATGGGGTGCGACAGGTTTGTTTTTTTGAACTTGTTCTTTTTGGCTACTTTAGCAAAAAGTTTGAACCTACCCCATGGCCCCGCCAAGATTTGATTAAAGCAAAATTTAAGTGGCAAGGAAAAGTCTTACCTTGACCCCGTAGAAGGACACGTGGCAAAGTTAAAGGCGGAGATGTGGGCCTTCGGAGGCAAGTTGGATGTTTTTCCCTTTTGGAAGAATGGAGTAAATTATAAAATGGAAGCACGCCCCCACCAAATCATTTTTGAAGCCTTAATGTTTTTGAAGAAGCGTCAAGAGGACACTTGGAGGCCTCCGCTCACTTTGCTTTTTGCTTGGACTTTTCAATGGCCAAAGGAGATTGCCTCGGATCCTGACACTTGGCACCTTCTACTGAGCTTTGAGCCTTCAAACAAATTTTACCAGGCTAGGGCACGTGGTGAGCCGATGCTCATTCAAGGTCTCAAATTTTGGGGACCATCTCAAGATGCGCCATTGTGATGTGTGGCAGTTTAACTAGTCAAAGGGGCGGGGAGGTGGACCATCGGGGGAAATTTATAATTTTTGCCTCTTATTCTCAAAAGGGTTAAGATATCCATAAAGGCCTCGAAAACCTTATAGAGGATTAGTAAAAGTTTGTTTCAAGTCAAAAGGGCGGGGAGGCAAACCATCGGGGGTAACTTGCATTTTTTCCCCTATTCAAAAGATTAAAATATCAAAAAGGGCCCGCAAGCCCAATAGAGGAAAGGTCAAAGCTTTCTCCAATCAATGGTGGAGGTGCGGACCTCAATGGAAAATTGGAAAATTTTCCTTTTAAGAGAAAAAATTAAAAGTGAAAAAGGAAGCATGGTTCTGATGGGACCCACATTGGGATACGTGTCAGCTCATTTCTCAAGGGCAGAGTTGTAGAGAAAAATGTGAAAAAAATTCATTTTTCCAAAAGTTGTAAAAAGTTAGAGGAACCCCCGGGCCTATTTTAAAATTGAATCTTCCATGTGGATGACCCAAATTCAAAGTGAAGATCAACGACAACTATGAGTCTAAATCTTATTTTCCCCCCATTTTTACTAAAATGCTCTTGGAAGTGCGAGTCTTCATGATTTCTTGGTATTTCCTACATGCCAAATAGAGAGGAGAGTTAATGTTGATATCTAAGTTTGGTGGGAAAAAATCTGAGACATATTTTTCCATTAAAATGGTCCACTATCGAGCTCGATCGAGATTTTCCATTTTTTTCTCCCGAGCATGCAAGGAGCTAGATTTGATAGATTAGGGGTGAAGTGGTTGGAGAGTTGAAGAAAGAGTGATCTACTAGAAGGAGGAGTTGAATGCGAGAGATATTTGATGAGATCTGCCCCCTTGAGCACCTGACAACCTTTTATAGATCTGATTCTGGAATTCGCGATCGAGATCATGGCGAGCACTGGTGGCACTCAATGTCTGGATTTTTGGGGTGAAAAGGGGATCTATTATAAATGTTATAAATGGCATAAATGTTTCATGCAAATGGTTGGAGTGTTAGGGTTGGGACTATTTTTTAAAATAGAAAAAGTGTAACATCCTGAATTTTGGAACTCAATATTATTTAATATCATTTGCTAGCCTAACTAACCTAAGATATAGGTTACGTGATCTAACCTAAGCCTAATTTATGATGGTATGTTAGTAACATAACCGAGTGTCAAAATATTATCTAGATGTTTTGACTCAACCATAATAAATGCATGGCATTTTGATTTTCTTGGTTAATGAGCTTGACATTTAAATAATGCTTAATTGAAATGATATTTTGTGGAATTCAAATTATGAATTATTTTGGCATTAACTTATGTGTTAATTATTCCTTTTGGAATGTGGCACATAGTTTTATTTAAATAAATAAATAAAAATTAAACTTAGCCTAAAGCTAAGTGGAGGCATTTTTGAAGTTTAATTATATTTAAATGGATTTTGGAATCCATGGAATAAAGGAGAGTTAGGTTTTGATTTTTACCATTTAGCATGGCGTGAAGAGAGGAGGAAGTAGAGGGGAGACCATGTCAAAAAAATATATGGAGGATTTCATGGAAGTTTTACGGCCATCTGGAGCTGATTTTGGGCCTGTATTTTGGGATCTTGCCATTCTTTATTGCAGCAATGTTGGGGAGAAATTTTCTATAAAAATAAATAAGGTTTTGGGGTTTTATTTTGGTACGGTGTGGAGCTAAGAAGCTGGAGGAAGAAAAATAGAGAAGGAAAGAGGAAAGCACAAAGGGTTTTTGATCTTCTTCATCTCGAATCTTTCAGGCAAGGGTTTCTTATTTTTGTCTATGCAATATTTTACAAATAAATGCATATTCAGTTTATTCCTCTTCTGGGTAATGAGAAATATGGATTATCTATTGTGGGTATTAATATTTTCAAATCAATCCTTTATGGGTATTTGGAAAATGTGTTTATTTTATTATGGACAATATATATTTCAGATCTCTCAAGTATGAGAGCCAGAGATTTCATTTTTAAATCCTTACTTGATAAATGGAATCCATGAGGTTATTCATTTGGTTGTTGAGAGAAGATTTCTTGACATTTTTGCTATGGGTTTTGGACTGGTCTCCAGGCTACATTTTTAAATGTTGGAATGCTGCATTTTTGTTGATTCATTGGTCTACTACAACTGTTATAAGTTTTGTTATTGCTTGTTGTAACAACTGCTAGAAGCGTTGCTTTCTTTATGGTTTTATTGTTGTTGTAACAACTGTTGGAAGTGCTATTTTTTTAATTAAATTATTGCTGCATTCGTTGCTACAGTATTGGCTGTTATAGCACTTAGTTTTGGTTAATTCCTTACTACGTTCTGTTAATATTTGATGTGTTGTTCTGCTGCAACATTAGTTAACAAAGCATGGTGCTTTGGGGTATTTTATACGCTACAGATTCACTGTTAGATTGTTGTTTTATTTTCTGCAGTGTTTGCTGCTAGTATGCTACATTTTGTCAAATGATTAGTGTGCAATCATTTGGCTAGAATATTTAAAGAATCATGTGTTGTGACATTACGTCAAATAGTTGATATGCAATCTTTTATTGGCATAAATACATGAGTATGGATTATGGCATTTTATCATGCTCATTGAAATGAATTCGTTGGAATTGAAGTGAATATCTTTATGGCATTTTATTATGCTGCTGGAACAAATTCGTTTGAATTTATGTGAAGTTATTTTATGGCATTTTATCATGCTTTGCTAGATTGGATTCATTGGAATTTATGTGAAATTCTTTTATGACACTTTGTCATGCTACTGAAATGCATTCTTGGATTATATTGGAAGTTTATATTATGACATTTGGTCATACGGATCTCATGCATTCTTTGAGTATAAAGAATTTTTGTGCCTTTTGAAAATGCATTATGTTGCTGATCTGATTTGGCATGTTGTTCATTTTGAGCTTGTGAAGTGAAGTTCATGACATGAAATTTTGTCATACAATTGGTATGCATTCCTTGGATATATGTGAAGTTCATTATATGACATTTTGTCATATGGTTGGCATGCATTCTTGGGTATAAAGGATCTTTTGTTCCTCTTGGAAATTATGTTATGTTGCTGATCTGATTTGGCATAAAGTTCATTGTAAGAATTGTAAAGTGAAGTTCATGTTGATGCTTTGACAATTGCTTATCATGCCTTCTCCTTTTTATATGGAGCCTATATGTGACATTTCTTCAAACAATTGGTATGCTGATTTGATTTGGCATGAAATAATATTATGAAATGCATTATGTAATCAGCCTTACATGAGGTAAGTTTTATGCATTTTCATGTAAGATGGTTAAAGACACCACTCTTGAAAGATATTCTGAACTTGGTTAGTTCGTGCATGTATACATGCTTTTTGAAATCATTATTATAATAATGAATGAATTAGTATGTTGATGCATGACTGTATATTCTGAATACGTTTTCATTTGTAGAATACTACATATATGAAAATGGAAATCCTTGCCAGTTCAGTTTGAGCTGACCCCTTTGTGGAAAATATAGGCCATTCTGGAGATAAGGGAAAGGAAAGAATCTGAAGGGATTCAAGCTGATTTCAGATCTTGATTAGTTACTTTTATATTTTAGTTATGGAATAAATTGTACTTGATGTACTTTAGAATAATCAGTATATTATATAAGCTTATGAGGCTCTTTGCCATTGCATGTAACCTTATAAGATTGTACTGAGATATTGAAAATAATGAAATGTCCTTTGGACTCAAAGCTGATTTTTAGCAATATGTTTAGCACATATGATTTGTTTGTATAATTTTATGATTTGATTATGTGAGAAATCAACATATCAATTTAATAACGGGAATAATGGGAGTTAAAAAAAAATTGGACCTCGGTTTTGAGGTCCTTACAAAAAAAGCTTGACAGAGCCCGTCCTTTTGAGAAGCTATTTGAGAAGTCAGTATATCTCTTTTGTATCAAATCTGATCATGTTAAGGTGGTTGCATGTGTATAGCCATTGACAATCTCTGAGATTGTTCTAGAAACTTTCCCCTACTGATAAATTTGATCAGACTCGAGTTATTGTGTGTTGATCTTGAGAAAATGTGTTTGTTTTATCTTTGAGTGTATGAAAAGAGCTTTTCTTGTTCCTGTTACAATCTTGTACTAAAATTTGTTCAAATCACATAGGTCTCAATCCTTGTGACAATTTAGTGGCATCTGCAATTTCATTTCTTGGAAGAGCCTTCATCTGGGAGTGAAATAAATGATTTAAAATCACTTTTCTTTCATTTGTTGACAAAGATTGTCTGTAAGCCTCTGGGTGTACCTCAGGCGTGATTTGGCTTAGATCTTGATGCTTCATTGGATCTTCCAACTCGATCCTTCATGTTAGAGTCTCATAGGTTGTATGAAAAAGTGCTAATTTGGGCCTCCATTGAAGCACATATTCTAGTTAAAGAAACATTTTAGTTGTTCTGTGGCATTCTATTGGTTTAGTCTTCCATTTTGTAAAATCTCTCAAGGATCTAGTGAATCAAGTTCATCCTACCTCACCTCCCACCAAAATTCATTTAAAACAACCAATCCTACCCATACTACCCTTGTTTGTCATGTGTGTGTACAAATGCATAATTTCCATTACCAAAACATGCAAAAACAATCAGGATTCCAAATGTCTTTAGTGGCTTGAACCTTTCCTCGAGAATATCCCCACTATCTAGAGTGATAACTTGTGAGAGTTATATTTTGTTGCATTGATCATATTTTCTTCAAGGTCTCCTTAACAACTTCATTAGGAAGGATATCTCCACATCCTCCACAAATAATAGGCTACAAAAGGGTTCTCTTACCTTGGTTGAAAGGCACAACCTTAAATAGTGAGGATAGATCAAATCCTCTTGAGGGTGCTATCCATTTCTCCAAATTTGAGTGACAGAGGGCCAGTTAGATCTCATCCTTGGCTACAAAATGACTCACCATGATCTATTTGTCTCTAAACTTCCTGTCAAACTAGTGATGGATGGGTTGGTCTACCATCGTTATGGCAGTGCGGTGATGTGCTTGAGGATGGAAGGTACGGAAGTTAGACAACATCCAACCCCCTTGGGATATACGACATAGGTGAGATGGCTCTATTGGTCTACATACTAGTTGTAGGCATCGTACATGCATGGTTCAACGACTCAACTGGGTGAAGGAGATAAGGAGGATGGATGGGTCATAGGCTAGTTAGTTGAGTTGGAAGTGTCACATTTTAGATGATGTCTAACCCTACATACAAAACAAGTTGGTCGACCCATTGCTCGGTGGTGGCTCGTTGTTGGGTGGTTGATTCAAATTTATGGCTCACATAGTTGAATGATTTCTAACCCCGAGGGTTGGACAGTCAAGGTCAAGTGACACATGGTTAGACAAGTCATAAGGTTGGGCTCCCGGTGATGGTACAGAGAGGTTGGATGGGTTACATGTTAGATAGCTCACGATTCCTAGGAAAGGCAAAGGTAGGTGAGTGAAAGATAGCTCAACAACCAAATTTAATGCAGTATGGCGCCCATGTATTTTGTAACATAAGGTACCCTAGGGAAGTGAAATTGTATGGGTGCTCATACCTCTTTAATGAGGGTAGGTGAAAATTGGCTATAAAAAGAACTCAAACCCCTCATTTTTTAGAGAGGCATTCTAGGAGCTAGGAAACTCTGGCAAAATTTTCCCTCAACTCCATTTGACCTGCGAGCCTTCTCTTGGGCCTAGAAATGTAATTATGCCTTTCTGCATCAAATGTAATGGTCAGTGCATACTATGAAGCAATAAAAATTATGTTTTGTGGAATTTTTCAACCCTAGCCCATTTTTAGTGTATTTTCTTGCCTCTCTATTATTATTGTTGTATTTTGTTCATGTTCTTTCACTTGCAGTGTATGATGTTGTGCTTCATGGAGTGTTGATGGCATATTAGGATTTGGGTTTGTGTCACATTTGTTCGACCTCCCTCAACCCCTTTTCACCATTTCATCCTCCCTCAATAGAATATTTCCCCCCTTCTTCTAGTGTTATTACCCCCTTAGTGTAGGATTTCCCACTTTTCGTGCTCTTTCTCTCTCTCCATGTCTCCTTAGAAGTTGTTAGGATAGCTGTAGTTAGGCATATTTTTCACATTAGGAGTAGTTTAGAATTAGAATTAGGAAGAGTAATCTGGCCTTCTTTGGAGGACCATCTTAAGTTCTGAAAAGTCCCATGGTTTGAGAGTTGGTCCCATGTTAGAAAATTACAACGAATGCCCCACTCATAATCAGGCCATTCGGGGGGTTCTATAATTTTTCATTAACATAACTTACAAGGACTTAACAAGGAATAATTTCACCAAGAAAGGCATCAGACACTTCACCTAACAATGGAAAAGGCAAGGGAAAGGGAAAACTAGTCACATCAACACATTTCAAGGAATAATGGTACGTAGAGATGCAATACCCCAATGGCATTATATTAGGGATGGATTGGGTGTCTCACATGTGTAAGATGGTTGTAATGTTATTACTTCCATAGGAAGAGCACCATAGAGAAAGAAATAGCATTGGAATTATTTCACCCGATAGGAGAAAGGACACAAGATGACAAGACTATTTTGTATGACTCTGTGAAAACGCAATTGGAGAAGGCTGGACTCCTACAACTCTATGAGTTGCCATATTTTGGTAAACTTGATAGGTTGTACTAGTTGTTGATGTCGCATTGTGCACAAAGACTATTTTTAATTTGTAGGAAGAAGAATACACTTGAATTATTAGTTAATTTCATAATACACTGGAATGTTATGCTTAGGAGAGTAGTTGGATGATGAATTGGGTGAAAAGGACATAGTCAAGGAAACAACCATAAAATATGAGTATAAGAAGGGTTCACGCTACTTTGATATTAACAAGATCACCAACCCAATCATGAAGATGGCTACACACTTGCTGACCAAGTTGAATAGATAAGACTGTTAGATGCAAGTGAATAAGAGATGGTTGAACATTTACAAGAAGATTTCTGATGGAACAATCTACAACTGTTCGGCCTTCATTATAGAGGAAAATATCATATATGGTAACATCTTTATTACTATTGTGTTTTCAAATATTGGAGTTCCTGATGGGCCAAATAGATATGTTTGGGAGTACCTTGATGAGGACCTTCCCCACGAAAAGGTTTGAAGCATACACTTATGCACGATGACTGTTGCATATAAGGCGCACTTGGAGAAATGGTACAAGCGAATGTGTGATGTGTTTGGGGTAGAATGGAGAATCCCTGAACAACTACTACCCTTAGGGCATGATGAAGTTGAGTTTGTTGTATACCAACACTTATGCATAGACAAATTCTCTTTGATAGATGGCTTGAAAATCCCATGGTGTAAGTGTTATCCATATTTCATCCCTGGGTCAAATATCAGATCAGTCACAACCCCATATAAGAGGAACTTGAGAAAACTCATTCAAATCTTGCAAATTTTTCATAGAAGGACTCAACCATGGAGTGGGGGGGCTAAGGGAGACTAAGGGACCCTATATGAAAGAAACGACCAATTCGGGCCATTTGCATGTCTTATATATGTATTCCAATTTATAGGTAGACTCAACTATGAGATAGTAGGGTCGAGAATAAGAAGGGGCAATGTTGCGAGGAACCAAAGCAAGAAGGGGAAGGAACGGTGAAAATCTGAAGTCCTCGAGCTTGAAACGGTTCATGAAAAATCCCAAAAATTACTAAGTATCGAGGAGGCAGTTGAAGGAGCCACATTTCCTAACGGCGCTTCTCCAAAGGTGAATCCAAAAAGGGGAACTCAAACTTGTGCCAGCTTCCATGCGTCCAAAACCCCAAAGAAGTTGTGGGGCATGAAAAGTCTTCAGCTGAGAGAAAGTGTGTCAAGTGTCAACTTGGTGCAAATTCGGAAAGGAAGCCTAGAGTGAGACTCAAACTTGTGCCAACCCTCCACGTAGCAAATGGTCAAACAGAGTCAAAAGGTAGGCTTCAAAATTGGCTAAGTATAGATGTATCAGTGAGAATGCCAAGTGTCAGTGTGGCACATCTCTAAGAGTTGGTCTCAAGGTGGAAACCCAAATGAGCGCGAGCTCGCCACATAGCCCAAAGTCTAAAAGGAAAGAGGGACCGTTGAAAATTCCATAGATCAGCGGAGGCCGACAAGTGTCAACTCGATGCTCCTCCAAAGGAAAACTTTGGGCTGGATTATCAAGTGAGCACGGTGCCTCCACGTGTTATTCCATAGGGGCAGAGTCGGTTGAATAGTCAATGCATGAGCCCGGTCGGCGAAGGCTGCCAAGTGTCTTAATGGCGTTGATTCAAGGGTTGAATAGAGAAAAGGTTTCCAAATGAGTACTAGACTGCCACATGTCCCAAGGAAAGCGGGTCATCGGGGAAAAGTTTGTTCTTTTCCCCTTGTTATCTCAAAAGGGGTAAAAGTTGCAAATGGCCCACAACTCTGCCTAGGGAAAAGTTAGCATTTGGGCCCGAGTCAAAGCCAAAGCGGGAGTTGGAGGAAAAATTGAAAGTTTTCCTTTTGTTCAAAAGGCACCAAGATAAATATGGAAACACATTCCCCAGCCAACCAAAAAGAGCCATGTGTTTAGGCGAAAACTTCGGGACAACGAGAGTTTTTTGAGTTTTATGTTTTTTGCACAAAAGGGCAATACATAAATTGTGGACACGTGAGTCCAATTTTTGCTCTAATTTGGTTGTCCCATGTCCCTTATAAAAAGAGGGACCCATTTTTAAATTGTTTTCCCACCCATATGTATGGACTTGATACAAACTTTGAATGGGTCATATCTTTCAACTCAGGGCTCAAAATATTGTGAATCTGACTCCATTGGAAAGATCTCGCCTCACCCACACCATGGAGGCTTGAAACTTTAATTTTAAGGAGGTTAGGTGAAGAAAACAGAGGAAACATCTTCGGGATTTCAATGTAGGATCCTCTTGCCTCAAAAACTAGATTAGATCTGATTTGTTCCGTCATTTCCTCTTCCTTCAAGGCGCCAAACCAAGGATTAATGCAGTAAAGATGGATTTGGGGGTAGATTTTATCAGAAGCATTAATAGCAGTGGTTGAGCTTCACCTACTTTTCCCACTTCTCTCTCTCTCTTCTCTAATCGAATCTATAAATACGGAGGCAGGATTCATTGTAAAGGGTTGGAAATTATTTTTTCCAGTCTCCCTTCTCCTTCTAGTGAAGGGATTTATGGGGATCAGGCCTTCCATTAAAATTGTGATACATTTTTTCCTTTTGGCTATTTTGTAATGAATTATACCAATCCATAGAGCAATAAAACATGTCTCTAGTCGATATTAGATCCTTTCTTGTCTCTTTTGTTTCCATTTGGTCTCCCATTACAGATATGGCTATTTATGCTTGTTATTGTATGCATTTTTTTAGTTTGTGCCTATTGACAAAATAAGTGTTCATCATTCCTTTCTTGCATCACTTCAATCTTGGTCCCACACCTTGGGAAAGTTCAATGTTATGTAATCACACCAGATGATTCTGCCTTAGAAAGGCAGATTTTTAGAACTCATTTGGGGGTGCTGTGATTTTGCACACTAACAATAAGTCACCATTAGACTTCACAGTGCAATATTTTAAGAGCACCATCAATAGGTTCAAGGATGCCAAGAAACTTAGATTTTATCTAAGTGAGGTATACTAGGAGTACCATGCACTACACAGAACATTGGTATACCCTAAGAAACATGTGTATGTGTAGAAGTGTGTCTCCCATGACGTACGTATGGTGAAGCCCGTGGTAATACCTATTATAGGAAAAATGGTGGTAAGGGTGTATATACACATAAGGACTAAGTTTGATAAGGGCACATATGTAGAGGATGATGTATCCATCCCAGAGGAACCTACTATGATGAAGGGAACAAAGAGAGAAAGAGAAGAAACTACATCAAGCAGGGCCCCAAGCATGCACATAGTTCAGACTACAGTAGTGCAGGAGTCAGGAAAATGTCTATGTACTTACACAAGGAGGAAGAAACCCCCCATTCAAAGGATAAGTTTCTAAGACAAATAAGAATTTGTTGTCTTAAGAGGAGTCTCTAGTGAAGAAGAAGTAGAAGATGGCACAAAGCTCAAACTTTGAGGAGATGGATAGCATGAAGGGTGATGAATCTGAGGAGGAGGATGAATAGCGCGATGAAGTTAAGAGTCCCCCTATGCATGATATACATGAATCTGATGAGGATAAGAATTATTATGAAGAGGATGCTCACAATGTGGGAAGAAGTGAAGAATAAGTAGGGACCAATGTGGAGAAGACCCCACACCGGGAAATAGTATAGTTGGAAGATACTGTGGAAAGGGAAGTGGTAGGCATCATGCATAACTTGGTGGAGCACGAAGTGGGGCACAATGTTGAGGAAATATTGAAGGAAACAGAGGAGGCATGAAAAGATTATAGGAACATGGACATAGATCCCAACTTAGTAGTGAGCTTCGTGATAGTAATGTGCACCAGTGGTAAAGGCATGACAACGGCACAAGGACCCTTAATGAACAAAGTCAGTAATCCAAAAAAGGTCCTACGCACATGGTTTCAGAGCATAGTACCCACAAACCAACTCTTTTACTGGTCTTCATTTGATTGAGGAAGTGCATACACCCACACATAAGGAAGATGTTTTCATGGACATTCAAGTCCCATGTGGATGATCTTGAGTTCGAGATTAATGCATATGCCTTGATAGAAACACGAACCCCAATGAGGTGAACCCTATTATGGATGGTCAATGGATAACTGTTGAGTCAGGTATGTAACATGCCCAAAAAGATATCTTGTGGAGGTAGAGGTGAGGTTATTCCATAGGAATAACAGAATTAAGGTCTTAGAGGAATAATTTGAAGGAAATAATAAGGAGATAATTAAGAGGGAAAGAGAGATCAAGTAGAAAGAGCTGATCATTTCTCAGTTGAAGCTTAAGTTAAGAGAAGAGAAGGTGAAGGTGCGCGAGGTGTACAAGAAAATGGAGAATATCTCAAACTTCATTATTTTAGTGTGCCCATATTTTTCCCCCTACAAAAATTATGAGTCACCTTTCTGCTTAGAGGACTTAACATGTTTGATTACGATGCAGAAACAACCGCTTGCATTGGAGTCAACAGAGGAAGTTATGACGTGATAGAGGGCTGAGGAGAAATCAAATATTGAAGAAACCATAACTTGGTACTCCGAGCTCCTTACCTCTGTTAAAACCGAAGTGCATATGGTTGAATTTGTCTATGACAATTGTGGAGACAAAGACAAAGTGGCAAGTATTTTGGTTGCTACCCATGAGGCGGACCTGAAGGAGTTTCAGGAGAAGAACAAAGGTAATAGTGCGGAATGAGAAAATATAATAGCGGAGGTTGAGAAGAAGTATGAAGCAATCAAAGGCTTGAGGGTCTCGATTAAAAATAAATTGAAGGAATTATATCCCCAGGTTACTCGAAGGATGGACGTGCTGAGTGACCTTAGCAAGCAGATGGAGAAAATTGTTGATACACTAAAGGCTAAGGGTGAGGAGTTATCATTTGATGAATTAAACACATTAAGAGGGGATTTATTTTAACAAGCGCAAAATGAGGTGGATTCCTTGAGTAAGATTAAAGTAGGCTTGAATAAAGACTTCCCCATCCTTCTCTAGTAGTAGGAAAAATCTTTCATTCTTCTGCGCAAACTAGAAGCATGTTATTATTTCCCCCCATTCTTTATTCTTTGCATAAGATCAAGTTGTTTTCTAGGATAGAAAATAATTTTATTGTGGGGTGATGTTAGACCCTGAAAATTGACTAAGTCCCGAGACAGAGGAAAAGTGCATGCATGTGTAAGGAAAGTAAGGAGAAATGTACTCAAGGAAAGGTGTGGGGGAGAAATAGTTGGCACACGGAAGCAAGATAGGGTTCAAGGACTTAGATATTTTATCGGATATGGTATCACAGGAAAAACATGTGAAGGCTTGAGTAGGCGTGACAAGTGGATAAGGTGCCAACTTGGTGTCTTGGAACTCAAGGAAAGAATATTCTAGGAAGGGAATATTCTAGAGGAGGATCATGATAGTTTGTGGAGGATTTTGCAATCTGGCATAAGCACTTGAGTATGGAGGTGCACATTTCAACCTGACACGCAGCCTAATCATGGATAAGATTATGGCGGTGAAGGAGAGCCCCCAATTTCTATATAAGGAGGTATTTGGATCAAGAAGAGGATCCTCATGATAGAGAAAGAAAAAGGGTAGAGAGGTAAGATTATAGGGATGCATGTATGAATGCGCTCGGTTCCAAACCTAGAGCCATGATGGAAAAAGATAGTGAGGGCACTCTATGTAGAGTAGTTTGTTAGGGTTAGATTGCCTTTCCTTGATGTATTCGGTCTTATATGACCCTTTTTGATGTAATATGGCTATTGTAAACAATTATAATCAATATATGGTGTGTTGTTCTTAATATCTTTGTTTATGGACAAAACCCTAGTGTGTTTTCATGTTATTCATGGTTCATATGTATTTATCTTATGTTGTTACAATGTTTATATGTATATCATGGTGCATTTGTGCTTAGAGCTAGTTCCTTTACCTTTGTATTAGATTAGATGCATGTATTTCTATTCCTGCAAGCTTTCCTCCATTAACGACAAAGCATTCTCACAAGGCTCACATAAAAGAGGGACTCGGTGCCCCGCATGCCTCGGGTGAGCGCTCAACTTGTGTTGGGTGAAAGGCCGATGTGCTTGAGTTTAAAGGGAGTAGGAAAAAAATTGACTACAACCCTTCGCATTCTCGGGGTGTGACTCTTTCTACCCATATTTTTTTATGATTAATGTTGTACATTTTTGTTATTAATATAAAATTACACTTTTCAATCAAAATATCTTGAGTAACAAAATGACCACCATGTGTTCTCTTGCAAATTATTCATCACAAAAAAACCTTATAAAAATCAATTTTAGTTTAAACTAAATCTATAAAAGTGTGAATAATATCAGTTTTTTAGATATCAATTTAAACATTTTTGAAAAAACTTTCAAACATAATGAAAACACTTGATCAACCTTAAATATGGGTGGGGTTTCTTACATATTCTTTATATGAATTAAATATAGGTCAGAGCTTCTCACATATTCTTTACATGACTTAAAATTTATAAGATTCATATAATATAAAGTTTTTATATTTCGATTACATTTTGAGATTGAATTTACTATAAGAGAAAGGGCCTGGAAGTGTTACAACAATATTTAAGGGAGAGGACTCATTTATGGAGCATTACCCAATAGTGGAAATTATTTTGGAAGGATTTAAACTATTGTGATTTTTGTTTCCTTATGAATAATGTGATAAATCCTATGAATATTGCAATGCCAATGTTGTAAACCATACATTTGAGTGTGACCCAAGTTTTGAATAGTAGATTTTAAAGCTTGTTTCTATACTCTCAATAGGGAATTAAAAAAATGAGCTTTAATTGCCAAATAGAACTACATTGAAAGAATGTAGAGATTGTCCATGAAATTACATGATAATTTCAAGATAAAAATAAATAAAAAGAGTGGAAGTTGAATGAGGCAGCTATAGTATGATGAATTAATTGGACTACTCACAAATTTATTCTAGAAAAATAAGAAACACGTATATCCTTAAATCTATGTAGAAGCTTACATGAGAGGAAGCTCTTAGGAAGCTTACATGGTCAATAGTTTCATGATCATGTTAGCTAGGATGACCATAAATCTTTAAAAACAACACAAAAATTGATTCCTACACACTAAACCACAAACACCAACAATGAAACATGTAAGTTGTAAACACAAACACTAAACATCGAATTCCTAAACCACAAACCCTAAACAAAAACTCTAAAGAAAAACCTTAAAAAACAACATGATTATCGAATTAGCATTTTGGGTATATGGTGCATGTTCATGGTTTAATTTATAGTGTTTAAGGTTTATGTTATGGGTTAAACATTTACTATTTATGATATAGGCTTTAGTGTTTAGGGGTTCAAATGTTTACCATTAAGGTTTTTTTGGTTCATAGAATGTCATACATGTTCATGTTATTAAGGTGACACATTTGTGAACATTTAAAGTGTCACACAAGTGTTTAGGTTTTCAAGTAATACAATAATTTAAGTTGTTCATTGTGATTAATGGAGTTTCTATTATTTTATATTGTGTGATCCTATAATGTAAAGATATATTTAAGAGACTAAACCCTAAATGACTAAATACACCTAAACCCTATTCACTATATGATAAATCCCAACATCGGATTTACACTCAAAGTTTAGAATTTGTGTTAAGGGTTAGGATTTGGTGTTTCCTTTTCTTCTTTGTTCATGCTCAACATGATTTAGGGTTTATGATTTATTATTTGTGTTAAAATGTTTATGGTTTAATATTTAGTGTGTAAGGTTTGGAATTTAGGGTTTAGTATTATGATTGCGAGAATAATTTCATTTATTATACAAACCCATATATACTAAACTTTAATAAATAAAATCAAAATTAAAACTTAAACCCAAAATTAAAATTATTATTTTTTAATCCTACTAAATTAACATAAAGTTTAAATTCAAAATTCAAAAAGAATTTTTTTATTACATAGATGGTTTAGGCTTGTTAGAGTCTCCAAAAAACTTTTAGAGACACCCGCAAAATAATAAATGTTCAATCCCCACTCAAACCATCTTCTTTTTTTTGTGTAAATTGAACCTAAACACCCAACAAAAAACATCCACCATCCTACAAATAGCTCCTTCATCATATAGATAACACACTTGAAAATTTAGGATCAATGATTAATGCACCATAATTTTGCATAACATCCTCTGGTCTTCTACGCCATTCGCCCAATGATTTGTAAACTAATATTCATCACAACTTATTTGGGTAACCTCCTTATATGTACTATTGTCTTCTTACCCAACCCAACCATTAGCCTCATCTTCCGAAATTACCAAGATAAAAATTCTCATTTCAATTTAAATTTAATCTTACTAAATGCAAAATTTATGATTTATAATCAATTTAAAACTTGTAATAAAATTAGCTCTTAAAATTTAAAAAAATTTTTGAGTTTCAAAGTGAATATTTAATATTATTAAAAGTTATAATAAATTTAATATTTGAAATGTAATTATAAATTTATAAAAATTTTCAAATTTAATAATATTTGTAATAAATATAAAACGTGTAATTAAGATTAAAAATATTAAAAATTGTTAAAGTTAATTATAAATGTTAGTCCTTACAAATAAAATTAAAATAAAATTAGAATTTAGTCCCAATAAATAAAATTAAAATGTATGCCACATTGAGACAACTTTACCATTGGAGAGGTCTTCACAGAGATGTAGCTCAGTTCATGTCATGTTGTTTAGAGTGTCAGATGGTGAAGGTCGAGCATCAATCTAACTTTACTTATTTACCCACATGTTATCCTAGAGTGGAAATGGGACACCATTTCCATGGATTTCATAGTAGGGATACCAACGTCGAGATACCACCATGATGCCATCATGGTCATGGTGGATGGATTGACGAAAGTGACTCATTTTTCTCTAGTGAAGACCATATATATAGCTAGTGCAGTAGTGAGAGTATACATGGCTGAGATTGTTAGACTGCACAAGATTTCATAGAAGATCATATGAGACCACGATCCTTTATACACATTACACTAAAAGTTTAAATTCTGACTACCATGTAGCGGTTTAGCTCTTAGGATGAGCATCAACTTGAGCACAAACTATTATCCAGAGACATATAGATAGACGGAGCGGGTGAATCAGATTTTAGAGGACATGCTTTGGATGTACATCATGGATCATCAGTTCAAGGTGGGACTTGTATTTGGTGGAGTTTTCCTACAACAAAATGACAGTTTTCAATTTAGTTTGATTTTAATATTATTAAAAGTTATAATGACACCTTTTAGAACTTTATGGTAGGGAGTGTAGGACGCCATTGATTTGGGAGAGATTGGAGGATAGAGTATCTTTTGGACCAACTTTGTTATAGGATATGGAGTAGTAGGTTGTTTTGGTCCGACAGAGGTTACATGAGGTAAATGATCGGAAATGAAGAAGTATGTAGATCAAAGGAGAATTGACCATAGTTATGAGGTGGGAGGAATGACCAAGATCAGGGTATGGGATTTTTCTGTCGCCATGTTAATTATAAATGACCATTGGTGTTTCTTATTATCGACCTCATAAGAGTCCTATCTCATTACATAAAAGGCTTTAAGTTGTCTCCTAGATTCTGTGGGTCAATTCAAGATCCTGGAGCGGATCGGTCCCTTTTAGCTTATCGGTAGGGAGTGTAGGACGCCATTGATTTAGGGAGAGATTGGAGGATAGAGTATAGCCTTTCCATGGAGTAACTCGTCTCATGTGCATGATGTGTTTCAGATCGGTGACCATTCTTAGGAGATATATCCAGATCTATCTCATGTATTGATTAGACCGCATTACAGATGTGCATGAGTAGGGATAGATGATGGTGGAGTCTATTTGTATTTTAGAGCGTATGACCCTCAGCCTTCAAGGCCAAGAGATTGATCAAGTGCGAGTCTAGTGGGATAGGTATGATGAGACTGCTGCTACATAGGAGGATGTTATGTTGCTAAGAGTATAGATTCCACACCTATTTCAATGACTTCTAGGAGGAAGTCAATTCTAAGGGGGGATGTATTTTCCCACTTCTCTTCGACACTTATTATATTTTTTTTTGATTACAGTTGACTATAGACATGGATATTATTGTATTATTTTGGTTTAGCATGATATTAGATGATAGAGATATTCTGACTATTTCTTGATTGTGATTCATAGTATGATTCGATTCGTGGATGCTTAGAGACATAGAGAGACATTTTATATTGATGATGATGATGTGTTGTTAGTATATACATTACTGACATTTCAAATTTTGTTCATGTTGACTATGATTTAGCATTGGAACTAATCTCACGATATTATTGATATTGATGAAATGGTAGATTTGAGATGTTGTTGGAATTTTAGACAAATGATAGTATTGTTAGTCTAGATGATGATTAAATTATATGAGGATGTTTATTGATTGATGTGCATATATTTTATCTTGATGTATTTGATGTTTCCACAAGGCCGAAGGAGGTATTGTGTGATTTTGTAGGTAATTATATCACAACAATCAAAAGGGGATTGAGACCAACCACAACGGAATACTGGATGGATACAAAAATGGTCACCATGGCAACTTGGGTAATGTGTTATGTTTTGTTTTTTTTGTTAGGGGTCCCCATGGGGGATGACCTCCAAATGTGACCATGGGATTTGTGTGTAATTCTTTTCCTTTTCTTCTATTTAATTTTAAAGTATGTGATTTATTTTGTGATGTAATTCATTTAATCATTGTTGACTAATGTGCCTTAATTAAGTGAATTAATCATGTTTATTAAGTTAATTGTGGATGTGACAAAAGGGGTCATTTATTAGAGTAGTTGGTCCTTTGAATTTGGTAATTTAAGTTGAGTGTATGTGACTTTGAGTTTTGTACACTCTACTTTACCTTGGAATTGCGGATTTGGTCTTCATGGCCATTTTTGGAAGCTTGTCCCACACCTCTTAATTTCTTATACCAACCATACCTATGGATTGGGGGATCAAAAATAGACCCCGTTATGTATTTTGTAAGACAAAAAGTGACATTTATTGCACTTTTCTTACATGGGATTTAAATTATGTCCTTAGGGGGTGTGGGTTTTGATTGTGTGTGTAAGAGGCTTGTCATTCCTCTCAACCACAAATTTATTGTGCATTGGGGTTGAGGTTTGACTTTTGATGTGGAGTTGAGGATAAGTGATGTGGCATCCTACATGGAGCCACCTCACCCTTGTTGCTATCCAAACTAATTCTCCCTCAAGGTCTGAGCAGCATTCCTAGTTTGACAGGAAACTTAGAGACAAATTAGATCATGGTGAGTCATTTTGTAACCGGGATGAGATCTAATGGGCCCTCTATCACTCAAATATGGGGAAATGGATAGCACCCTCAAGACGATTTGATCTATCCTCACTATTTTAGGTTGTGCCTTTCAACCAGGGTAAGAGGACCCTTTTGTAGCCTATTTTTTATAGAGGAGATGGAGATATCCTTCCTAATAAAGATGTTAAGGAGACCCTGGGAAAATATGATCAATGCAACAAAAATCTAACTCTCACGAGTTATCACTCTAGATAGTGGAGATATTTTCTGGGCAAGGTTCAAGATATTTTCTGGTATACACACATGACAAATAGGGGTGGTACGGGTAGCATCAGTTGTTTTTTTGAATAAATTTTTTGTGGGAGGTGTGGAAGAATGAACTTGACTCACCAGATCCTTGATAAATCTTACAAGATGGAAGGTTAAACAAATAAAATGTCATAAGATAGCTAAAATGTTTCTTTAACTAGAATATGTGCTTCAATGGAGTCCCAGATCAACACTTTTTCACACAACCTACAAGATCTTAACATGAAGGCTCGAGTGAGGGAACTTTAAAAAGCACCAAGATCTAAGCCAAATCATGCCTAAGGTACACCCAAAGGCTTACAAAAATCTCTATCAGACAAATGAAATAAAATTGATTTTAAATCATTTATTCCAATCCCATATGAAAGCTCTTCCAAGGAATGAAATTACAAATGTCACTAAACTGTCACAATGATTGAGGCCTATGTTATTGAATCAAATTTTAATACAAGGTTACAACAGAAAAAGAAAAACTACTTGCATACATTGAGATATAAAACAAACACATTTTGCTCAGGAGAACACATAATAACTCGAATTTGATTAAGTATATCAGTAGGGGAAAGTTTCAAGAATAGTCTCGAGCTTGTCAATGGTGTACACTTACAACCACCTTGACACGATAAATCTTAATACAAAAGGAAATAACAAGTTTCTCAGTCGGATTCTCAAAAAACATGCTTTGTAAAATTTTCCTCTTGGGAATTTACTTCGACCTCTAACACTCAACCATTTACCATTTATAACATTTACAACAAAGTTTTCCCCACGAAAATCTAGACATTGAGTACATCAGTGCTTGCTATGATCATGATCATGATTTTTGGGATCAAATATGCAAAAATTCACCAGGTTCTCGAGGGGGCATATCTCATCGAATAGCTCCCGCATTCAACTCCTTCCTCTGGTAGATCACTCCTTTTTCAATTTGCTAACCACTTCCACCCCTAATCTATCAAATCTGGCCCCTAGCATTCTTGGGAGAAGAAAAATGGAAAATCTGATCGAGATCGATAGTAAGACCATTTTAATGGCGAAAGACATCTTCTAGATCTCCCACCAAACTCAAGATATCAACATTAACTCCCATGTCTACTCTGTAGGAAATATCAAGAAATCATGAAGACTCAAATTTCCAGGCATGTTTTAGTAAAATGGGGGAATCAATTCAATCTCTCACTTTTTGATCTTTACTTTGAATTTGGGTCGTCCAGGTGGAAGAGTCAAAAATGGGCTCAGGGGCTTCCTTTTGACTTTTTACGACCCTGTGAAAAATGGAAAAATTTCACATTTTGCCCCACACCTCTACTTTTGAAAAATGGGCCTGCCACGTGTCTTAAGGTGGGTCCCAAAGGAAATGCAGAAAAAATCTTCCATTTGACCCTCTTTGGAAAATTGAAAATTTTCCAAGTTTCCCCCGAAGCTCCACCCTTCCTCTTTTGACTGGAGCAAGCTTTGACTTTTCCTTTGTTAGGCTTGCGGGTAATTTTGATGTTTTTAATATTTTGAACCTTAGGGGAAAAATTTCAACCTTCCCCAGAAGGTCCACCTCCCGCCCCTTTGACTTGAAACAAACTTTGATGTTTTCTTTTGTCAGGCTTGCGGGCCATTTTGATATTTTAACCCTTTTGAGACAAAGAGGAAAAAATATTAAGTTACCTCTGATGGTCTTCGCTTCCCCACTCCTTTTGAATTTTCAAACTACCACGTGTCACTATAGCGCTCCTCGAGATGGTTCCCAAAAATTTAAGACCCTGAATGAGCGCGGGCTCGCCACGTGTCTAGCCCCACATAATTTGTTTGAAGGTGCCAAGTCTCATGCTCCGAGGCGGTCTCCTTTGGCCATTGAAAAGTCAAAGGAAAATGTAAAGTGAGCGGAGGCCTCTAAGTGTCCTCCTAGCTTCTTAAAAATGGAATCTAAGGGCTAGTCCCCAAACATGCGTGGTTCCTCCACGTGTCCCATACCTCCCCAAAACATTTTTGAAAAAGACTAAGTATTGGGAGACTCGGTGGAAAGCCTCCACGTGTCACTTTCCCGCTAAACCTCCACGTGACCTCTCTGATGCTACTCCAAGGCCAAACCAAAAAGTAAATCTTCAAACAGCGTCGTTCACCCACGTGGACATATTTTTGAGTTGAGGATTTTCATAGAATTTTTGAAGTATTTAGCTAAGCCACATCTAACCAAAAGGTGCCACGTCCCCTGTAGATTCAAGGATATAAATTTGACCAGGGGAAATACCCGTCAAACCGTAAAATATAGAAAAATGATCATTTGAGCCCAAAGATGAAAATTTATCCAAGGACAGAGAATTTAGAAATGTTACAAGGCTCAAATACGTTCCTCAGGACATATTAATTCATTTTTCTTCAAGTATCTAGATCAGAAACAACAAGGACAAAAAATCCCAACTGCAGAAAATAGAGAGAATGAGAAAATGTGAGTTTTAAAGGAATAGAGAAGGGGAGACTCAAAATACAGACCTTTTCCGATGAACAAAGAAATGAGGAGACAAATATGGACCCATACATGATCTTCGACCTGGGGAAGATTAAAAATGGCAACAAAGACTGACCAAGCACAACATGGGGAAGTAGAAAATGATAGAGGCTATAAATCAATAAATTTTCAAAGGCACAAATGGGGCGAGACTATTTTGAGCACCAACATCGGCTCCGACTTGGGGATGGGCACTTCCTTGAGTGCCACAAGAACAAAGGTAGACCAAGTGCTAAAAATATCTATGTGGCACCATACATGGAGCCACCTCACCCTTGTCGGTATCCAAATTGATTCTCCCTCAAGATCTGAGCAACATTCTTGGTTTGACAGAAACTTAGAGACAAATTAGATCATGGTGAGTTGTTTTGTAGCCGGGGATGTGATCTAACTTGCCCTCTATCACTCAAATGTGGGGAAATAGATAGCACCCTCAAGAGGATTTGATCTATCCTCACTATTTTAGGTTGTTCTTATCAACCAGGGTAAGAGGACCCTTTTGTAGCCTGTTTTTTATAGAGGAGATGGATATATCCTTCCTAATGAAGATGTTAAGGAAACCTTGGGAAAATATGATCAATGCAACAAAATCTAACTCTCACGAGTTGTCACTCTAGATATTGGAGATATTTTCTGGCAAGGTTCAGGCTACTAAAGACATTTGAAATCCTGATTGTTTCTGCATGTTTTGGTGACAAGGATTATGCATTGGTATACACACATGACAAACAAGGGTGGTATGGGTAGGATTAGTTGTTTTTTTGAATAATTTTTGGTGGGAGGTGAGGTAGAATGAACTTGACTTCACCAGATCCTTGAGAAATATTACAAGATGGAAGGTTAAACCAATAGAATGTCACAGGATAGCTAAAATGTTTCTTTAACCAGAATATGTGCTTTAATGGAGGCCCAGATCAACACTTTTTCACACAACCTACGATATCCTCACACAAAGGCTCGAGTTAGGGAACCCAACAAAGAACCAAGATCTAAGCCAAATCATGCCTAAGGTACACCCAAAGGCTTACAGAAAATCTTTGTCAGACAAATGAAAGAAAAGTGATTTTAAATCATTTATTCCAATCCCAGATGAAAGCTCTTCTGAGGAATGAAATTGCAGATGCCACTAAATGATCAAAAGGATTGAGGCTTGTGTGATTGAATAAAATTTTAATACAAGGTTGGAACACAAACAAGAAAAACTACTCGTATACATTCAAAATAAAACAAACACATTTTGCTCAGGACAACACATAATAACTCAAATTTGATTAAGTCTATCAGTAGGGAAAGTTTCCAGAACAGTCTCAGAGCTTGTCAAGTGTTGTACACTTACAACCACCTTGACACGATAAAACTTAATACAAAAGGAGATAACTAGGTTTCTCAATCAGATTCTCAAAAAACAATATTTGTCAAATTTTCCTCTTGGGATTTTTCTTCGACCTCTAACACTCCCAACCATTTACATGAAAAATTCGTGCCATTTACAACATTTACAACAAAATTTTCCCCCGAAAATCTAGACATTGAGTGCACCAGTGCTTGCCATGATCATGATCATGATTTATGGGATCAGATCTACAAAAATTTGTCAAGTGCTTGAGGGGGTAGATCTCATCGAATAGCTCCTGCATTCAACTCCTTCCTCTAGTTGATCACTCCTTTTTCAATTCGTCAACCACTTCTACCCCTAATCTGTCAAATCTTTCCTCTAGCATGCTTGGGAGAGGAAAAATGGAAAATCTGATTGAGCTTGATAGTCGATGACCATTTTAATGGTGAAAGACATCTTCAAGATCTCCCACCAAACTCAAGATATCAACATTAAC
>CM031241.1:652844787-653311748 GCA_018340775.1 Taxus wallichiana var. yunnanensis | reverse complement strand
TCCATGAGATGGACACTAAAATCAAGTTACTCACCTATTCACTCAAAGGAAATCTTCACAATGGTTCAAAATCCTTGAGATAGGATCTATCAAAAATTGGAACTAGTTGGCATAGCTCTCCATAACTGTGAGTTTGGAGAGAAAGGTGATAACTTAGTTTTGTTGGAGCAACTAACAAAATTAAAAGAGCCCCAATGAGTAGGCGTGAGACTTCAACTCAGATTTTAGTAGACATGGGATAGGATTACAACAACAGTAAATCCAACTAATGAAGGTTCCTTCTTATACTTTCTTAGGGCTTTAAATTCTGATATTTCTTTGATGATTTAGTCAATGGGGGCACAACCTTACCTGCAGCCTATAGCCTTTCCATAGGGGCTGAGAACCATTTGATTCGAGCCTGAAAATTTCTCCTAGGCCACGTACATGCCTCTATAACCTAATTTAGGAAGCTCGGATGCTAGCCAAACACCTACGTTAGCTCCTATACCCACCCCTAGGAGTCAAAGCTCATCTGAAGCATCCACTTCATCATCTAACACCTCTAAGTAACTCTAGGAAGTCATGAAATAGCTTCAGAACCTAGGGAATGAGATAGTAACCATCAAAAGACAACAAGCTCAGAGTTTTAGGCCATATTAGTCTCGGTCTCAATATCGGACTAGACCCCAAAGATTATGAGTAAAATAGGCCCCATCTCGCCCAAATCAGATCTAGAACCAAGGATAACCCCAAGTTTGCTAGACCTTTCAGTCATATGATCCAAACACATCTTCAACGTCAAGGGCATTTGTTACTACACAATAAGAGCATGGCACGGAGTATGATTGGTGTTTTCCATGAAATCAGCCACATAACAATCAATATGCTTTAATGATGCACTAAATCAAGCCTTGATGGTGCAAACCAGTATGGCATCACAGGAACCTAGCTAAGAAGGAGATCAGTGGTAGGGATCTCAACAAGAGGGACCTCAAGTGAGACTATGCTTGTTAGTTGGCAAGCTGAAAACTTATATGGGATGAATAAGTTCCCTTCTCAAAGTATAACTTGCTAATACACAGTCCTAAGAGGAGAAATATTGGAGAAGGAAATTCACCAAGCTCACTGGTGATCCTCAACCCTCCATTGTTCAGCAAGGTATTAGCATTCAAAATATAACTCTCAATGTGTAAAGTTAGTCAAGCCACCTTCCAAACCTACTCATTCACCGATTGTACAGCCTAGGTGTAAGAGAAAAATGTGCATGGGAAGGGCAATAAAAGGATAAATCATTCAACATCATTAAGCAAATGAAGAAGACAAGTGTGAACATTTCACTATGGGAGTCACTTGGCCATCCCATGGTAGAGGGATCTATTACAAACTATTATAAAAATTGGTCAAGCTCAAATCACACCCCTAACCAGCAAGAGAAAGTGCTTACCAATGCGGTTCAACCTAGGAGGAACCATGGAGAACAACAAGGTAAGAACACGAGACCTTCTCCATTCTATGTCTCATTAATTATGGAGACAAATTGGTACACAACTCCGTATGATTGATTACGGGGCTAGTAGTTATGTGATGCCTAAACAAATATTTGATCAAGCTGGGTCTCTAATATGAAGTCATCTCTAGAGGGTAGTGCAATTAGATAGGACATAAGTGATAACTATTGGAATCATCAAGATCCGACCCTCACTCTGCATGCTACCCCAATATGACTATTTTGTAGAACATATCCATCATAGATTTGCCACCACATTTTACCTTGTGTTTGTCCAAAGACTTCACCGCCAAAATTGGAGGATATCTATCTATTTATTTATTACATATGCTCTTTAGAACAAGGTATGGGGCAAAAGCCACAATTAGATATGAACCCATTTTTTATCATATCATCATATGTGCCTAGCCCCATCATTCAACTTCTCATCTTTTGATCAAGAAGACTTCCTAATCACTTATGAAGTAGATACCAAGGTGGGATGTATCCTAGACTTGACTCTTGATGAGTGGGCTAACAAAATTCATGCTTTTGACCCCTATAAGGAGATGGAATAATCTGAGCTAGGTGTTTACTACCTACATGAAGAGAATCATACCTTTCCTAACCTAATCAAGCCAAAATATAAGGATGACAATGAGGTATGGCAATTATTCTTTGAAGGGTTAAGGAGTAGACAAGGAACCGGAGGAGGAGCTATTATTGTGTCCCCAAAGGTATGAAATATTATTCACCTTGATTTCAATTTTCCTACTCAAACAACACTACTAAATATGAGGCTTTGGTCCAAGGTCTTCATTGGGCAAGGAAACTAGGAATTAAGAACTTGCAAGTGTTTAGTAATAGTGAACTGGTTGCAAATCAAGTCGTAACTACAATATTAGGCTATGGGATCTCATGGAATATTTCAAGGCCTTCACATTGTGTCATACCCGGGAAAGGATAATGAAGTTGCTAATAGGCTACGGTAGTTGATAAATGTTTGATGTGGTTGATAGCATCAAAAGAGACAAAGAAAAACCACATATCCATATAGTTGTGAGGCCAGGCGGTGCTTATAACAACACATGTTAGTAAGTGTTCAAGAATGATCAAGAGATCATTAACTTTTTGTAAGAAGAAGTGAATTCTCAACTAGAAACCAAATAAATTAGAACAACAATACATGAATCGAGATATATAACTACATACAAACAAGCTTCCCAAAGGATTAGTGACATTGGAGTCTATCTTCAACCCTAATGATCAGTTTAGAAAAGAGAAGGCTAACATGCAGATCAAAGGAGAAGATTAAGAGTAAATCCTAGTTGGAGAAGACCAAAAACTTCAAATTGGCAAAGTGGCCATTGAGAAAGAAAGGTATGAATTCATACAACTTTGCCAAGAATTTCCAGATGTGTTTTCTTGGATCTATGAAGACCTAAGAGGGTTCAATCCAAATCTAGCACAACACACAATTGAACTAGATCCGAGTTGTTCATCCCATCGGGTAAAAATAGAGACCATTTAACCTACACATTAAGCCTCTAATGAAGAAGGAACTGAACAACCTTTGATAGAGAAGTACTCAAGTATCATATTTCCAGAAATACTCAAGTTGGGTTAGAAATCTAGTCCTAAAGAGGAAGAAAAATGGAGAGATTAGGTTGTGTGTTGATTTTCAGACTTGAACAGAGCCTCCTCAAAGATCACTACCCGAGTCCCTTCAATGGAGCAGATCTTGTAAGTCATGTCTTGGTCGGAGAGATTCTCCCTCCTATATGGCTACTTAGGGTACAACCATATCATGGTGAAAAAGATGATCAGTTTAAAAGAGATTTCACCAACAAATGGGGCACCTATGTCTACAGAAAAATGCCATTTGGATTTTCCAATGCTAGAGCCACTTTTTAAAGGGAAATGGACATGGCATTCAAAGGGGTGATAAAAAAATAGTACTGATCTATCTAGATGACATCACGGTGTTTTCCAAAATTGTAGCAGACCACCTTTTCCACCTAAGGCAGGTGTTTCAAAGGTGTAGAAGATTTGGGGTGTCATTAAACCCTAAAAAATGCATATTCTTGGCCCATGAGGGTAGGCTTTTAGGCCATATTGTATCAAAGGAAGGACTAGAAATCAACCCGGAGAGATTTGAAGTAATAAGAGCATCGCCATTGCTAAGAACACAATTAGGATCTTCAAAGCTTCTTGGAAAAATAGATTTTGTCCGTAGGTTTGTGCCAAACTTTACTTGCCCTTGTTAAGCCAATAATGTTAATGTTGAAGAAAATTTTAGCATTCAGATGGACAACTTAAGAAAATATGCTTTTTTAGGCCATAAAAGAGGCTATATCACAAGCCCCAACCCTCGTTAATCTAAATTTCTATAAAGACTTCATATTGTATGCCTTTGGTGACAAAGGTGACACAATTTCTGCAATCTTAGTTCAAAGCAGAATAAGGGAGGTACATAATAGCCAATTGCTTTCTTTAATCAAGGTCTAGAATACTATCAAGTGAGATACTCCTTCATCAAAAAGCAATTGTTTGCAGTAATCAGAGGATTAAATAAGTTCAAGCATTTGGTGTCAAATATTAAAATCTAATTTTTGGTATCTCATGTAGGAGTTAAAGAATTCCTTCTTAGCAAGGACTTGAATGAAAAACATGCAGGATGGATCACTCATGTCATGGAATATGACATTGAGATCAAGGTCACTAAGTTGGTCCATGGGAAGGGGTTCTATGAACAACTAGCCTCATGTCAACAAGATGAAGCAAACAATGAAAAGGATGTTATTTTTGTTCTATAGGGTAATCAAGAAGAAGAAATTGATGATGTACCTACTCCTTGTTGACATAAGACATGGTGCACTTAATTCAAATAGGACTATGTCCTCATGGTATGAGTAAATAAAAAGGATACATTTCATACTACACACCATCCCATATATTCTCATTAATGATGTCTTGTTCAAGAGAGACATCAATGGAATTTGATGAGATGCATTAAGACAAATCAGGTTGAGAGAGTGCTACAAGAATTTCATTTCAAGTAGTGGAGACCATTTTTCTCTAAGGGTGACATCACTCAAAATCATAAAAGCAGGTTATTATTGGCCCAAAGTGTTTAGTGAATGCTATGTAAGGATCAAAAGCTGCAAGAGTTGTGCATTCTTTAAAGGCAAAGAAAGGCTAGCAAGACTCCCATTACACCCAATTTCAGTTGACCAACCTTTCATGCAATGGGGATTGGACATCATTAGATTCATCAATCCAAATTCAAGCCAAGGTCACAAATGGATTCTAACAACAAACTATTTCACCAAGTGGACCGAGGCAATGGCACTCAAGGAAGCTAATGAGTCTAGCATACTTGATTTATATGAAGGGATAGTGACAAGATTTGGAGTGCCAACCACTATTATATCAAGAAAATGCATTGGCATTCATAGGTTCCAAGATCACAGGATGGGTTGTTAATAATGGGACTTACTTCAACACTTCATCAAACTATTACCCTCAAGGTAATGGCCATGCTGAGTCCACAAACAAGAACCTGCTAAAGTTCATCAGGAGAAATCTTGATGAGAATCAAAGAACCGACACACAAAGATCAAAATGGCCTTATGGGCTAATAGGATAACACCTAAGATATCTACAAGCAGCTCTCCATTCAAACTTATCTATGGGAAAGAGGCAGTGTTTCCTATATCACTTGAGTTGCCAAGATTAGAACTCATGAAGCAGGCTAGAGATGTTTGAATTTGAACCAATGGAGGCTAGGTATGCAGAGCTAATAGAATTAGAAGAAGTTAGAGAGAAAGCACTCTACTAAATAGAAAATAATAAGGACTCACTCAAGATATGCTTTGACAAGAAAGAAAAAGTGAGGACCTTCCGGAAAAGAGACCTGGTTTTGAAATGGGATGAAGATCGAGAAAAACCAGGAAGGCATTCCAAGGTTGATGCCATTTGGAGTGGCCCTTATATGGTCACAAAATGTAAGAGTAGCAATGATTTCCAATTATCTACATTAGAGGGTGAAGAGTTATAGATTCCAGTAAATGGGATCTATCTTAAGCACTTCTACTAAAAGGAAAGTTCTCACCATGTATATATTAGTTAAGTTTCTCTTTCCTCTAATTTCTTGTGCACATCACATTGCTGTAGTTTAGGTTGATTTTCTCCTAAGTGTTTTTCATGCTCTTCATGTTCTATTTGGAGCATGTATGATTTCAAATTTTGTATATAGTTGTGGTGTTGTTTTGTTGCTCTTATGTAGTCCATTCAGAGAAATAGATGAAGCCCAAGGTCAAAACTATTTTCTACTCTCAGAAACCTTCAAATCGAGATTTCTCATGAAAATTGAGAGTGCAAAAGCCGGGGTCATGAATTAGAGGTAGAATCAATATCAGACCATTGTTCTCGACTCCATGCCCAATGGATATGAAAAGGCAATTGGTCTTTCATCTAGTAAGCATATACCCCTTGAGCCACCAAATTGTTATCCATATTTTTCCCCTGGATCAAATATTGGATTGGCCATGCCCCATGAAGAAGGAACTTGAAAATCTCATTCAAATCTATAAATTGGTCGTAGAAGGACTCAAACAATGGAGTGTCCAGGGCCAAGAAAGGACAAGGAACCCTGTGCAAAAGAAACGACTCTATCGAAACCGTATCTATGTCTTAAATCCATTTTTCAAGTTGCAGAAGGACTCAACAGTGGAGTAACAGGATCAAAAAAGATAGGAAATACCATAGAGGAACTAGGAGCAAGAGAGGGAAAAACAACGAAGATCTGAATTCCTCGGGCTTGAAACCGTTACGAAAAGGTCCAAAATGAATAAGTATGGAGGAGGTAGTGGAAGGAAACTTCGTGTTTTAATGGTGATTCTTCAAAGGAAAATCCAAAAAGGGAAGCCCAAACTTGTGTCAGGCTTCCACAAGTCTAGAGCCCTAAAAAGTTATGGGACGGTTGAAAAGTCTTCAACTAAGCGAAGATGCCAAGTGTCAGCTCAATGCAAAACTAGAAAAGAAGCCCAAGGTGGAGACTCAAATGCTTGCTAGCCCTCCACCTAGAAAATAGTCAAATAGATTGAAAAGGAGGACAAAGTGAGCCTTAAATTGGCTAAGTATAAAAGTGTAAGTGGAGAATACCAAGTGTCAGTATGGCGCATCTCCAAGAGTTAGTCCTAGAGTGGAGACCCAAATGAGTGTAAGCTCGCCACATAACCCAAAGTCTAAAAAGTAAGAAGGACCATTGAAAATTCCATAGACTAGTAGAGGTGAACAAGTGTCAACTTGATGCTCCTCCAAAGGAAAACTTTGAATTGGGATTTCAAGAAAGCATGGTGCCTCCACGTGTCCAATCTCAGAAAGGGGCAGAGTTAGTTGAATAATCAATGCATAGTCGGGCCAGGTAGAGGCCACCAAGTGTCTAAATGGTGATGATTCAAGGATTGGAGAGAGAAGGTTCCCAAATGAGTTCCAGGCTGCCACGTGTCACAGTTAAGAGATATGCCATGCCAAGCAAAAGACTTAGCCAAAAACACAAAATGGGTCAAACTCCGCCCAAGGGAAAAAGTTAGCATTTGGGCCCAAGTCAATGAAAGTGGGCTGTCGGGGAAAAGCTGGTTTTTCTCCCTTTGTCATCCCAAAAGGATAAAAGTCACAAAATGGCCCACAACTCTGCCCAAGGGAAAAAGTCATCATTTAGACCCAAGTCAAAGCCAAAGTGGGGAGTTAGAGGAAAAGGTGAAATTTTCCTTTTACCAATGTTAGGTTATGGAGCCTACTTTCATGTGAGAAAGTGTTGAAGACTGTATACTAAGAGTATTTTACACTTTCCATAGTTGTCTAGGGTTTGAGGCTGGGCCGAGCCCCGAACAGGGGTCCTGGGGCACCTTAAAACGTGGTCGATCAATCGGGAAATGTTCTTTTCTCATATGGGTAGGATTTTCGACCCATGGGTTTATGGGATGGTTTGGCCCATGGTTTTAATACCCATGTTTTTATAAAATTTCTTAAGTTTTTGTCTACATGTAAGGTTTTATGCATATGGTAGGGAGTATGTAACATTGTAGATGTGTTTTGAATTTGGGTTTGAATTTTGTAGAGTTTGTTGAGCATAGCTCCAAACAGTTTGGGTATTGTATTAAGAGAGTGGTGGCAGTAATAAAATATGAGCAAGTGATTCTTGGTGGACGTAGCTCAAATTAGGTGAACCATGTTAAATACTATATTTTTGTGTTGTGTTATTTTATTTTACAATTTTATTTGAGATCTGTAATATTTTTCTCGCTTATTACTTTCTCTGTTACAATATATTTTGAGGGATTGTTCCAATATTTTATCCCTTATTTCCTAATAGCCAAAAGGCACAAAGGTAAAGATGAAGTGCATCTCCCATCCAACCAAAAGGAGCCATGTGTCTAGGCAGAGCTTTGGGAGTGGTGGTTTTTTGAGTTTTTCATTTTTTTGCGCAAAAGGCAAAAAGATAAATTACGGACCCGTAAACCCAAATTTTTCTGTAATTTGGCTGCCATGTGTCCCATATCAAAAGGGGGACCCATTTTCCAAACTATTTTCCCACTCATTCATATGGACTTGATACAAACTTCAAAGGGGCATATCTTTCAACTCAGGGCTCAAAATATTAAAAATTTGACACTCGTTGGAAGCATCTCTACGTCTTCTACACCATGGAAGGATAAAGAATCATTTTTATCTAGCCCTGGTAGGTGAAAATGGAGGAAAATCTTTAAGGGCCATCAATGCGGGATCTATCTACCTCAACAACTAGATCAGATTCAATCTGTTATGCCGTTTCTCCTCCTTCAAGGTGTTGAACCAATGGTTGAGCCAAATAAGAAAGATTTGGGGGCATATTTTATTAGTGGCATTAACGGCGGTGGTTGAGTTTCAACCCTTTCCTACTTCGCTCTCTCTTTCTTCTCTCTGATTGAATATATAAATATAGGGGCAGGATTCATTGTAAAGGGTTGGACATTCTTTGTTTTTGGGCTCCCCTTTCTTTTGGCAAAGGAACTCATGGAGTTTCAGACCTTCCAGTAGACTGTAATACGATTCTACCTTTTGGCCACTTTATAATGCATTGTATCAATCTGCAGAGTAATAAAACACATCTGTGATTGACTTTAGATCCCTTCTTGTCTCTTTTTCTTCATTTGATCTTTCATTATAGTTTTGGTTATCTGTGTTTGGTTATTGTATGCGTCTAGTTGGTTTGTGTCTATTGGAAAACAAATGTTCATCATTCCTTTGGTGCATCACCTTATAGCTTAGTTTGATTTCTTGTAATCCTTTTACCCCTATCCCCTTGACAAGATTACATTAGGTATAGAGAGAGATCCTCTACAAGTTCTCACGTATGCACCTGAATAGAGGAATAGGAACCACCTTTAATCTAGAGAGCTTTCCCAATTTTTCAAGGTCCCACACCTTGGGGTATGTTCAATGTTATGCAATCACACCAAATGACCCTACCTTAGAAAAGCAGACTTATAGAACTCATTTGGGGGTGATGTGATTCTACACTAACAGTTAGCCCATCTTAGAAAGAGTGGGAGAAAAACCCCCTCAACTTCTAGTGAGAGCTCCTCATATGTAGAAAGGAAGAGACTTATAGGTGCAAATATTATTCCACATAGTGAGTAAACCCTAGTGCTTAGTTTTCCAATTCCTGAGACAAGTTTGATTAACCCGATTGGTATTAATATTTGTGGTCAAGCAACACCTAGTAGATATAATTTCTCATTTAGTTCATCTATGGAAGCAAAAATATTTCATGTGTTTGGAGGCATCCTTTCTGGCACAATATTTGGGCAAATTATGGGTACAAAAGGTTTGAGTACCATTTCTATGGGTGGTTCAACGTTACAAACTATTGTTGTGAATTTTAGCATAATAGTGGGGGCGTAAGGCACAACTACTTCCTTAGGCCCTTTACTTACTATAGGAGGAGGATTTGGTGGATCTGGAGGAATATGAACTAGTGGTTCTACTGGATTTGGTAGGTGGTGGCAAACACATGAAGAGTTCAAAGTTTTGGAACTGGTGGACAAGGACCTCAACCACCTCCATAGGTGTTTTATGAGATGTCTCTGCATTTACCTGATTACAAGGGTGTTGAGAATTTTATAGAGCATGTACAAACATGCAAGTTTCTATGGCACGCTAAGGGTATCACTTCCCCAAAGAAAAGGAAAGTCATTTTGTAACTACGTTGCAAGGGCGCATGCATAGCTAGTACCTAAAGTATGACCCACATTAGAAAGAAATGGATTATATTTCGTTATGTGATGCCTTTTTAGCAGAATTCCATATTCTTGTGTTTGAACAAAAGATCTTTAGTATGCTCAAGGAGATTTAACAAAGTATGGTAGATAGTGTGTGGGAGTATGACATGCAATTTAAGACTCTCTTGTCAAAATTGTCTTATGATATCCATCCATCTCAGGATGCTCAAGGGTTTGTTAGAGGATTGATAATGTCTTTTAGAAGAGTAATTTCCCATAAGACTTTCAAGGATCCGCATGAGGCCTTGGAAGCATCTCTACACAATCAAGCCTTTGGAAGCATTGACACTAGGGTAAGCCCATTTTTGGAAGCATAGATTGTTGCCATGGAAAAGCAACTTGAAAAAATATGTACAAATTCAGCTCATGAAACATGTATTAGACGTTGGTGTACAGGATGTGAAGTAGGACATACCAAGGATAGTTTCCCTCGAAATCCAGTGTGTGTTATGTCAGTAGATTGTGAAATTTTCCATGGGGATCGTGATGCAAGTAGGTGCCCATTATTAGAGTGCACGATCCATAAGAATGTGTCATGTTATTGTAAAATTTATACATCTACAACCCATGATACAAAGGAATACAGACTAATAGACCAAATCCATGACACCATTGAAACTGGTGTGTGCCATACCAGCATTGGAAGAGGTTCAAAGGGTGAAGGACTTCAATATGAAGGGTGCCCAGATGGAGGTGGTCAAAGGAAGAGGTTTTTGCGAAGGATTCATAGGTCATGGTGGTCAAGGAGGTAGAAGTGAGTTCCCCATGGAACTTTTTACAATTATGGATCTACTGAACACTACAAACGTGAATGTATGGATCTGCTACAATTCTCATGGTGCATTAAAAAGCATGAGTATGAGGAGTGCCCTGAGTTTTATGAACAAATGAGCTAGAACCAGAGGAAGGAAAAAGGCACGGAAATGGTTAGTGTGAAGTGGGTTAATCCACTATGGATTCCTAGGGTGGCATATAACCCTGAGTTAGAACTAGTCTTGGTGACTACGCGGGTGGAAGTTGCTCGCGCCAGGGAATACTAGAAGAAAATGCCTCTCATTACAAGAGAATAAGTGTTACACGAAAGTATCTTGATCTAAACCATCAGAAGGAGGTTTACCAAGAAACCATGGAGGTAATTCTAAGCTTGCAAGGAAAGATTCAATTTCTAAAGGAGAAATCATGGAAGTTGGAATAGAAAAAGAGCATTGAGGTCCCTTAGAATGATATGGATGAAGTTAGAGAAGTATGTCAGATGTTGTGCCAAGAGAATATTATTCCTCTATTAGGGGAATAGTTTAGAGAAAAAGTGACATGTGCTAGAGGTGAGCACAAGAGACAAGTTTTACATGCTAATCTACCTCCTCAAAATATTGATTATGATAAGGAAATCACATTAAATGCAGTGGTTTATGGATGGATTTTAAGAAACATATTGATTTACACATGCATGGAATTCAATTTCCTTACCTTAGATGCACAGAATCAGATGGGAAGGCCCCCACTGTAGCCATCTTCAAATGTGTTGTATAGGGCTAATTGAAAACAAAGGCTATGCCCATTGGAGTTTTGAAGGATGCATCCATAACCATTCAAGGGGCAAGGTTTACTAGGGATTTTAAGGTTCTAGAACTCAATTTTGTAGCAAATTTCCCAAGATTACTTAGATTCCCCCTGGTGTGATAAGAATGATGTTGATTTGTGCTTCAATAAGGTGTACATTAGTTTTGAGAACAATAAGGAGTGCATGATTATACCACTGATAGATGGAAGGTCTACATCATATATTGAACCCTTAGGAGAAGAGGATCTGGATAGAATACATGTGCGCACCATTAGGCACCCTGAAGTTATTCATCCATTAAGAGAATGGGTCATTCAGTGGGAAGATGATCAGTCTATGAGTGACATGACTATAATTTCATGTGATAATTGGGTGCATGGGATCTATGAGTTGATTAGAAGACAACTAAAGGGATCTATCACTCGAGTTACCAGGGCACACATAGTTAGGTGTCTGGGAGGAAGGTAGTTACCAAGTTACATTGGGGAGGTAAACCTTGATGTCTTTATACACACAATGGAGGTCCAATGGACATGTAAAGTATAGAGGAGGAATATGCTGACTTATACCTTGAGTGGGATAGTATTGCATTGGTTTATGACAAATCACAGTAATCTTCTAGAGTGGTGTGTGTTGGTACCCAAATTTCTTCTCCTTTTGAGTCCGAGTAGCATCAATTATATGGCATGAAGATTGAATATAGATATATCATGATGTATGCCATTTTGTAGTTGGGGATGTGATCTAACTAACACTCAAATTTTGTAGCCGTGGATGATGTGATCTAACTTTACCTTGTCCTAACTATTTTAGGTTGTGCCTTTCAACAAAGGTAAGATAACCTATTTTATAACCCTCAAATTGTGAAGGAGATGAAGATATCCCTCAATTTGTAAAAAATAGTATGAAAAGGGCCTTGGGAAAATATGATCAACACTCCAAATATGACTTTCACAAGTTGTCACTTCCAGATTATGGAGATACTTTCAATGCAAGCAAAGGGTTATGAAGACATTTGAAATCCTAATATGTTCTGCATACTTTAGCAAATGTATTTTGATCTTCTCTCGTATACAGTCAAAAAAATGGTTAAAAAGGGTAGGATTAGTTGTTTTGAATAATTTTTTGGGTTGGGGTTTAGATAAGACAAACCAAGGTCTGCTAGACTCTTTCATGATTTCGGAAAAAATATGGAGAAACTTAACAACAAATGTATCAAAATGGTTAATCATCCCTTAGACTAGGATATGTGCATCAAATGGAGGCCCAAATCTACACTTTTCCACACAATATTTGATCATATATCACAAAATATTTAGTTAGAATGAACTAATGAAGAATTTAGCAATCACTATTTAATCATTTCCCGAGGTGCACCCAAAGGTTTACAAATAATCTCGAAATCAAAGAAAGTAAAGTGATTTTAAATTTGTTTATCTCTTTATCGATGAAAGCTCTTCTCGATATGAGATTGCAAATGCCACTAAACTAATAAAAGAAATGAGACCATGTATGATCAAGAGATATTTTAAAAACAAGACTGCAATAGAGTAAGAAACACAAATTGAAAACATTCTAAAACATAAGTGTATCCAAATTTTACCAAGAGATAACACAAAATAAACAAGAAATGATCAAATTTATCAGCAGGGGAATGTTTTAAGAACAATCTCAGATCTTTTTGATGGATTTACAACTGAAAAAAACTCAACATGATACAAATTTGATGCAAAAAAGGACTTAGAAATGGTTCTCGGGGTTCCTCGTGAGAATGGGCTTCTTCCCAGATTTTCCCATGAAATTTTTAGTTTTCCAGGATTTTTTAAACTCTTCCAACCCTTTGCATGAAAAATTCATGCAATATATAGCTTTTAATCTCCTTCGAGCCTTCTTTCCCAAGAAAAGAATATGCCAAAGGATCAAATTTGTTACAAAAATTCCTCATGCTTCGTAGACAGGGACGTTTAACAAAACATGTCCAAAAGTTTCTAGTTGTCTCAAAAGAGATAAATCATTGAAAAATTTGCATCATTATCAATGATGGAGACACATTTTTCTTCTTCAAAGCATGTAAACCCCCTTCCTTTCATTATTTCATCTTTATCCCTCAAAAATTTGACTTTCGAACTTTTAGATTTGATATTTTACATATTTGACCTGTTAGGGAAAAAATTCATTTTAAATATATCTCGATCTTCAAATTGATCCTCAAAATTAATTGCATTGGTCCTCGTAGGCACAAATGACATGAATTTGTCAAAAATCGATGAAAATTGATGCAAAATACATCTCCAAGCTCCTAGAGCTCAAATGGAGGTGAAACTAAAAATGCACATTATTGTTGATCTTTTATTCTTTAATTTGAGGCCTTCCACATGTCACAAATGTGATTTAAAATGGTCTTGGGATCACTTTTTGACATTTTAACACTTTTGGAAAAATGTAAAAATTTGACATTTTTCTCTGCCCCTCCACCCTTGAGATTTGGCATTGACACGTGGCACAATATGATTGGATCCGGTCGCACTCATTTTTACAAATTTTTACCTTTTTTGGAAAAAAATTCAAAATTATCCCCGTGGACCTGCACCTCCACTTCTGTCCCTGACACATGGTGATCATTGATTCATTGCAGGGCCATAACTCCCTTTTTTGCTTCATACTTCCTTCACAAAATTTCAAAGTTTTCAAAACTCACCAACGGCCTACACTCCCTCCTCCATTGCTTTTGACACATGTCTCCCTTTGATTCATTGCAGATCCACACTTCAAATTACCACTTTAACTCATTTTTCCAAAAAGGCAACATTTCCCTTTTTTCCTCAGCCGCCCGCCGACTGCCGCATAAGCCTTTAATTTTCTTCTTTGTTGGGGCCGCGCCTTCTTTTAAGACTTTAACCCTTTTTAGGAAAAAGGTTAAAAATCTCAAACTCTCCCAGACATCTACCGCTCTACCTTTCCTTTCAAAACAAAAAGACTAAGGCATTAATTTACTCTAGCGGGCTTGCGGCCTTGTTTTGCATTTTAGTACTTTTCGCCAAAAAGGAAAAATTTCTCCAAGTCCACCACCAATCCACATCCCCTCTGCCAATTAGAACAAGCCATGTATGCAAAATTATATGAGCTAGAATTTGATGGGCAAAGGATGCCCATATGACTATCAAAAACAGAAATTGCCAGCGACCCCCAAAATTGATTTTTTCTTCATGGGTGAAGAATTTTTCGATCAAAAGACAAATGGAAAGTGTTTTTAGGCAATTTACAACCATGAAAAGGGATATTTGAGGGAAAATAAGTACAAATTGAATGATTTCAACCTCCAAAGGCCAAGAAAAATGAGAAAAATGGCAGAGGCATTTGAAAAGGCAAAATTAGGGCAAAATGTACGGCAAACTTAGATATTCCTTCAAAATGCCACAAAAATGGAGAAAAAATAAACTCAAAGAATTAAAATGTAGATATAAGTTTTTCACCAAATACAAAGGATGGGAGAATCCAAAGCCATTTTTCTCAGAAACAGGGCAAAAACACACTTCTCCTTAGCAAATTAGGGCAAGGTAATGAGTTTGCAAACAATCCAATGCACAAGAATGGAGCTACAACTTCACATCATCTATTTGACGAGGAAAAAATGTTTCAGAGCACAAATAGCAAAGGGGAAACATGGAAAAAGAAAGGAAGATCAAAATGGGCACCAACATCAGCTCCTGCTTTCGAGGATGGGCACTCCTAAAGTGAGTGCCACAAGAAGAAAAGTAGACCAAGTCCAAAAATAATTCATTGGGCAAAAATAGAGTCATGAGCCAAATCCACCAAAAACCAGCTGAGAATTTGACACAAATGATTGCCACACACCAAGGCAAACCACAAACCGATAAAACACCAAAAACAGAGAAAAATCCAAACACTATACATTGTACAAGTTGGTAAGCAAACCTTGATTCAAAGAAAACAAATGAAGGGGAAACCCCAAATGTTCTCCATGCTGGATATGACCATGCCAAGAGGTTCTGATATAGTTTTAGCAATTAGAAATATACCTCTTTTTCTTCATTGTTTAATTTGTAAACCATCTAGTTTCTTTGAAGCTCCTCTATTGTGTTCAGGTCAAACCTTTTAACATTTTTCAAGGCTGAATCAAGGACCAAATTTCTAGAAAAAACAACATACTTAGGAGATATGTTTTCAACAACTTCTTACTCCCCGAAATCCAAAAACTCACAAAGTGATCAATACTAGCATTTGCACGCAAAACTTCATAAGATGCATTGTTTGGGCATTGAATAAGGTCCAATTGTCTTTTCTCCATATAACTTTACTAAGTTTCCTTTAATGGGGATAGTGGCATACAAAATTCCCATTTGGACACTCCCACCAACACTTGCACCCCATTTCCTTGATAATAACATACCCCATTTGGTAGGGAAATCAACAATCACAACATCCAATTTTAAATTCCTCCCAGGATAAGATGCAAGTGTCACCACTAGATCTTTGACACACCCAACAACTGGCACTTCCCTAGAATCCATAGCAGTACACTTTCCATAGGTTGTTGTCACTTTGATATCCAACTCATTCATGACTTCTAGAGGTAAGACATTGCATGATGCACCGAATCAAACATACAATTGTGAAGTAGTCTATCCTTTATGATCAAAGTTGTAAATAATGGATCAACATTGAATTGGGAATCAACCAAGGATGTCCCCAAGTATACCTCAAGTGTTTCTCCAAGATCCTCTACTATTAGTGGTGATTCAAGGTCTCAGTAATGATTTGAGGAGGATTTAAACAACATTTACATTTATGCTTGTGGTACTCTTCTCCTCTTTCAATCCCAAGTAATCAAATGCTCTCTTCGTATGCTAAGGAATCCTAAGAAACTCAATGATTGCAAAACTCACTTTGATTTTCCTCAATACCTGGCTATGTCATATGCAACATTCTTTAGCAAGGTAGCATTGGAAGGGAGAAAGTAGATTCATCGATGGCATGGGATTCTTGGTAGCTTAGGAATGAGGAGGACTGTAATTTTTTCTTGGGACAATAGAGCTTTTTGCGGTGTTTTCTTCTAGGAGCATCTTTGGGAATACTTTTAAGCAAGGGTTTTTAGGTTTTCTTGAGGCCCAATTCCCTTAATAACCTTGCTCCTAGTGTTATACTCTTTCTATTGAGCCACAACAACATTCATTAATAATTGTCTATCTTCCTCCGAAGGTATACCTCCATCATACTTATTGATCATCAAAGCTCTTAAGTATTCAAAGTCATTTTTAGGAATTTCAAAAGCTTGGACTACATCAAATTCAAGAGTATGAGAGGGAAGAAGGACTTGTACCCGTTTGATGTAATCCAAAAAGGTTATAGCTGTCCTTGCACTTATTACCTCAATTGATGTTGCTCCTTGTGAGCTTGAAGAACAACCCAAATATCAACATCTATACCATCATCATTATTATCTTCACCATCTTTCTGGGTCCACTTCACATGGAGGATGGGGTAGAAAACACTTATCACACCAATCAATATCAACAACTTCCTCAACAACAACAACCCTAGCAGCTTAGGGAATCGGGTAACACTCTTCCTTCATGTGCTTGAGGATGTCATTTATAGACCCCATGGGTCCTTTCCTCTATCATTAGATATTTTATTTTCCCTAGGATGATTGGAAAAATTTTCATGGTTTTGTGCTTTTTCTTACCTTGTGAAGTTTTCCCAATTCCCTTCTCTTCCCTAGCTAACTTATATGAGATTTCTTTGACAAATTCTTACAAAATTTTCACAACCTCCTCCAAATCAAAACCCTTGCTAGCTTGAGTTTTTTCAGGGTTTATCAAATTTACACCATCTCTTTGAGAGGTTTCCCAATGGCCTTAATGTTATTTTCAATCTGCAGTGCCATGTGAAGGCCTCGCCTCAAATTAGTAGGGTTCTTGTCTCTTAAGTAGTAGTCTGTCTTCTTGTCAAATTCAACTACATATTTGATCAAGCATGACTGATCACATGGCCTCAAATTAACTGGAATCCTTCTCAAAGTTTTGTTAAACCTCATGTTGAAGTCATGAACTGATTCATTGGGGTTCTTCTTTATATTTTCAAATTCAAACAATAGAAACCTAGGATTAGTTTTGTCATCATATTACAATCTGAATGCATTCTGTATTTCAGTCCACGAATCAATAGAATTGTAAAGAAGAGCCTTATACCAATCCCTTACATCCTCTTCTAGTGTATGAATGAACAATTTAACATACACATCTTCAAACTCTATTTCAAAATGCTCCATCATGTTAACAAAAAGTTTGAGATGTTGATCACCAGTTATGGCATTATTCCCTTCAAAATTTGGCAATCTACTTCTATCAACTTGAGGCATAACATTATGATAACCAGTCATTCCCCTAAAATTTATTGGTCTAAAGGTGTTAACAAAAATGGGGGTCTAGGCTAAGCCATGTTTTCTAGTGGAAGTGATCTTGGGGGTGACATGTGATGAGGATTGTGAGGTCTTTAGGGCTCAAGAATGTGATTCAAAAGATTGGTATTCTCTGGGGTATTGATTTTCTTGGAAATTTTTACTATAATTGAAACACACATGTGAAAATTGAAGAAGGAACTCACCAGGTATAGCAGAAGGACCTTCACTAGTTGAGGTAAACAAGTTTATGAGAATATTGCTTGAATCAGAATCACTGGAAGAAGAGTGATAATCCTATATTAAAGGCTAATCTCTGTCACCAATGGATATTCATTTGCTTGATGTTTGACCTTCAACAACCTTCCAAACTTTTCTCTCCTCTAAAACTATCTTTCCAAATTCTTGAAATAAATTTCTACTTGGGTCCCTCCTAAATAGAGATCTTCTTCCTTCCAAGTTTGAAAATATTATCAACACCAAAAAACGAATGACAGAAAGCTTAGACACTAGTATTTATCAAGATCAAAACATCATGGAGTCACCACTAAGGACTTTCACCCTAGTTGTGAAAATGCACTAAAATAATCTGTTAAATACCTATTAGTAATTAAAATATTTCAAACTTTATAGATCGATCTTCCTTTTATTGAATCTATCAACCACAAATGCAAATGAAGTGTAACTACTTATTGAAAACTCGATAAAATTTCCGAAAGAGTTTGAAACCTTTGCATACACCTTAAAAATCTGAGTATAGAATGATGTTTTTACAATATATTTGTAGTTAGAGATTGCAAGAGACATTACTGTGGTTTGATATGCATTCAAATATTTCAAATATGTATGCACATAGATCAGATTGAACTAAGAATGTCCCCGGAAATGGCACCACTGGTGTTGATGGGCTCAAAAGAATATGAACTAGAAGTAGATTAAAAAATTGGTCTAGATATTGCATTCTTCATTCCCGGGAATGGCGCCACTAGTGTTGACGGGATCAAAAGAATATGAACTTGAAGTAGATTAAAAATTGGTCTAGATATTACACTCTTCATCCCTACCAATTCGTGCCACTGGTGTTTGTACCAAAATTTGTTCTCCTTTTCAGTCTGAGAAGCATCAAAGATATGGCATGAAGCTTGAAGACATATAGATCATGATGTATGTTATTTTGTATCCGGGGATGTGATCTACCTAGTACTAATATTTGTGGAGAGATGGATAGCATTCAAATAGGACTTGACCTTGTCTTAACTAGTTTATGTTGTGCCTTTCAACAAAGGTAAGAGAACCTATTTTGTAACCCTCAAATGGTGAAGGAGATAAAGATATCCCTCAATTTATACAAATAGTATCAAAAGGACCTTGGGAAAATATGATCAACACTCCAAATCTAACTTTCACAAGTTTTCACTTCCAGATTATGGAGATACTTTCAATGCTAGGCAAGGGTTAGTGAAGACATTTGAAATCTTGATCTCATTATGCATACTTTAGTAAATGGATTTTGAGCTTCTGTGGGTATATAGGTCAAAACAACAATAAAACATGGTAGGATTAGTTGTTTTGAATGATTTTTGAGGTTGGAGTTTAGATAAGACAAACCAATGTCCGGAAGAATGTTTGAGGATTTCAAAGTGAAATATGGAGAAAATTAAAAGCGAAAGTATCAAAATGGTTAATCATCCCTTCAACTAGGATATGTGCATCAAATGGAGGCCAAGATTTGAAATTTCCACACAATATTTTATCATCTTTCAAAAAATCTTGAGTTAGAATGAACCAATGAAGAATTTAGCAATCACTATTTAATCATGAGCTCTAAGTTGCACCCAAAGGTTTACAAACAATCTCTGAAATCAAAGAAAGTAAAGTGATTTTAAATTTGTTTATCTCTTTATCAAATGAAAGCTCTTCTGAATGTGAGATTGCAAATGCCACTAAACTAATCACAAGAAATGAGACCATGTATGATCAAGAGAGATTTTAAACACAAGACTGCAATAGGAGCAAGAAACACAAATTGAAAACATTCTAAAACATAAGCATTTGCAAATTTTTCCAAGAGACAACATAAAATAATCCATAAATGATCAAATTTATCAAATAGGGAAATGTTTCAAGAAAATATCAGATCTTGTTGATGGCTTTACCACTAAAACCAACTCAATATGATACAAATCTATGCAAAAAGGAATTAGAAATGGTTCTTAGGTGGTTCCTCGGAAAATGGGCTTCTTCCCATATTTTCTGTGAAATTTTTAGTTTTCCAGGGGTTTTTAAACTCTTCCAACCCTTTGCATGAAAAATTCATGCAATATATAGATTTCAATCTCCTTCAAGCCTTCTTTCCCAAAAAAATAATATGCAAAAGGATCAAATTTGATACAAAAATTCCTCATGATTCACGAGATAGGGACGTTTAACAAAACACATAAAAAAGTTTCAGTCATCTCAAAAGAGATGAATCATTGAAAAATTTGCATCATAATCCATCGTGGAGGTAATTTTTTCATCTTCAAAGCATGCAGACCTCCTTCCTTTCCTTATTTCATCCTTATCCCTCCAAAATTTAACTCTAAAACTTTTGGATTTGATATTTTACATTTTATGATGGGTTAGGGAAAAATTCATTTTAAATACATCTTTGATCTTCAAATTTATCCTCAAAACCATTTTCATTGGTCCATACAGCACAAACGACATGAATTTGTCTAAAATTTGATGAAAATTGATGTAAAAATGCATCTCCAAGCTTCTCGAAGCTCAAATGGTGTTAAAATTGAAAAAATCATAGTTATCGTTGATCTTATTTTATTCTTTAATATGAGCCTTCCACGTGTCACAATGTGATTGGAAATGGGCTTGGGATCATTTTTTGACATTTTAACACTTTTGGAAAAATGTAAAAATTTGACATTTTTCTCTACCCCTCCACCCTTGAGATTTGGCGCTAACACGTGGCACAATATGATTAGATCCGGGGTCACGGCTCAATTTTACACATTTCCACCTTTTTTTGGAAAAAGAAAATTTTCACAATTATCCCCATGGACCCACACCTCCGCTTCTGTCCCTGACACGTGGTGATCGCTGATTCATTGCGGGGCCATAACTCCCTTTTTTGCTTCATACTTCCTTCACAAAATTTCAAAGTTTTCAAAACTCACCAGCGGCCCGCACTCCCCTCTACCATTTCTTTTGACACGTGTCTCCCTCTGATTCATTGTGGAGCCACACTTCAAATTACCACTTTAACTCATTTTTCCAAAAAGGAAACATTTCCCTTTTTTTCTTCCTGGCGGCCATTGACCCACACAAGCCTTTAATTTTCTTCTTTGTCAGGGTTGTGCCTTCTTTTAATACTTTAACCCTTTTTAGGAAAAAGGTTAAAAATCTCAAACTCTCCCGAGACATCCACCACTCTACCTTTCCTTTCAAAACAAAAATACTAAGGCATTAATTTACTCTAGTAGGCTTGTAGCCTTGTTTTGCATTTTAGTACTTTTCACCAAAAAAGGAAAAATTTCTCCAAGTCCACCGCCGATCCGCATCCCCTCTGCCAATTAGAACAATCCACGTATGCAAAAGTATATGAGCTAGAATTTGATGGGAAAAGGATGCCCGTATGACCGTAAAAATGCAGAAATTGCCAGCGAACCCCAAATCAATTTTTTCTTCGTGGGTGAAGAATTTTTGATCAAAAGACAAATGGAAAGTGTTTTTAGGAAATTTACGACCATGAAAGGGATATTTGAGGGAAAATAAGTACAAATCAAATGATTTCAAGCTCCAAAGGCCAGGAAAACACAAGAAAAATGGCAGAGGCGTTTGAATGGGAAAAATTAGGGCAAAACACAGGGAAAACTTAGAGATTCCTTCAAAATGGTGCAAAAATGGAGAAAAAATGAACAACTCAAAGCATTCAAACACAGATACAAGTTGTTTTTCACCAAATGCAAAGGATGGGAGAATCCAAAGCCATTTTTTCTCAAAAACAGGGCAAAAACACACTTCTCCTTAGCAAATTAGGGCAAGGTAATGAGATACAACTTCACATCATCGATTTCATGAGGAAAAAATGTTTTAGAGCACAAAGAGAAAAGGGGAAACATGGAAAAATGGTAGAGGATCAAAATGGGCACCAACAGTGTGAAGTGAGAATTGCGCTCTCTATTAGGTTTCTCCGAAGTAATGCACCATCTAAGATATGAAACTATGATGGGAAGGGATTTACCTCGTACTATGTTCCGGAGTGTGAGAAGAACTAGAAGGAAGGCTTGGAAGCCTTGCCCCCTTCCCTATGGGTGCATAATTTCTATTCCACCTTGCAGGGTTGTGTGCATTCATGTTATATCCATTCGGAGATACGTCATCAGAGGGGAAATTGGATAGAGATGAAAACAGATATTATTAAGTGCCTTACCTTAGGAGATAGTGCCATGGTTGAAGACAAAATCCTGGATTTATTGGGTGAACCCTAGTTGGCAAACAAATTGAGATAATCTTCTAGAGTGGTGCAAAGTGAGAATTGAACTCTCTATTAGGTTTCTCCAAAGTACTACACCATCTAAGATATGTGACTATGATGGGAAGGGATCTTCCTCATACCATGTTCAGGAGTGTGAGAAGAACTTGAAGGAAGGCTCAGAAGCCTTTCCTCCTTCCCTATGGGTGCATAAGTTATATTCCACCTTGCACGGTTGTGCACACGCATAGTATATCCATTTGGAGCTACGTCATTAGATAGGAAATTTGCAAGAGATGATGGTAGATATTACTAAATTTTTTTGAATATCAATCTCCTAAGCCATCAGTAAATCAGGTGTTATAGGTAGTTAAGTGCCTTACCTTAGGAGATAGTGCCATGGATGAAGAAAAAATCCTAGATTTATTGGGTGAACCCTAGTTGGAGGCACACTTCATAGAGGAAGAGGTAGAATAAGTACAACTTGAGTGGGCCTACTTGGAAAAACAAAAGGGTAAGTTGGTGTACCAGATAGATGACAAGGAAGTGGAAAATTTAAATGTTGATCACACAGATGGTACGTGTGAAGTATTGGAAAAATAATATGAGAGAGTGCATGCCTACCATGAGCCCTTGAAAACGTTAAAGGTCAACATTGGCACTAAAGAGGAACCAAAAAAATTATCATTGGAAATTACTGGACGGACAAGGAGGTTTTAAAAATAGTTGAGTTGTCGCAGGACTTCCAAGATTTGTTTCCACGTGGATACCATGAGTTAAATGGATTTCATCATTCCTAAGGGTAAATTCACATTAACTTAAAAGAGGGTGCGCGCCCCATCAGGAAGAGGCCCTACAGGATGAACCAAAATTTGTGCATAAAGGTTAAGGAGGAAATTGATAAGATGATACAATCTAGAATTATTGAGGCAATTGAGGAATTTGAATGGGTGAGACAAATGGTGATTAGTATTAAGAAGGATGGAAGGATAAGGATATGTGTAGACTATATAGATTTGAATGTTTTATGTGTCATATACCCTTTTTGAACCCCATTTACTAAAGAGATCTTGGAAAGTGTAGTAGGGCAAGAAATTTATACTTTTACAAATGGGTTCTCACGTTATCACCGGGTAATAATTACGAAGGAAGACTAGCAGAAGACTACTTTCACCACTAAATGGGGAATTTTTGCTTATATATTCATTATTTTGGACCTGAAGAACACACCTACTATATTTTCACACATTGTGGTGCAAGAATTTCAAGACTTCATCCACAAGTTTCTGCATGTTTACCTAGATGATTGGACGGTATATGGGTTAGTAAGAGATCATATTGATAATTTGAGATTGATGTTTTAGAGGTGCAGGTAGTTAATTATCTCTCTAAACATAAAGAAATGTGTCTTTTATACTTCATTTGGCACACTACTAGGTCACATCATTTACAAGGAATTTTTATTGGTAGATCCTGCTACAGAGTTGTTATCTTAGGTTTGGAGGAGCCTACTAGTCAAAGCATCATACATGGATTCTTAGGGCATATGGGTTACTACCAAAATATATCAAGGGCTATGCAAAAATCTCCGTGACTTTGGAAGATTTGTTGAAACATAAGAGTAAATCCTATTAAGGTGAGGCACAATAGGTGGATTTTGACAGTTTGAAGGATAAACTCATTACTACGCCCATTTTTCACTATATGTTGATTAGTGTAGACTTGTATAAGATTTGACGAGATGATGTTTTGTGTCGATGCGTACTAGAACATGAACGTACTACAATCATGGAGGAAGCTCATGATGGCATTTTCAGATGTCACTATGTAGGAAATTAACCTTGTATAAGATCCTATTGGTAGGTATTTGGTGGGAAACAAATTATAAGGATTATATAGAGTATTGTAAGGCTTGTGACCATTTTTAGCACCTTAGCAAACTAGAGAAGAGAGATGAAATTCCATTAAGACCTATTACACCATTCGAGAAGTGGTTAATTGACTTTGTGGGACTGATTTCCCTATCCATGCATAGTATAGGTTTGTGCTATATTATAACTTGTATAAACTATCTTACAAGGTGGGAAAAAGTGGTGCCTATGAAGGATTACAATGTGGCTATATTATATTCTTATGGGAGAATATAATCAACAGTTATGGATTCCCGTTGAGTTTGACTAGTGATAGGGGCACCCACTTTTTGAATGAAATTGTTATACATTATAGTGGTGCATCACAAGACTACGTCATATCATCCTTAGGATGATGGAACTGTTGAGGCCTTTAAAAAAATTTAAACCACACGTTGACTAATATTTGGGATGTCGAAAGAAGGGAATGGGATGATAAAGTATCTATCATATTATGTGCATATCGCACAACTAATAAAATGATTGAACAAGGCCAATCCTTTTCAATTGGTATTTGGCGTAGAGGTAGTTCTTCATGTGGAATTTATGTTGCTTATCCTTGCTATTGTGTACGCAGGAGGATTGGTGGATGAACAAGCATTAGAGGAGCACATTGATAAACTTATGTAACTTGATGAGAGGTGACCCATTTCTCGATCGAGTCAGAAGAAGGATAAAGTAGGACAGAAGGCATGGCATGATTGTCATATTAAAAATAGGAAGTTTGAGGTTGGGTAGAAAGTTCTGCTATATGATTGAAAATTTTTACACCATCTTGGAAAACTTAAAGTGCATTGGCTGGGACCATACATGATATCTCATATACTTAACTTAGGTACTTGCAAGTTACAAGCATTAAATGGAAAAATGTTTCCTGGTCATTTAAACGGGAGTAGGTTGAATCCCTACTACAAATAAGTCTTCAGTGTGTTTGTAAATAAGGTAGTATTGCCATTTAGTTTAGGATTTACCTTAATGCATTTTCCTTTCTATGTCTTTCCTTTCATTTTTTTTTTCTTTGTCTTTCTAATTGGTTTGTTTTGGGCACACTTGTGCGCTAGTAGCCACTATTATTTAAAAGTTTTTTATGTTCAGAGGACCATGAATATTTTTAGTGTGGGGTGAAACATGTCAAATAAGATTTTATTGAAGATTACGGTAATAAGCAAGTGTTGGAAGTGATGTGGATTGGCAGCCCAAGTGAGAAAATAAAAAGCATGTGGGTTCAGAGGAGCGTGTGTAACAACAGTGACTATGGGTGGAGATTGGTCTCAAAAGCTTTGTAGAAACCATGTATAGTGAGAAAAGCACAGAGTAAGATGAGGTAGGTGATTGAAATAACTTGGTAAAATACGTAAAGGTAGATATAATTTGGCATGGGAGTACGTGCAAGTTAGTCTATGGTCAAATAATTTTTTCCACCATAAGGTTGAAGGTGTTTCATGCGGGTTTGCACACGGAGGAAAAGTACTAGAAAAACTATGCGAGAAGGATGGTGTTGGAAAAATATGACTTTAATGCATTTTTAAGTTGGTAGGTGGCATCATATTTTATGTGGTAAAAAGAAAAAAATATAAATAGAAGGTCGGGGTAAGTTTTTTCAGTTACCTTGCATTTTTTTGTTGAAGATATTTTGCAAACTAGGGCATCCTTGCGAAAATAGTTTATGGATTTTTACGTGTGAAGTGGAAAGTTTAGTAGATTTGTGAACCAGAGTGGAAAGGAGTACATAGGCATGAGTGAAGGAGTTTTTTTGGTGGATTCCTACTAGTATTTGCACTTTGTTGTGGAAGGTTAGATTTCTAGGTTAGGGTTTATAGAGCTAGGGCACATGTTTTGGAGGAATTTCTCAGAGGAGTGAAGGTGAGGGATCGAGTAGAGTTGAAGCAAGATGTGAAGAAGAACTTGTTATCCCAAATTTACCCTTGGGTTAATTTTGATAAATCATCATAAATGGACTTAACCATTCAAAGTTTGGGATGTGCAGATGATTGTCAAATTCAGCCCCAGATTGTCATGAGACAAAAGAGATTAGATGGCTCAGAAACCTTAATCTTCATGTGAAGTTAACTATCAAGCCATGGTGAAATGAGCTGGTCAAGTTGTCTAGCGAGTTGAAACTGAGATATTTTGATGTATTACAAGTTGGAACTAAAATAGATGATAGCCAAGCTATAGAATGAGATGAAGACCAAGTTGGATCGACGGAATTGGTCACTCAAGTTGGCCGGTTGGCTAGATAAAACATTATAGGTTAGATGGAAGTTAGACAACGGCTACTTAGGTGACACACTAGGTTTGATGCTTGGGTTAGACATCTAGGTTGGATGTCCAAGTTGGTTGGATGGGTCGATCAGTCATTTTAATTGGCTAGATGGATGGCCCAGGGGTTGGTCGAGGCACAACATACGATCGGGTTGGATGGCACAGGCATATGGCACACGGGTTGGTCGGTCAACCATTATGGTAGCATCATGATGGGATCAAGATAAATAGTATGGAAGTCACACGGTGTGTAATCCCCTTTGGATAGATGACACAAGGTGATACCTCTTGATTGGTTGACATACAAGTTGGATGCATCATACAGTCATGGTTAGATGGCTTGACTGGGTGAAGGAGAAAAGGAAGATGGATGGGTCATAGGCCAATCAATTGGGTTATACGTTTCAAAGGTTGGAAATGTCAACCCTAGGTACGGAACATGTTGGTCGACCCATTACTCAGTGGTGGCTCATAATTTTGTGGTTTCTTCAAGTGTACGGCTGCGTAGTTGGCGGTCAAGGTCGAAACACATGATTATACATTTCATAAGGTTTGGGACCTATAGATGGTATGATGAGGGGTGGATGGGTTACATGTTAGATGGCTCATAAGTCCCATGTAAAGAAAAGGTAGGTAAGAAAAAGATAACTCAACAACTGATTTTAATGTGATATGGTACCCATGTATTTTCTAATAAAGGTACCCTTAAGAAGTGACATTGTTTGGGTGCCCATAGCTCTTTAATGAGGGTTGGTAAAAATTGGCTATAAAAAGAGCTCAAACCCCTCATTTTTAGAGAGACATTTTGGGATCTGGGAAAATTTTACAAAATTTTCACTCAATTCCATTTGAGTTGTGAGCCTTCTCTTGGGCCTATCAATGTAATTATGCCTTTGTGCATAAAATGTAATGGTCTTTGCATACTATGAAGAAATAAAAATTGTGTTTTGTGGTGTTTCTTCAACCCTAGATCATTTTTATTGTATTTTCTTGCCTCTCCATTATTATTTTGTATTTTGTGCATGTTCTTTCACTTGTAGGTTTATGATGTCATGCTTCATGGAGTGTTGATGGTGGATTATGATCTGGGTCTATGTCACATTTAGTTGACTTCCTTTTGCCAAATTTTCATTGTTTTATCCTCCCTCAATAGAATATTTTCATCCCTTCTTCTGATGTTATCACCCCCTTAGTGTAGGATTTCCCCCTTTTCATTCTATTTCTCTCTCTCTCTCTCTCTCTCTCCTTGTCTCCTTGGAAGTTGTTAGGATAGCTATAGTTAGATGTATTTTCCGCATTAGAAGTAGTTTAGCATTATAATTAGGAAGAGGAAATTGGCCTTCTCGAAGGAACATATCAAGTTCACAAGTCCCACAGCTTGAGAGATGGTCCCATGTTAGCAAATTACACCAAATGCCCACTCACAATCAGGCCATTTTGGGGGTGTTGTAATTTTGCATTAACCATTTTGACAAGATCGTGGGACAAGCAGGCGAAAGCTTTATATTCCACAAGGGTTATTTTGGTCTACATTTTCACTTGATCAAGTTGATGTGCTCTTTATGAATATTTCAACCTTTGGAGGAACATGCATTTAGCACATATGGCGACTCCATCTGGTCAACAACCCATTATCAGAGTTGCAAATCTTCCTGCATTCCATCCATTTCCATTTTTCCTTCCACATCTTTCCACTTTCTTTTATCCATGAAGTTTTTCAATCATGACATCATTCCCCTCTTGGAATTCTCACATGCAGTAGCATTAGTACTATTCATGCTCACCTCCTAACTCGTAGAGTTCATTCTCAAGTTACTATTATCCACCTCCATATCTGTACTTCACACAAAAGATCAGTAGTATGCGTACTCCTATGAACAAGATGTAAGAGATTTTGGTTACGTAATAAAACATGGAGCTATTGAGAGCTAGGGTATGCATATTATGGAGGATATTATTCTACACCTAAGGATATGGAGCTACAAAACAAATTTCAATAATTGGAGGAAAAGATGGCACATCAAAGGGTTGTGATTCAATTACAAGCATGCAAGATTGGTTTTAGGATGCCTTATCCAAGCTATTACAGCCTATTCCAAGCTATTACAGCCCTCGGGAGAATCTCGATATTATTGTTGAGATTTTTCCTAGGCTTTGAGTGAATCAAGGAGATAAAAGCTTTTATGGACAAGACTAGTCGATCTTATCAATGGGAGACCCTAGCATTGTCATCCTACAAATCTCCCCTCACTCCCTAAATTGAACCATCTCAGTGAGAGCCACAATTTCCAAGCTTCTCACCTACTTCCCCCATTGTGGAATCAAATTTTTCATCTCCTAATATTCCATCCCATTTCATCTTCTCTACCCTTTTTCCTTCCAAGTACAAGTCCCTTCATAAAATCCAAAATAAATACCTTCCCCTCCACAACAAACCAAGAAATAACTAGTGGTGACCCCACCCACTACCCCTCCCACTTTCCTAGGTCCATATCGGGAAGAGACTAAAAAATACAGTCAAGGGGAGTGGTAAAAAGAAGAGCCAATAAAATAAGAAATGATTAGAATCTTGGTGAGCTTGGCTCTTCGATTTAGAGTTGATAAAATCACCTTGATGGAGAAACCTTTAGAGAAGGGCGAATTCCATTCACAAGTGGTGTAAGTATATTCAATTGTAGAAGAAGCAAAATAGGAACAAGAAGAAATAGAATATGACCAGTGGTCCCTTTTCTCATAATGTAGTGTCCATGAGGGCACCCTCTTTCCAGAGGTTGTTGCTCAATCACAAGCTACAGAATAAATGAGGGAGGAAGAAGAAACTCGAGGTCAAGTTGAAGAGGAACATATAAGAGAGACTAATTCAGATCCAAAGGCCCTGAATGAAGAAGACATCATTGATATTTTATTGATCTCATTTGTAGGGTCTCATTTAATCAATGAACCTATGATGGAGGAAGACTTTCAAGAAGATCTCACTACCAAAGACAGTGATTAAGAGCATAAACTAGAGGAGTTTGACTTGTAAATATTTATATTGGAGGAAATGGACAAATGTGCACATAGTCTTGGTCTTTAAGTGGAGGAGGAACTCCCAATTGATAAAAAAACTTCAACAAGTTACAACAATTTACCAATATTTACATCAAATGCTGCAATCATTCCTAATGAGATACACACTACAGGAGAGTTTATTGCAATTGAGGAAGGAGAAGAAAAAAAGGATGACACCACTACCAAATCATTCATCAAAGCATAGGACCAACTATTTTTAGATGCATAAAAAGGTAAAAATCAACATGCAAATAGATCCATTCAGGGAAGTCTACAGGAAGGCTCCATTCTTGGAGTTGAAACTTAGAGCGGTGGGAACATGCAGTGGGTAAGACCATGCCCTATCAGGTACTTGGCTTCATTGGATCCAAAGGAGAAGCCATAGCCATTCATGCTCATTTCTGGGCATAAGGATGATATTGAAAGCACTAAAGGTTATCCACAACACCTCCAACCAAATGAAAAACTAAAGGAGGTATTAATTTTATTTGTGGTTGATGCTTTAAGTAGAAGGGTGGTAGATATTTTTCCACTCTTATTACATGCCATGTCCATTTCTAAATTAATTACATGGCCACACTTTGTAAATATAAGAATATATTTCTCCTTCTTGTTGCGGGCTTGGTTTAGCTTTCCCTTATTCTAGTTTTTGTAGAGTAGGTAGGTGTGCTTTCAACAAAAGGAGTGCTCTTGCACACTTTGCATATCCCATGGTTCTTTTTGTGAGTATAACGACGAATGGTACATAGATATTGCTTTCTTCTTGACTTACTTAATGCCCCCATTTAAGCCAAAAGGAGAAGAGGACAATTAAGTTAAGATCTCAAAGATACATCCAATGGGATAATGGAATATACAAGAAAGGTATTGATGGTGTATTCCTTCATTGTGTTGATAGATATCGACATGTAAAGTTACTAGAATCCTTCCATAGTCTAACATGCGAAGGAAATTTCTCATCTTTTGTGATAGCTTATAATATCTTACGGGCCATGTACTATTGGCTACTCTCTTCGAGATTCAGCAAAATGGGCATCAAAGTGTGAAGCTTGTCAGCATTTTGTTGGTCGCCCTAAGTTAGCAACTCTTCCCCTTAATCTGTAGTGATCGAAGAACCTTTTCACCAATGGGGAATTGATTTCATTGCAATGTTGAATCCTACCTCTAGTGTTAGACACAATTACGTGCTCACTTTCTACTGAGACTATTTCACCAAGTGGGTGGAAGCTACGCCAATCAAGCAGGTAACCTCAAAAGTCGTGTGCCTTCAAGAAAATATAATTGTCATATTTGGTGTGCCTCACAAGATTGTGGCTGATAACGCCTCCAATTTCTCATCACATGATCTGAAAATTTTTTTATGGATTCGGGTGGCTCACTCATCTAACTATTACCCCTAAGGCAATGGTCAAGAATCGGTCCAAGTAATAAGAACACAAGTTACCATAATTAGAAAGCTAGTAGATGAAAACCAAAGGACATGGCACAAAGTGTTGTATGATGCGTTGTGGGCAGATTAGATTACTCCAAAGTGAGCTATTGGAATGTCCCCTTTCCAAGTGATGTATGGAATTGATGCTGAAATTCCCATTTCTGTAGAACTGCCAGCCTTATAGTTGGCCAAAGCAGAAAAATGAGACTTTTCAAAACTCTATTGAGAAAAGGGTAATGTACCTAGCTAGGCTGGAAGATGAATGAAACAAGGTGATTGATCGCATTACAGATCATCACAGAGCAAAGTAAAGAAGATATTTGATAAAAAATCAAAGCAATGTGACTTTAAAATTGGAGATCTGGTGCTTCTTTGGGATAAGAGAAGGGAGCAGAAAGGAATGCATGGAAAGTTTGATTCTTTGTGGAAAGGACCTTTCAAGATTCATCAGCTAAATGGTGAAAATAGATTTTGTCTATCATACTTAGATGGAGAGTTTCTCCCTTTACCTTTCAGTGGTCAACATCTGAAGCTATTCCATTAGTAATGCAAGATGCTCTCTTGCATTGTACATAATTTATTTTCTATTGTGTTATTTCTCTTTTTTGTTTTATTTCTTTCTTCTTCCATGGCCCAATGGATAAAGCCAAAATTTTTGAGTTCTCTTCCTTTTCCATTACAAAGAAAGTCCCCAATCGAGCTACCATTATCCCATTTTAGTGATTCTAGCTAAAATGAAGATAACCATAGAAATTTTTGAAAAATTGACTAAAATACCCGTTTGAAGAGTATTTCGGGTTTTTGGATTTCAACAACATGCAAACAGGTTATTTACATGCAAGATGCTCATTGTTCCCAAACCCAAAACCGAATTCAACTCCTTTGTGTCGGGTTTTCAAAACTCCTGAGCATCGGAACATGCATGATCAAAAACATGTTTTATGTCACATGACTTCCAAAACCCGAAACCCGATTCAAATCCCTTGTGTCGGGTTTGTGGAACCTTCAAGCATCTCAACATATCAACTCCCTTGTGTCGGGTTTGCAGAACCTTCAAGCATCTCGACATATCATGCTTTGTGTTGGGTTTCCAGACAATCCAAACATGATGACATGGCATTCATGCCAAGTTGTAGGGTAGTTGGCACACGTGTCAAGTGAAATGTAATAAATGTGGGGTCTTTATAAATAGCTGGATTTACACGTCATTTTTACCTTTTGTGCTTTTGGTTGCGTGGATTTTTCTCTACATGCTCTCTCAGCTTCCGAACCCGATTTGATCTTGTGCTCGATTGCACGGTCCATTTTCAATTATTTTTGAATTTGCTAAAGGTATTTACTCTGCCTTTTTGCTTGTGATGTTTTGTTGAAATGTTTTTATGATGGTCTCTTGCATCTTCTCCTTCCTTTCCTATTTTTCTTTTTAGGTTTAGGGTTTAGGGTTTTTCTTCTTCTTTTGAGTGATATTCCAATGGAAATCATTGTTTAAAAGTTCACCCTTAGGGTGTTTGTCTATTATATTCCTGAGAATATGCCTTTTGTATTTTAAAAGAAGAGAAGAAGAAGACAAAAATCTTAACTATTGAAATGGTGGGAAAATTTCATGTTTGGACATCTCAAAACCCGATCCCTTATCTTCGGGTTTTACAGGGTGTTTTATAGTTTATAAATTCCATAGTGTGTCGGGTCTTGAAGCTTGCCAGACATATAACATCTTCCAACATCCATTTTCTTTGTGTGTCCAGGTCTCATGGTGGTGTGTCAACATCTTCTTCCATTTTCCACATGTGTGGGGGTTTCTATAGGTGTCCAACATCTAATATCTTCGACACATATGCAACTAATATCTTTTAAATAATGTCGACAATTCCTAACTTCCGATGTCTATCATTCTTCTCAGTTACATAGTTTTGCATAAGTTCCACAAAGCCTAACCTCTGACACACTCAGCAGTGCATCGGGTCTGTGAGGTTGTTTAACAAGTTGTCAAACCCAAAGTGTTCAAACCAGAGGTGATCAAGGCATTCCTCCTCCAAGACTCTCATGTCGATCCTGGTTCATCACAGGAGAAGTCTGATAAATCCGGGAAGATGAAATATAAATTCAGGAAGGTGGAGTCCCCTTCCTACATTGATTATAATTATGACATCCGGGATATAGAACTCAGAAATGTAGACATGGAAGACTTTTGGAATAGAGTCAAGAGTTCTTCCCAAACCTCCTGGATGAGAGCTAATAGCTGGGCAAGTGGCCTCCCTCTCAAAAGTAGATTCCCCATGTCTACTCAATGCCCCAAGTTCATCTTGGCATGCGCTTCAATTATGACTCTACTTCTCGTTCAGTGAGAAATCAGGCGGGAGAAGTTATAGTCAAGTTAGACGGAGGTTACTTTGATGACCTCCTCAAATTGCCTAACTTTGAGGAGTATGGGATGTAGATCTCAAGTCAGCCCAAAAATCCTGGGACAAAGACCAAGAAGATTATATTAAACATGTGAATAAGAAGTTCCTGATCAAAGCCAAGCCGATTGTCTCTAGGTTTCCAAGATTTGTTCCTAGAAGTGATTTCATTCAAGAGATCAATGATATCATTACTTTGCTGAGCTAGGTTTTTGGATTTCCTGAGTCAAATGTTTTCCAAGGATGGATGTACCAATTCATGGTCATCATTAAGAAGAATCAATAGGGATTGATTGGGGTAGTCTTATCAGTGACGAGATAGACTCCTAGATGAAAACAATCTTGTCTACGGGAAATTTTTATATGTCCTCATATGTCACTTATGCAACAGCATTGGTATGAGGAATTATCCTGGATTGGACACAAAGGGAACAAGGCAGTTGAACACATTTATCGGTATTTTCCTTAGCTAACAAGGAAGGGGTCCGAGGACCAATTTAGAAGAGTAAATGATGCTTTCTTTTACGAGAACATCTGCAGGATGAACCCCGAACTGAGGAAAACAAGAGTCTCTGATGAGGCATGGGCTGAAGTTTCAAAATGGGGTTGTGTCTTCTTACAATTTAAGAAGTTCACATATCTTCGAGTGGTCATGTACCCGGTGATCCTTTCCGATTTCCCGATACCAGAGACAAGCTGATCCTGATGGAGTTGGTCAGCAATTGTTGGATTTCACAAGTTCCAACAGAGTAAGCACAAGGCCGCCATATCCTTCCCAATTTCTATTGGAAGGTATACCTACTCAATGGTGGTAAAAGCCAAGAACGTAGTTCACGAGCTTCAGACAAGTTAAAGAAGCACATGAAGCCCAGAGATGGGTTCACTTTCGAGGAGTTCTTAAGTCATATGGAACCCTATACCTACACGTGCCTAGCATAGAAGACATTTGGGTTGATCTTCGTGATGAAGTCACTTGTCCTAGAAAGGATCATAGTAGATTAACACTTGAAGAAATTTAGACACTCGAGCTCGCTGACATCCCAGAAGGTACTGGTGATAATGAAAGTGTTCTAGATCCTTCATATGATGGACTGAATGAGGATCAATATGTTTTCCCAGCTATTGATTGGTCTATCGGTGAAAAAGCTTCTATCATAGATAGATCAGCTCCGATTCTCACACGCACTAAGGCATGGCTCACCTCTTGGGGAATGAGTTACAAAGAAGATAGTTTTTCAAAGTTGATTGATTTGGAAGTGGGACCCTCCAAAAAGAAAAAGGACAAGAGCTCTTCTAAGAGGCCTATAAAGGTCAAATTTGTCAAGAAGGGAGGAGAACAAGAAGCCCTTCAATTACTCCAATTGAAATGGTGAACATACCAAATTCACCAACACCACCAGAAATAGGGAAATATCTTTGGAGGTAGAGGTGAGTCAACCTCTAATTTCACCATTTGTTGATTGCCCAACAGAAGTAAGTTTATCTCTCGCTTCCCAAGCTTTGGCTTTCGCACCTCCTCCTTTACAACCACTTGCACCTCCTCCTTCACAACCACTTCCACCTCCTCCTTCATAACCACTTCCACCTCCTCTTTCTCCATCTTCTTCATCAGCCATGGCCAACATTTTCTCTGGACTCTCACCTCTCTCTCGCTGGAACCAAAGTGACTATAGATATGCCTCCTCCTTCTACACCTCTTTTCACTGAATCCACTACCACACTTGTGGCTGTTCCCACTCCACCAGTAGTCTTCCTCCACCTGAAAGTGTGACCCTAACCCCTACAATAATAGTAGCAACTTCCTCTGGCACACCTCAATGGTTGCTTGATCAGACTCCAGGAAAAGGAAGGTGGTAGTTCCCATACCATCCTTTGATTTCAGTTCACTCAAGGCTTCTACTGCTAAATCAGCCAAGAAACCCAAAATAATTTCAAGGGTTTTAGTGGATGCTTCAGGGCACAAGTTTGCAGAGATCACCACTCCCACAACTGACAAGACCAAAGAGGACATAGTGGCCTCTACTATCAGATAACTAGGGTCGATCTAGGGAAGGTGATGGCAAAAGGAGCACAACAAGATGCACGAGATGCTATGAACGTGCTATGTCAAAAGTTAAAAGAAACAAAGGAAAGTAGGGATGAGCTTAAAGAGAAAGTGGAGCAGTTGATCAAGTATTACTTAAGCTCTCAAAGCCTCTTGAGTCAATACCATCATCCTCTACTCCTATCGGGTTTGATTTCTCATCGGTACCCATGATTGAAAAGATTAATGAAAAGGGGAGAGTGGTCAATGAATGGACCCAAAGGCTGCTCCAATAGGGAAAAGAAGTAATCCAAGATATCTAGGGAAGTCTATCAATCTTTTGAGGATATAAAGAAAGATGGAGAAAAATGGATGATGAGTTTTCTTCAAAATCAGAACCTGGAGTTGACTTTCGAAGCTCTCCAAACGCTAAAAAAATTCCATCCCGCATCTTGGTCGAAGAGGGCATCATCCCACATGTGGATAAACATTTCTAGCTGACCAAAGCCATCAGATTTAGAATAAAGATTCTCAATGAAGCTTGCAGCAAATTGAGAGAATCAAGAGACCAATTGATCGATGGCAAGAATGACTTAGAAGAAGAGCTGGTCAAAATTTGTGCAAAGTGTTGAGTGAAGGCTTAGGTATCCTACCTGTTGATGATCTTTACACAATAAATCCAAGAATCAATTCAACATGAACCAACTTATGGATTCAACATGGAAATCATTGATAGTTTGTGAAAATTGAACATTCTTTGGAGACCCTGAGGAAACTCAACAAGAAATTGAAAAAGCTTCCCAAAACGCTAGTGATACTCAGAAACATGTGAAGTTTTGAGTGATCATTCCACCGCACTATGATGAAAATGAAATGCAAGGTATAATCCAAAAATTCCAAGAATTTTGGAACAAGAAGGCTTTGTTGGAAGAAGAAAGATGATGATTCAGACTAGGCACAATGCAACATGTCATTTCAATCTTGAAATCGACATGTCTTTTTCATTTCTGTTTCATCACATAGGAAGCAAATTTTGACTTGGTCTCCTGCGTGAGAGTCAAGAAAAATAGAACTCTTGTTAAAAACACTATTTCCTAGGGTTTATCCTATTTTCTCTCTACTCTTTTATTATAAATAAGGGATGCTTATGCATTCCAAAGGGTTGAGATTTTTGGAATATTGAGAACTATTGTGAAGAAGAAGAACTTTGTGTTTTCTTTCAATCATTCAAGGAATAGAAATCAATGTTATTTTTGCAAACTTTGTGTTGTGAGATTCATCTCTCTTAAGATATTGTTCTTATGTTCAGGATCTTAAGCTATTCTTTGTTTAGCATTCTTAATCATTTTAATGGTTTCAAACATTACATTACATTTGTTATCTAGAACTCGTATGATTATTTCTTGATCTGTGTTTGTTTGAAAGAAAATACATTCCCATCATTTCCTTTCCATTGTGTATTCTTTCTAATCCATTTTACTTCAAAAGCAACAATATTTTCATCTATTGTGGATATGGATTCTGGGATTCTATCCCAACCCCAATGGTTAGATTAGTGTGAATATTATACATATCATTTCTGTTGTGTTTTAGATTAGTAATAAATAGGCAGCCTCACCTATCTTTGAGGAGGGATTTTATCCCATGCACTGTGGTTGAACCTCATATTTTGTCTTGACAAAATATCCAACCAACAGTTTTTGGTGACTCACTGGGGAATACGGATTGATAGTATAAAGCTTATCCTTTTGGTGTCTGGCGACTCCAGTATTTGCCTTATTTTCAACAAGATCTATTTTCCAGTTGGCTAGAAATATCTTCACTCAGTCAACCCGAGCCTGGGTGAAACTGATCCATTCTTTGATCTGCTTCAACAACATAATTTCAGACTTTCACCCAACAGTGTTGCATCTAGCCGCAAGAAGTTCTTCACCCATCCAAAGGAATCGATTCCTCAAGAACCAGAAGTCTCTACAACTTGTCATGCATTATTCTTTGCAGATATTCAGATTCTTGTTCACACTTCATTTAGAAGAATGGTAGCACAACCTGTGCCTTGGGGCACAACTATTGGTCCTCTTTCCCTTACTCCACCATTGCATGACCTACCTCATGGATCACGGAAGAATATTCCTAAGTTCAACGGTGATGGAAAACAACATCCTGATGAACACATTGCCTCATTCTTTGTTGCATGCGGTGTTCTTGGGGTGGCTCACAAAGATGTCTCTGTTTGACTCTTCATTGAAACATTGCATGGCGTAGCCGTAGAATGGTTCTATCATCTCCCAAATGCATGCATTACCAACTGGGCTACCATGAGATCTATATTTGAAGCAAGGTTCAAACCAGCTGAAGATTCTCACGCCTTGTTGGCACAACTTACCCACATGAAGAAAGAGCCTTATGAACCCATGCAGGACTTCATAGCCAAATTCAACAAGCTGATCCACAAGATTCCGACCTCACTGTTCCTACTCTTGAAAATCAAAATGTTTCTTTATCAACACTCAACCTCCGATGTGAGCTTCTTGTTAAGAAGATCTATTATTCCTGATTTGGCCACCGCTCAAGCTACGGCCACCAAAATAGAAGATGATCTTATTTTGGCTAGAAAGATTAGAAAAGAATCATCCAAGCCTAAAAATCAGAGTTCTTCTCAGAGTACTACTGATCCCATGATTCAGAAGATGGCTAATGACTTGATTTCTTTAAAAAAAAATGTCTCAACAAGTGAGCAACGTTCCATATCGGGATATTCCTAGATGGAATTTCAATAATACTAACGGTGCTCCCACAAGAGATAGACCATGGTTGACTGCTGCTCAACCGAGACTAGCTATTGAAGCTCCTCCTATTAATGCTATAGTGGAGATAGTTGAAGAAGATGAAGAAGCAGAAGAACCAGATTCTCACAAAGCTTTTGAAGCTTTGGGATACGCTGATGAGTCCTATGATGATTCAGCTTGCTGACTCCAACATTGGGTATTTGGAATACAAAGAAGATGGATGTGAACCTAACGATGGTCAGTCATTCATGGTCTTCACTCGATCTCAATCCCAGAATCCTAGAAAGTGGTGGAAAGCTCCAAGGAGAAGAGTAAAGATGCTCCCACGGTCATAGCTAAGAGAGGCTCTCCTATCTCAGCACAAACCAAAAAGGAGATGACTAAAAAAGTAACAACTTCCTCCTATTCTCCTTCTCCTAAGGCCAGTACCGCAACTCAGGCCCATGTGATCAGAAATGAACCTACCATCACTCCTTCATACACTACTTTTGACATCATTGACCATGCAAAAAGAACCAAGATCCAAATGTCGAAGGTAATACCTTCAATCAAACCCGAACAATTTGAGAAACTTGCCAAATTCATTAGAAGTAAGGTTGTTATTCCTTCACCTTCAAAAGGCATTTTTCCAAGTCCTAATCAATCTTCACCTTCTACCAATATGGCCTCTACTTCTTCTTCAGGAAAGATCAAACCATTTTATTTGTCCTTACTCATAAATGGATTCAAACTCAACAATTACATCATTGACTCAGGAGCCTCTGATAATGTGATGCCCACAAAAGTAGCCCATGCCCTTGGACTTACTTTGACCAAATCATATGGATGGTGTTACTCCATGGAAACCAAGCAAGTCCCCTTGATTGGTCAAATCAAAGATGCACAATTTGCATTTGTCACCTTCCCGAGAAGAGAGTGAAAATGACCATTCTAGTTGCTTGATATTCCAGCTGCTTATGGTATTCTTTTAGGAAGGGGTTTTTGTAAAGATGTCGGGGAGAGATCAACATGGACTGACCAAGGCTAAAATCCTAGTTAATGGAGTTTCTCATTCTCCATCCTGAACCTCAAGCGAAGTATTTGGTCACTAAATCAGATGACCCCAAGGCTCAAATTCTTTTTGAAGATGCTGGCTTGGGAAATTACTTCATGACATCAGAGGTACCAGCTGTAGATGTCAAAGAAGAGGATTCTAATGCTATTTGGACCCTCAAATTTGATGGGAGCTGTTCAACTACCGGATCGGAGCTGGTGTAGTTCTTATATCTCTAGATTCTGAAATCTTTCCTTCACCTTCAAGCTGCAGTTTGATAACACTAATAATACAACTGAGTATGAAGCCTTGTTATTAGGATTAGAAATGGCTAGACAAAAGGGAATTTGTAATCTCAAGGTTCAAGGAGATGTGGAGCTGATTGTTAACTAGGTAAAAGGGATCTATCAAGTGAAAAATGATCACCTAAAGCATTACAGGAATAAGGTATGGGATAACATAGAATGCTTTGATGCTTTTTCCATCAAGGTAGTTTTGAGGGATCATAATGACAAAGCTGATTCTTTAGCCGTGTCTACATCTCTTCTCCTTCCTCATCCACAGTTCAAATGGGACACGTACACCATTGAAATTGTATATCATCCCAGTGTTCCGATAACTCAGCACATTGGCAAGTATTTAATGATGATCAACAGATATTGTCTTTTCTGGAGAAAGATGATAATTTTAGTGAATTGTATTTTGAAGGGTCAGAATCAGCTTTCCATGAATCTATTTCAAATTCATATCAAGAGGTTGATGGTGAGTTTATTCAGCTAAAAGGAAATAAGATTCCCAAGGGATTGGTTTCTCTGGAAGGTCTGTTTGATAAACATGATCGTTTTATCCAGAATAAAAGGCAGACTGAAGGCACCTCCTCATCAAGTAGACCAAGTTAATTTGGGCTCTCCGATCAACCATGGATGGTGAATATCGAAATGTTGTTCCCCTGAGGAGAAAGCAAAATTCACTTCACTCCTGAAGAGATACATGGATGTCTTGGCCTGGTCTTATGTAGATTTAAAATCCTTCAAGCCCAAAGATGTGCAACATAGCATTCCCTTGAAGCCTGAAGCTAAACCCCATACAAGTAGAAAAGACATTACAACCCTAAGATCTCAGGGACTATTCTTATAGAAATTCAGAAAATGTTAGATGCAAGGATTATCTTCCCAATCCACCATTCTACCTAGGTTTCTAACATCATCCCCGTCAGGAAGAAGAATGGTGAAATCAAGATTTGTGTTGATTTTGAATCAATCAATCTTCATTAAAAGACAACTATCCCTTGCCTATCATGGATCAGGTGTTACAGATCTGTTACTGGATCAGAGATGCTATCCATGCTCGATGGATTTTCAGGATATAATCAAGTTGAGGTAGTTACAAAGATCAACATAAAATGACATTCACAACCCCATGGGGGACCTTTGCTTACAGGAGGATGCCTTTTGTTTGATCAATGCCGGGCCACATTTCAGAGAGCTATGGACTTGGCTTTCAGAGATCTGATGGGAAAAGTTATAGTTGTATATTTGGATGACTTGACCATTTTCTCTAAAAAATGGAGTGATCATTATGATCATCTAGAGCAGGTACTCTTGAGATGCAGGCATCATGGGATTTCATTAAATCCTAAGAAGTCCATGTTTGGAGTGACAGAGGGAAAGTTTTTGGGTCATATTGTGACTAGAGAAGGAACCAAGATCGACCCAGAGAGGGTGAAGGCCATTCAAAGCCTTACCCTACCCACAAGAAAACTGGAGTTCATTCCTTTTTCGAAAGGTCAATTTCCTAAGGAGGTTCATACCTGACTTTGCTTGATAAAACCAAGGATATCCTTGGGATGATGAAAGGTAAAACTCCATTTCGATGGAGTACCAAAGGGAAGCTTGCATTTGATGAAGTCAAAAAGGCAATTGCTCATGCTCCTATTTTGGTATGTCCAGATTTCAAAAATATTTCATCATGTACAACTACGCTTCCACACACACAGTGTCAGCCATCCTGATGCAGGAGAACAAAGAAGGCATTAAAGCTCCCATCACTTTCATGAGCTTCCCATTAAAGGAACATGAACTAAAGATGTCACAGATTGAAAAGCATGCTTATGCGGTGGTATGAGTGGTGAAACATTTCAGATACTATGTGTTGAGTTCTCATACCCTCGTTCTCGTTCCCGATACTGCAGTTAAATCCATTTTGACTCAACAAGAGCTGGGTAGTCAATGGGGTAACTAGATAGCTAAAGTTCAAGAGTATGACTTGGACATCAAACCTACCAAGTTGGTACGAGGAAGGGGCCTATGCCAATTGATTGGAAAATAATGCTGAGACAGAATGCAAAGAAAGTAAAAGATACCTCTTCAGAGTTGCCCATGGTGCTTTTTGTGAGCACAACTGATGAATGGTACACATATATTGCTTTCTTCTAACTTATGGTGAATGCCCCCACATTTAAGCCAAAAGGAGAAGAGGACAGTTAAGTTAAGATCTGCAAGATACATCCTGTGGGATAATGGAATATACAAGAAAGGTATTGATGGTGTATTCCTTCGTTGTGTTGATAGATCTCAGCAGGTAAGTTACTAGAATCCTTCCATAGTCTAGCATGCAGAGGAAATTTCTCTTCTTCCATGATAGCTTATAAGATCCTATGGGCCAGATACTATTGGCCTACTCTCTTTCGAGACTCAGCAGAATGGGTATCCAAGTGTGAAGCTTGTCAACATTTCATTGGTCGCCCTAAGCTAGCAGCTCTTCCCCAAAGCCCGTAGTGATCGAAGAACCTTTTCACCAGTGGGGAATTGATTTCATTGGAACATTGAATCCTACCTCTAGTGCTGGACACAATTACATGCTCACTGCTACAGACTATTTCACCAAGTGGGTGGAAGTTGCCAATCAAGCAGGTAACCTCAGAAGCCATGTGTGCAAATTCCTTAAAGAAAATATAATTGTCAGATTTGGTGTGCCTCACAAGATTGTGGCTGATAACGCCTCCAATTTCTCATCACATGAGCTGAAATAATTTTTTATGGATTTGGATCACCCTAGCTCACTCATCTGACTATTACCCCCAAGGCAATGGTCAAGCTGAATCCAGCAACAAGAACCTGGTTACCATAATTAGAAAGCTAGTGGATGAGAACCAGAGGACATGGCACAAAGCATTGTATGATGCATTATGGGTAGATCGATTACTCCAAAGTGAGCTATTGGAATGTCCCCTTTCCAAGTGTTGTATGGAATTGATGCTGAAATTCCCATTTCCATAGAACTGCCAGCCTTACAGTTGGCCAAAGCAGTCGAAGATGAGACTTTTCAAAACTCTATTGAGAAAAGGGTAATGTACCTAGCTAGGCTAGAAGAGGAAATGAAGCAAGGTGGTTGATCACATTGTAGATCATCAGAGAAAAGTAAAGAAGATATTTGATAAAAAATCAAAGCAACGTGACTTTAAAATTAGAGATCTGGTGCTTCTTTGGGATAAGAGAAGGGAGCAGAAAGGAATGCATGGAAAGTTTGATTCTTTGTGGAAAGGACCTTTCAAGATTCATCATTGAATGGTGAAAATAGCTTTTTTCTATCATACTTGATGGAGAGTTGCTCCTTTACCTTTCAGTGGTCAACATCTAAAGCTATTCCATCAGTAATGCAAGATGCTCTCTTGCATTGTACATAATTTATTTTCTATCATGTGTTTGCTTTTTTTTCTTTCTTTCTTTCTTTGTTTGTTTTTGTTTTCTTCTTCTTCTCCATAGCCCAATGGATAAAGCCAGAAATTCTGAGTTCTCTTCCTTTGTCATTACAAAGAAAGTCCCCAACTGGAGCCAATTGTTATCCCATTTTAGTGATTCCAGCTAAAATGAAGATAACCATAGAAATTTTTGAAAAAATTGACTAAAATACCCGTTTGAAGAGTATTTCAGGTTTTCGGTTTCAACAACATGCAAACATGTTATTTACATGCAAGATGCTCATTGTTTCCCAAACCCAAAACCCGATTCAACTCCCTTGTGTCGGGTTTTCGGAACTCCTGAGCATCGGAACATGCATGATCAAAAACATGTTTCATGTCACATGACTTCCAAAACCCGAAACCCGATTCAACTCCCTTGTGTCGGGTTTGTGGAACCTTCAAGCATCTCGACATATCAACTCCCTTGTGTCGGGTTTGTGGAACCTTCAAGCATCTCGACATATCATGCTTTGTGTCGGGTTTCTGACAATCCAAACATGATGACATGGCATTCATGCCGAGTTGTAGGGTAGTTGGCACACATGTCAAGTGAGATGTAATAAATGCGGGGTCTTTATAAATAGTTGATTTACACGTCATTTTTACCTTTTGTGCTTTTGGTTGCGTGGATTTTTCTCCTACGTGCTCTCTCAGCTTCCAAACCCGATTTGATCTTGTGCTCGATTACGTGGTCCATTTTCAATTATTTTTTGAATTTTTGAAGGTATTTACTCTGCCTTTTTCTTGTGATGTTTTGTTGAAATGTTTTTATGATGGTCTCTAGCATCTTCCTTCCTTTTTTCCTTTTTTCTTTTTAGGTTTAGGGTTTTGGGTTTTTCTTCTTCTTTTGAGTGATATTCCAATGGAAATCATTGTTTAAAAGTTCACCCTTAGGGTGTTTGTCTATTATATTCCTTGGAATATACCTTTTGTATTTTAAAGAAAAGGAGAAGAATACAAAAAATCTTAACTATTGAAATGGCGGAAAATTTCATGTCTTGACATCTCAAAACCCGATCCCTTATTTTCGGTTTTGCAGGGTGTTTTATAGTTTATAAGTTCCATAATGTGTCAAGTCTTGAGCTTTTCGACATATAACATCTTCCGACATCCATTTTCCTTTGTGTCAGGGTCTGTCGGTGTGTCTCGACATCTTCCACTTTCTAGCAGTGTGGCGGTTTCTACAGTGTCCAACATCTAATATCTTCCGACACATTCAACTGTCTATCATTTATAGTGTCAAAAAGCCTAATCCTACACATTCTCTAACCTCCGACACACTCTTTATAAGTAACCTCCGCATCGAAGCATCGGTCGTGGGGTTGTGTTTAACAAGTTTCAAACCCGAAGTGTTCAAACCAGTGATCAAGGCATTCCTCCTCCAAGACTCCTCATGTCGATCCTGGTTCATCACAAGATAAGTCAGATAAATCAGGGAAGATGAAATACAAATTCAGGAAGGTGGAGTCCCTTCCTACATTGATTGTAATTATGACATCCGGGATACAAACTCAAAAATGTAGACATGGAAGACTTTTGGAATAGAGTCAAGAGTTCTTCCCAAACCTCCTGGATGAAAGAAATAGTCAGCAGTGGCCTTCCTCTTACAACAAGATTCCCCATGTCTACTCAATGCCCCGAGTTCATCTTGGCATGTGCTTTGAATTATGACTCTGCTTCTCATTCAATGAGAAATCAGGTGAGAGAAGTCATAGTCAAGTTAGATGGAGGTTACTTCGATGACCTTCTCAAATTGCCTAACTTTTAAGAGTATGGGGATGTAGATCTCAAGTCACCCAAAAGCTTGGGACAAAGACCAAGAAGATTATATTAAACATGTGAATAAGAAGTTCTTGATCAAAGCCAAGCCGATGTCTCTAGGTTTCCAAGATTTGTTCCTAGAAGTGATTTCATTCAAGAGATCAATGATATCATTACTTTGTTGAGCCGGGTTTTTGGATTTCCTGAGTCAAATGTTTTCCAAGGATGGATGTACCAATTCATGGTCATCATTAAGAAGAATCAACAGGGGATTGATTGGGGTAGTCTTATCAGTGACGAGATAGACTCCCAGATGAAAATGGTTTTGTCTACAGGAAAATTTTATATGTCCTCATATGTCACTTATGTAGCAGCTGGTATGAGGAATTATCCTGATTGGACACAAAGGGGAACAAGGTAGCTGAACACATTTATCGGTATTTTCCTCAGCTAACAAAGAAGGGGTCCAAGGACCAATTCAGAAGAGTAAATGATGCTTTCTTTTATGAGAACATCTACAGGATGAACCCCAAACTGAGGAAAACAAGAGTCTCTGATGAGGCATGGGCTGAAGTTTCAAAATGGGGTTGTGTCTTCTTACAATTCAAGAAGTTCACATATCTTCAGTGGTCATGTACCCAGGTGATCCTTTCCGATTGCCCAGATATCCAGGAGACAAGCTGGTCCTGATGGAGTTGGTCAGGCAATTGTTGGATTTTCACAAGTTCCAACAGAGTAAGCACAAGGCCACCGTATCCTTCCCAATTTCTATTGGAAGGTATACCTGCTCAATGGTGGTAAAAGCCAAGAACGTAGTTCATGAGCTTCAGGACAAGTTAAAGAAGCACATGAAGCCCAGAGATGGGTTTGAACTTTCGAGGAGTTCTTAAGTCATATGGAACCCTATACCTACACGTGCCTAGCATAGAAGACATTTGGGTTGATCTTCGTGATGAAGTCATTGTCCACGTAGAAAGGATCATAACAGATTAACACTTGAAGAAATTTAGACACTCGAGCTCACTGACATCCCAGAAGGTACTGGTGACAACAATGAAAGTGTTCTAGATCCTTCATATGATGGACTGAATGAGGATCAATATGTTTTCCCAGCTATTGATTGGTCTATCGGTGAAAAAGCTTCTATTGCAGATAGATCAGCTCCGATTCTCACATGCACTAAGGCATGGCTCACCTCTTGGGGAATGAGTTACAAAGAAGATAGTTTTTCAAAGTTGGTTGATTTGGAAGCGGGACCCTCCAAAAAGGAAAAGGACAAGAGCTCTTCTAAGAGGCCTATAAAGGTCAAATTTGTCAAGAAGGGAGGAGAACAAGAAGCCCCTTCAATTGCCACTCCAGTTGAAATGGTGAACATACCAGAATCACCAACACCACCAAAAATAGGGGAAATCTCTTTGGAGGTAGAGGTGAGTCAACCTCTAATTTCACCATTTGTTGATTTCCCAACAGAAGTAAGTTTATCCCTTAGCTTCCTAGGCTTTGGCTTTAGGAGTTACACCTCCTCCTTCACAACCACTTCCACCTCCTCCTTCACAACCACTTCCACCTCCTCTTTCTCCATCTTCTTCATCAGCCATGGCCAACATTTTCTCCGACTCACCCTCTCTCTGCTGAACCAAAGTGACTATAGATATGCCTCCTCCTTCTACACCTCTTTTCACTGAATCCACTACCACACTTGTGGTTGTTCCCACTCCACCAGTAGTCTTCCTCCACCTGAAAGTGTGACCCAAACTCCTACAACAGTAGCAACTTCTTCTGGCACCTCAATGGTTGCTTGATCAGACTCTGAGGAAAAGGAAGGTGGTAGTTCCCATACCAGCCTTTGATTTTAGTTCACTCAAGGCTTCTACTGCTAAATCAGCCAAGAAACCCAAAATAGTTTCAAGGGTTTTAGTGGATGCTTCAGGGCACAAGTTTGTAGAGATCACCACTCCCAAACTAACAAGACCAAAGAGGACATAGTGGCCTCTGACTATCAGATAACCAGGGTTGATCTAGGGAAGGTGATGACAGAAGGAGCACAACAAGATGCATGAGATGCTATGAACGTGCTATGTCAGAAGTTAAAAGAAACAAAGGAAAGCAAGGATGAGCTTAAAGAGAAAGTGGAGCAGTTGATCAAGTATTACTTAAGCTCTCAAAGCCCCCTGAGTCAACACCATCATCCTCTACTCCTATCGGGTTTGATTTCTCATCGGTACCCATGATTGAAAAGATTAATGAAAAGGGGAGAGTGGTCGATGAATGGACCCAAAGGCTGCTCCTAAGCAGGGAAAAGAAGTAATCCAAGATACTGTGGAAGTCTATCAATCTTTGGAGGATATAAAGAAAGATGGAGAAAAATGGATGATGAGTTTTCTTCAAATATGGGAACCTAGAGTTGACTTTCGAAGCTCTCCAAATGCTAAACAAATTCCATCCCACATCTTGGTCAAAGAGGGCATCATCCCACATGTAGATAAACATTTCCAGCTGACCAAAGCCATCAGATTCAGAATAAAGATTCTCAACGAAGCTTGTAGCAAATTGAGAGAATCAAGAGACCAATTGATCGATGGCAAGAGTGACTTAGAAGAAGAGCTGGTCAAAATCTGTGTGAAAGTGTTGAGTGAAGGCTCGGTATCCTACCAGTTGATGATCTTTTCAAACAAATCCAAGAATCAATTCAACATGAACCAACTTATGGATTTAGCATGGAAATCATTGACAGGTTTGTGAAAATTGAACATTCTTTGGAGACCTAAGGAAACTCAACAAGAAATTGAAAAATCTTCCTAGCAATGCTAGTGATACTCAGGAAACATGTGAAGTTTTGAGTGATCATTCCACCGCACCAGATGAAAATGAAATGCAAGGTATAATCTGAAAATTCCAAGAATTTCGGAACAAGCAGGCTTTGTTGGAAGAAGAGAAAGATGATGATTCAGACTAGGCACAATGCAACATGTCATTTCAATCTTGAAATCGACATGTCTTTTTCATTTCTATTTCATCACATAGGAAGCAAATTTTGACTTGGTCTCCTGCATGAGAGTCAAGAAAATAGAAATCTTGTTAAAAACTATTTCCTAGGGTTTATCCTATTTTCTCTCTACTCTTTTATTATAAATAAGGGATGCTTATGCATTCCAAAGGGTTGAGATTTTTGGAATATTGAGAACTATTGTGAAGAAGAAGAACTTTGTGTTTTCTTTCAATCATTCAAGGAATAGAAATCGATGTTATTTTTGCAAACTTTGTGTTGTGAGATTCATCTCTCTTAAGATATTGTTCTTATGTTCAGGATCTTAAGCTATTCTTTGTTTAGCATTCTCAATCATTTTAATCGTTTCAAACATTACATTACATTTGTTATCTAGAACTCATATGATTATTTCGTGATCTAGTGTTTTCTCGAAAGAAAATACGTTCCCATCATTTCCTTTCCATTGTGTATTCTTTCTAATCCATTTTACTTCAAAAGTAACAATATTTTCATTTACTGTGGATATGGATTCTGGGATTCTATCCCAACCCCAATGGTTAGATTAGTGTGAATATTATACATATCATTTCTGTTGTGTTTTAGATTAGTAATAAATAGGCAGCCTCACCTATCTTTGAGGAGGGATTTTATCCCATGCACTATGGTTGAACCTCATATTTTGTCTTGACAAAATATCCAGAATGGAGAAAGAGGAGGTAGAATTGGTTGTAAAGAAGGAGGCAAATATCAAGCCAAAGCCTAGAAACAAGCAAGAGACAAACTTACTTCTGATGAGCAATCAACAAATGGTGAAATTAAAGGTTGGCTAACCTCTACCTCCAAAGAGATTTCTCCTATTTCTAGTGGGGTTGGTGAATCTGGTATATTCACCATTTCAACTAGAGTGGAAGATGAAATGCTGCTTGCTCTTCTCCCTTCTTGACAAATTTTACCTTTATAGGCCTTTTAGAGGAGCTCTTGTCTTTTTCCTTCCTGGAGGGCCCCACTTCCAAAGTGACCAACTTTGAGAAAAAAATTCTTTGTAACTCATTCCCCATGAAATGAGCCATGCCTTAGTGCGTGTGAGAATCAGAGCAGATCTATCTCGCAACAGAGGATTTTTCACCGATGGACCAATCAATAGCTGGGAACACGTATTGATCTTCATTCATCTTATTGTATGAGGCATCCAAAACTCTTTTCATTGTCGATAGTACCTTCTGGAATGTCAGCAAGCTCAAGTGTCTGAATTTCTTCAAGTGTTAACCTACTATGGTCCTTTCTTCGGATGGAAAATTCATCGCGAAGATCAACCCAGATGTCTTCTATACTAGGCACATGCAGGTACGAGTTCCATATGACTTGAGGACTCGTCGAAAGTTGAACCCATCTCTGTGCTTCATGTGCTTCTTTAGTTTGTCCTAAAGCTCATGCACTACGTTCTTAAATTTTACCAAAGTTGAGTAGGTGTACCTTCCAATAGAAATTGGGAAGGATATGGTGGCCTTGCTTACTTTTTGGAACTTGTGGAATCCAACAATTTCCCGACTAACTCCATCAGGGATCAACTTGTCTCTTGGGTACAGGGAAACTGGAAAGGATCAGCTAGGTACATGACCACTCGAAGATAAGTGAACTTCTTAAATTGTAAGAAGACACAAACCCACTTTGAAACCTCAACCCATGCCTCATCGAAACTCTTGTTTTCCTCGGCTCAGGTTTAGCCTGCAAATGTTCTCATAGAAGAAGGCATCGATTATTTTCTGAATTGATATTTGGACCCCTTCTTCATCAAGTGAGGAAAATTCTATAAAGACATGCTCTGCTACCTTGTTCCCCTTTGTATCAAAGCTTGGGTAATTTCTCATACCAGATGCTATATAGGTAACATAGGAGGACATATAAAACTTTCCCGTAGACAAGATTGTTTTCATCTGGGAGTCTATCTCATCACTGATAAGACTACCCCAATCAATCCCCTATTGATTCTTCTTAATGATGACCATGAATTGGTACATCCATCCTTAGAAAACACTTGACTTAGGGAATCCAAACACTTAGCTCAGCAAAGTGATGATATCATTGATCTCATGAATGAAATCACTTCTAGGAACAAATTTTGGAAACCTAGAGATGGCCGGCTTGGCCTTGATAAGAATTTCTTATTCACATGTTTGATGCAATCTTCTTGGTCATTGTCCTAGGCCTTCTTAGCTGATTGAATATTTAGATGAACATACTCCTTGAAGTTAGGCAATCTAAGAAGGTCATCGAAGTAACCTCCATCTAACTTCACTATGACTTCTCCCGCCTGATTTCTCACTGAACGAGAAGCAGAGTCATAATTCGAAGCACATGCCAAGATGAACTCAAGGCATTGAGAAGACATGGGGAATCCTACTACAAGAGGGAGGCCACTGCCAGCTATTGATTTCATCTAGGGAGTTTGGGAAGAATCCTTGATTCTATTCCAAAAATATTCCATGTCTATATTTCTGAGTTCTATATCCTGGATGTCATAATTGCAATCAATGTAAGAAGGGACTCCACCTTCCTGAATTTGTACTTCATCTTCCCGAGATTATCTGACTTATCCTATGATGGTCCAGGATCCGACATGAGGAGTTTTGGAGGAAGAGTGCACTGATCACTTCTTACTTGGATACTCAATTTTGAAAACTTACTGAGCAACCTCACGCACTGATGCAATCGTGGAGTGTGTCGAGATTAGACCTTATCGAAACTTTGCAAAACCTGATAGACAACCGAGTGTTTCAGAAATATTAGGTGTTGGACACTTTGTGAGACCCAAACACACTATGGAAATAAGAAGGTGTTAAGCACCCCGCAAGACCCGACACAAAATGGAAATCGGAAGGTGTTGAGCACCCCACAAGACCCAACACAAAGCGAAAATCATAGGTGTTGAGCAACCCGCAAGACCTCCCACATTGTAAATTGGATGTTAAATATGTTGGATGTCCAACACTTAGAAAAACCTAAAACACTACGGAACTTGGAGATTATAAAACACCCTATAAAACTTGAAATAAAGGGATCGGTTTTTGAGATGTCAAGACATGTAAAATTTCTGCCATTTCAACAATTAGGATTTTTGTATTCTTCTCTTTTTCTTTAAAAAAAAAAAAGGTATATTCCAAGGTATAAAATAGGAAAACACCCTAAGGGTGAATTCTAAGAAACAATTTTATTGGAATGAAACCTAAAAATGAAGAAGACAATAAAAACCCTAAACCTAAAAGGAAAAGTAGGAAAGGGAGGAGAATGTCAAAAATATCATCACAAAAACATATCTAATAGACCTCACAAGAAGAGGGCAGAGAAAATACCTTCAACAAGTTCGAAAAATAATCGAAAATGAATCACACAATCGAGCACGAAATCAAATCGGGTTTGGAGGTTGAAAGAGCATGCACGAGAAAATCCATGCAACAAAAAGTACAATAGGTAAAAATGACGTGTAAATCCAACTATTTATAAAAACCCCTACATTTATTACACTTCACTTGACACGTGTGCCAACTACCCGACAACTCAGCATTAATGCCATGTCATCATGCTTGGAGTGTCTGAAAACCCGACACAAAGGATTTCCTATCAATTCGGGTTTTGGGTTTCAGGAAACAAGTGACATGAAGCATGATATGTTTAGATGTTCCAAGGTTCTCGAAAACCTGACACAAAGGAACATATCGGGTTTTAGGTTTCGGGAAACAAGCGACATGAGACATGTTTTTGACAATGCCTATTCCATGCTTTGGAGTTCAAACCTCGACACAAAGGAACATATCAAGTTTCCGCTTTTGGGAAACAAGTGACATGAGACATGTTTTTGACAATTCATGTTCTGATACTCCGGAGTTCTGAAAATATGACACAAAGGAACATATCGGGTTTGTGTTTTGGGAAAGAAGCACATGAGACATGTTTTTGACAATGCATATTCGATGCTCTTGAGTTCGAAACCCAAAACACTAGCTTGTTTCGGGTTTTGGGTTTCAGGAAACAATTTGCATGAAGCACATAGAAAATATGTTGTCATGTTGTTGAAACCCGAAAACCCGAAAATCTCCTTAAAAGAGCATTTTAGAAGATTTTTTCCAAAAATTTTCTATGGTTATCTTGATTTTAGTTGGAATCACTAAAATGGGATAACACACCTCCAACCAAATGTAAAACTAGAGGAGGTATTAATTTTATTTGTTGTTGATGCTTTACGTAGAGTGGTGGTAGATATTTTTCCACTCTTATTACATGCCATGTCCATTTCTAAATTAATTACATGACCACACTTTGTAAATAAGGGAATCTATTTCTCCCTTCCTGTTGTAGGCTTGGTTTAGCTTACCCTTCTTCTAGTTGGTGTAGAGTAGGTAGGTGTGTTTTCACAAAAAGTATTGCTCTTGCACACTCTTCATATCCCACGTGGGGTGTGTATGATTTTCAGTTTTGTACATAGTGTGTGTTGTGGTGTGTGGTTGCTCGTGCACAATCCATTCATTGGAAGCAACAATGCTCATGGTAGAAATCAGATTTTGGGGTAGTTTTCAAGGTGCATCTATTAACCCCAATAGATCAGTACAGGTCCATCATTCTCCATGCATTTTCCTTATTCAAATTTTCATTTTTGGGGATAGTTTACAAATTTATCTAAAATCCCAAAACAACTTTAAGAGTAGGCTAAGGTAGTTTCATCCCAAATGCTAAGTTCATACAGATCTGGGTGACAAATTTTCAAATGGAATAGATCATTTTTTCAAGGTTAGGATTGACTTCATGCCCAATGGATAATTCAAGGAAATTGGTAAGACATCTAATAGGTAGATGTCCCCGAGAGGTCACTATTTTTATCCCAAACTTACCCCGGGCTAATTTGGATAAATCATCATAAATGGACTTAACCATTCAAAGTATGGGATGTGTAGATGGTCATAAAATTCAGCCCCATATTGTTAGGAGAGTAAAGAGCTTAGATGGCTCGGACGAGTTAATATTCATGCGCGGAGAGCTGGCTTGTTGTGGTGAAATGAGCTGGTCAAGTTGTCTTGGTGAGTTAGAACTGATTTGGTTGGGTTGTCTTGCAATTTGGAACCGAGTAGGATGATAGTTGAGCTATAGATCGAGTTGTATAGATAGGTCAAATAAATGGATTGGTTGGCCGGGTTGGTTGGTTGGATGAATTAAAAAGTTTAGTTTGGACATGACATTAAATGGCTAGTTAGGTGACACACTAGGTTCGATGCCAAGGTTGGACACCGGTTGGGCGTTTGATTTGGTTGGTCAGGTTGGTTGGTCAGCTAGATGGATGGCCTAGGGGTTGGATGATAGAGCAGTGTACGATTAGGTTGTGTTGGTGCTCGTTTTGACCTCTCACCATTTTTCACTAATTTTCGTCTCATCTGCGTGTTATAAAACATTTTGTTTCTCGATGTGGATGTTTTGAAATCTTTTACCTCCATTTGAATGCCTCGAGTTTTTTACAGAATCCATTTTCATGTCCCTCCTTGAAGAAGTCTCCGAGTTTTCCCTGTTTTTGCCCTAATTTCTTCAAAATCTACATGATTTGCCATTTTCCTATTTTTCCTTGACCATGGAAGCTCAAGAATGATCAATTTATATTTTTATGCCTTTGAAAATCCAAATCCATGGTTGAAAGATGCTCAGAACCATGATCCACTTGGTTTTGTTTTGAAACATTTTCATCCTGAGTGAAAAATTGGGTTCTGGGCATGAGTGGTGATTTTCTGTGTTTTTGATGATCGACGGGTGTATTTTTCCTGTCAAATTTATTCCTCTATGAATAGTAGTCATGTGGATTCCTTTGGTTGGTCAGGGGATGATGGGTGAATGCTTTAACTTATAGCTTTTTACTTTTTTGGTGAAAAGGAAAATTTCATCCCGTAGCCCCACTCAAATTTGATTGGTTCTTTTGGTGCTTACGTGGCTTCTTCCAATTGGATGGGGCACAACTAGTTTATTTTTTTGAACTTGTTCTTTTTGGATACTTTGGTAAAAATTTTGAACCTACCCCGCGGCCTCGTCAGATTTGATTAAAGCAAAATTTAAGTGGCAGGGAAAAGTCTTACCTTGACCCCACAAAAGGACACATGGCAAAGTTAAAGGTGAAGATGTGGGCCTTTAGAGGCAAGTTGAATGTTTTGCACTTTTGGTAGAATGGAGTAAAATTATAAAATGGAAGCGTGCCCCGCCAAATCATTTTTGAATCCTTAAGGTTTTTGAAGAAGTGCCAGGAGGACACTTGGAGGCCTCCTCACTTTGCTTTTTTCTTGGAATTTTCAATGGCCAAAGGAGATTGCCTAGGATCATGACACTTGGTGCCTTCCACTGAGCTTTGAGCCTTTAAACAATTTTTTTTGCCAGGACACATGGCGAGCCCGCGCTCATTCAAGGTCTCAACTTTTGGGGACTATCTCAAGATGCACCATTGTGATGTGGCATTTTGACAAGTCAAAGGGGGTGGGGAGGCAGACCATCGGGGTAATTTAGAATATTTTCCTCTTATTCTCAAAAGGGTTAAGATATCAAAAAGGCCCGTAAACCCGACAGAGGATCAATCAAAGTTTGTTTCAAGTCAAAAGGGTGGGGAGGCGGACCATCGGGGGTAACTTGCATTTTTTCCCCATGATATTCAAAAGATTAAAATATAAAAATGGCCCACAAGCCCAATAGAGGAAAGGTCAAAGCTTTCTCTAGTCAATGGCGGAGGTGCGGAACATCGGGAAAATTTTCCTTTTAAGAGAAAAAGTTTCAAGTGAAAAAGTAAGCACGGTTCCGATGGGACCCACATTGGGACATGTGTTAGGCTCATTTCTCAAGGATAGAGTTATGGAGAAAAATGTGAAAAATTTACATTTTTAAAAAAGTTGTAAAAATTTAGAGGGAACCCCTAAGCCTATTTTAAAACTGAATCTTCCATGTGGATGACCCAAATTCAAAGTGAAGATCAACAACAACTATGAGTCTGAATATGATTTTCCCCATTTTCACTAAAATGCTCCTCGAAGTACAAGTTTTCATGATTTCTTGGTATTTCCTACACACCAAAAAAGAGGATATTTAATGTTGATATTTGATTTTGGTGGGGAAAATTTGGAGACGTCTTTCACCAATTAAATGGTCTAACTATCGAGCTCGATTGGATTTTCCATTATTTTTCTCCTAAGCACGCAAGGAGCCAGATTTGATAGATTAGGGGTGGAATTGGTTGGCGAGTTGAAGAAAGAGTGATCTACCAGAAGGAGGAGTTGAATGCGGGAGGTACTCGATAAGATCTCGCCCCTTAGCACTGACAGACTTTACAGATCTGATTCTGGAAGTCACGATCATGATCATACGAGAGCAATCTGGTGGCACTTAATGTCTAGATTTTGAGGGGGAAAAGGGGCTCATATAAATTCTATAAATGGCACAAGTTTTTCGTGTAAATGGTTGGAGTGTTAGGGGTTGGGACTAATTTTTCTAATAGAAAAAGCTTGACAGAGCCTATCCTTTTGAGAAGCTGTTTGAGAAGCATGTATATCTCTTTTGTATCAAATTTGATTGTGTTAAGGTGGTTGTGAGTGTACAACCATTAAAAATCTCTAAGATTGTTCTAGAAACTTTCCCCTGCTAATAAATTTGATCAGACTTGAGTTATTGTGTGTTGATCTTGAGAAAAATGTGTTTGTTTTATCTTTAAGTGTATGCAAAGAGATTTTTCTTGTTCTTGTTACAATCTTGTATTAAAATTTGTTCCAATCACATAGGTCTCAATCCTTGTGACAGTTTAGTGGCATCTATAATTTCATTTCTCGAAAGATCCTTCATTTGGGAGTGAAATAAATGATTTAAAATCACTTTTCTTTCATTTGTTGATAGAGATTGTCTGTAAGCCTCTGGGTGTACCTCAGGCATGATTTGGCTCAGATCTTTATGCTTCGTTGGGTCTTCCAACTCGAGCCTTCATGTTAGAGTCTCATAGGTTGTATGAAAAAGTGCTAATTTGGGCCTCCATTGAAGCACATATTTTGTTAAAGAAATATTTTAGCTGTTTTGTGGCATTCTGATTGGTTTAGTCTTCCATTTTGTAAAATCTCTCAAGGATCTAGTGAATCAAGTTCATCCTACCTCACCTCCCACCAAAATTCATTTAAAACAACCAATCCTACCCATACTACCCCCATTTTTCCTATGTGTGTGTACAAATGCACAATTTCCATTACCAAAACATGCAAAAACAATCAGGATTCCAAATGTCTTTAGTAGCCTAAACCTTGCCTAGAGAATATCTCCACTATCTAGAGTGACAACTCGTGAGAGTTATATTTTGTTGCATTGATCATATTTTCTTCAAGGTCTCCTTAACAACTTCATTAGGAAGGATATCTCCACCTCCTCCACAAACAACAGGCTACAAAAGGGTTCTCTTACCTTGGTTGAAAGGCACAACCTAAAATAGTCAAGATAGATCAAATCCTAGTGAGGTTGCTATCAATTTCTCCAAATTTGAGTGACAGAGGGCCAGTTAGATCTCATCCCCGGCTATAAAATGACTCACCATGATCTATTTATCTCTAAGCTTCCTTTCAAACAAGTGATGGTGCTCAGAATTTGATAGAGAATCAATTTGGGTACCAACACCTGAGTGGCATCACTGTCAGGGATTATAGTTCACATTCAGTCCCTGGTAAAACACTTGTTGTATTCTCCAAGTGCTGCGTGCAATTCTTTCAGTTTTCACACCTAATGCACTAGATTTCATTTGATAAATCCGGGTAAATATAAGTCGAATCTTTCCATTTCAAGTTTCTAGTTTTGATAGACCTTTGACATCATATTTAGTGCATTTTCACAACTAAGGTGGAAATCCTTAGTGGCGAATCCCTGTTTATCTTATTTTTAATGAATACCGTGTCTTAAAACTTTTTCAAAGTAAGATTTGTTTCTAATATTTGTAAAGATGGAAGGAAGAAGATATTTCTTTGCTAGGGTTCTACTAGACATTGTTTTCCAGAGCTAGGAAAAGGAAAATTAGAAGGAAGAAATCCTGGAGAGTTGTAGGAGATCAACAGACAAGAAGAGGGATCTCCGTTGATGAAAGTGATCGGCCTATCATTGAAGACTGCCATTCAAGTGATTCTGAATCAGGTAGTCTCTTTTTGGAATTGATTTCTCCAATAGGATAGGGGCCTTAATTTGATTTTTAAAGTTTTCTTCACATCCTGCACCTATATTTTTAGAGGTTGATAGGGATTTCTAAGAGACAAGGCCTTTGGGGGATATCCATTTTGAAAGTTATACTCCTATGTTCCAAAGACCCACTACCCCTTATCAATTTTTCATTCCTCTAGGGTCACCTCCTCAAATCAACATGGCCTAGCCTCCACCCAGACCCCCTTTTGTTGTAAACACCTTTGGACCTATAAATTTTGTGGGAATGGCTGGTTATCCAAATGTTGTTCCTCAAGATCTAAGGAACAAACTACCAAAGTTCCAAGGAAACAATACTATAACTGGTGATCAACATTTAAAGATTTTTATAAATATGATGGAAGACTTTGAGATTGAACATGAAGATGTATATATCAAATTGTTTATCCATACTTTGGAAAACGATACTAGGGACCGGTATAAAAATTTCTACATAACTCTATTGATTCTTGGACTAAGATTAACAATGCATTTAGGTTGTAGTATGGTGATAGAACTTACCCTAGGTTTCTTTTATCATACTTTGAAAACATCAAGAAGAATCCTAATGAGTCAAGACATGATTTCAACACAAGGTTCAACAAGACCTTGAGAAGATGAGTCATGTTTAATAAAATATTCGATGCATTTGATAAAAAGATGCATATTACTTAAGAGACAAGAACCCCACAAATTTTAGGCGAGGCCTTCACCTTGGCTCTGCAAATAGATAAAAACATCAAGGTAATTGGAAAGCCTCAAAAATGGAGGGTGTAAAGCTAAACAAGTAAAGTTACTTATCCGGAGGAGGTTGTGAAGACTTTGGGCAGGGGCTACCAAAGAAATTTCCTACAAACTAGCCCGGCCGAAGAAAGGAATTGCGTAGAGATCAAAGGTCAACACAAAAAAAAATCCAAGATAGGTTTACAAATCACCAAAGATCTGATGACAGAGGAAAGGGACCTATTGGATTTGGAAATAGGCAGCCCCAAGGTAGGGAAAATAGAATGGTGCCTGATCCTTTAGCTACCATGGTTGTTGTTATGGAGGAGATAGATGTCATTGATTGGTGTGAAAAATGTTTCATGCCTTATGCTCCTTGTGAAGAAGATCAAAAAGAAGAATACAAAAAAATGATGATAATGATGATGATGTGTGGATGATGGGATGCTCCACAAGCTTAAAACAAGGGGCAACTTCAACTAAGGTGATAAGCGCCTGACTACTACCACCTTTTGGGACTACATTCATAGAGTACCTTTTCTCCCTCCCTCTCATACTTTAGTAGTATATACTATATAAGATTTTGAATTTCCCAATAATGACTTTGAATATTTAAGGGCTTTAATGATAAAGAATTATGATGAAGGAATCCCATCTGAAGAAGATAGAAAGTTACTGATAAATGTTGTTGTTGCTCAAGAGAAGGAATATAACACAAGAAGTAAGGCTATCAAAGGGACAGGGCCTCAAGCCAAGCCAAAAGCTCCCTTACTTTCAAATATTCCTAAAGAGGCTCATAAGAAAGATGTATTTTCCAAAAGCCCTATAGTTCCAAACAAGAATTATACCCCTTCTCATGCCCAAGCTGTCAAAAATCCTCTACCACCTAATGAGTTTGGTAGCTTTCCTTCTAATACTACCTTTCCAAAGAATGTCCCATATGACATTGCCCAAGTTTTAAGCCAAATCAAAGTCTTTGTTCCAATTGTTGAGTTGCTTAGGATTCATGAGCACAAAAAGAGAGCATTTAAATAATTGGGATTAAAAGAAGAGAAGACTCGCCTGGTAGAAATGTAAACATTATGGAGGATCATCCAATCATTGAAGAATTAGAGGCACCACTAGCATTGGAGGAACTAGCTGAACCACCTAGAGGTCTATTTGAGGACATCCTTAGTGGACTCTCAACTGAATGTGGATCCATTCTTCACCACTTTAATCATTTAAGATAGATTGTTGCACAACTGCATGTTTGACTCAGGGGTATCATGTAATGTCATGCCTATAGAAGTCATGAACGATCTGAATATAAAAGTTACAAAAAATATGGGAAGTGCACTACCATGGACTCCAGAGAAGTTCCAGTAGTGGGATGTGTGAAGGGTTTGGTGGTGTAACTTGTATCTTACCTAGGTAAAAATTTAAAACTTGATGTTGTCATCGTTGACTACCTAGCCAAGTGGGGCATGCTATTGTTGAGAAAATGGGTTGCAAGTGTTTTTGGGAGTGTCCAAATGGATATGTCCTATTCCACCATTAAAATTAAGGACAGCCTTGTCAGGTTGTATGGGGAAAAGAAGATGTTGCACCTTATTAAGGATCCCAACAATGCATCTTATGAAGTATTGTACACAAATGTTGATGCTGATAACTTTGTAGGATTTTTTGATGGAAATGAGCACAAGATTGAGGAATGTAGGTGTCTTGAAAAGGCAGGCTCTCCTTGGACTCTATTGTTTGATGGAGCTTGCTCCAAGTTTGGGAATGGTGTTGGTGTTGTTCTGCTTTCTCTAAGTTAGGAAAAATTTGTTTTTTCCTTCAAACTCAACTTTGAGTGCACTAACAACATTGCTGAGTATGAGGAACTATTGTTAGGTTTAATAATTGCTTGGAAATATGGTGTCAAGGACATTATTGTCAAGGGAGATTCAAAATTAGTTGTCAAACAAGTCAAAAAATTGTATGCCACAAAAAATTAGTGAATGAAACAATACAAGCATGCAGTTTGGGATTTCATTGAGATGTTTGATTCATTCAACATTGTGCATCATGATAGAAAGTTCAATGATTTTCTAGATAGGCTTGTAGTATTGGGGTCTCGTTTTGACAATTATGTAATGTCCCCATATTGTGAATATGATGTTGAGGTATTGACAAGACCCTCTGTCCGTAACAATATTAAACAATGGTAGGTTTTTGATGATATTTCTTAGATCAAAAGATTTCTACAAAATAAGGGAGAGTTTGCTAATCAATGCATTGATTTGGAGCCAATGGTATGTGCAACAGAGGGAAAGGAAACCTTGTTTGGAAAGGGCATCATCCAGCTAAAGACCAATACCATTCCTAGAGGGTTGGTTTCTCTTGAATCAAATTTTGATAATGTTGATTGCATTATTAATAGGCATATGACAACCTCGAGGGATGTTGAGGAGCATGATCTTGGTACAAAGGAGAAACCAAGGAAAATTTGGTTAGGCAGCAATCTTAGCAAGGAGGAGAAGTAGTCATACATCCAATTGTTGAAAAATATCAAGATTGCATGGCTTGGACCTATTCGAATTAAAATCATACAAAGAGGATCTATTTTGACATGAGATTCCCTTGGAGTCTAATGCAAAGCCATTCAGGTAGAAACTAGAGGCCAATCAATCCACTCTTATCTCTCAAAATGTAAGAAGAATTGAAGAAATTGAGAGATGGAGGGATTATTCAGCCCATAAGGTATTCTTCTTGGGTTACAAACCTAGTACCAGTTAGAAAAAAAATGGTGACATCATGCTGTGTGTAGATTTCAGGAATCTAAACAGGGCATTAATGAAGGATAATTATCCTCTACCAAATATGGAGAACATGCTGCAGTTAGTGACTGGTTGAGTTTCTTTCCACCTTGGATGGTTTCTTTGGTTATAACCAAGTTGTGGTGAAGGAATCAGAAAGGATCAAGACAACCTTTACTACTCCTTGGGGGACATATGTATATGTTAGGATGCCCTTCGGTTTGATGATTGATGGAGCCACCTTTCAAAGAGAAATGGATGTTGCTTTTGTTGGTTACATCAATGAGTTTATTATAGTTTATCAAGATGATGTAACTATATTTTCCAGGAAGAGAAGTGATAATCTCTTTGCACTTAAAGAAGATGCCGAGATGTAGAGAATATGGCATCTCACTCAATCCAAAGAAGTGCCATTTTGGAGTTTAGAAGGCAAAGTTGCTTGATCCACTATGTCATAAGAAGGGTAATGATTGATCCATAGAGGCTAGAGGCCATCAACAAGGTCCATATTCCAAGAACTAAGAAAGGAATTCAATCCTTCTTTGGGTAGATAAACTTCATTAGAAGATTCATATAATTTTTTTTTTTTGAGTTGAGCATTCCAATAACTTCCATGTTGAAGAAAGACTAGGTCATCAAATGGGAGGAGGCTTCCATCCAAGCTTTTAATTGGATCAAGGGAATTAAAGCATGCCCCTATTTTAGTAGCTCCAGGACTATAAGAATCCTTTCCAACTGTTTTCCTTTTCTTTAGAGAACACTATTGCTTCTATCTTGCTACTGAAGGATGATGAAGGGGATGAGAGGCCAATTGTCTTTTTAGTAAGGCCTTTCGGGGGTTTGAGCTAAAATACACTATTATGGAGAAGCAAAATTTTCCTTGTAAGAGCAACAAAAATTTTTAGGCCTTACATTATAAGTTCTAAAGTGGTTTCTTATGTTCCCCACACTATGGTGAAGGACATCTTGTTAGAGATGGAAGTCTCAAGAAAAAAATATGCGAGGTGGGTGAAAAATTTGCAAGAATATGATATGGATATCCAAACCATAAAGTTCTTGAGAGAGTTTGAGCTTGGCTAAGATTATGACCTAACAAAAAATTGCAAACTATTGAGGTAAATGAGATAAAAGAAGAAAGGGCGGTGTTTTTGAAAGGTTGATGACTTCTGAGTGGTATAAGGATGTAATTTTTTATCTTAGACACTTATGCTACCCTGAGTATTTAAGTAATAACTAGAAAAGAGCTCTTAAGTTGGCTTCCCAGAAATATGTCATTAATGATTATGGGTTAGCTTGGAAAAACTGAGAGGATTCCTCTTAAGGTGCATTCTCGAAGAAGAAACCCTTGAGATAATTATTGATCTTCATCGATGAATTTCTGGGGGGATTTTGATGCAAGAGTCACATCACACAAGATCCTGAGGGCTTGTTATTGGTGGCCAAATCTCTTCAAGGATACAACTCTTTTGGTTAGAAGACGTGAGAGTTGCCAGCGCTTCTCTGGAAGACTGAAAGCTTCAGGATCCCTTCCTTTGCAACATGTATCAATTGAAGCCCCATTCAAGCAATGGGGAATAGATTTCATTGGTGATATTTTAGACCCTTCAAGTGGATTCTTGTAGCCATTGATTACTTCACCAAGTGGGTGGAGGCAATCCCCACAAAAAGAGCAACACACCAAATTGTCATGGATTTTCTATTGAACCATATCATCTGTAGGTTTGGGGTGCCAGTCAAGATTATTGCTGACAATGCCATGAGCTTTAGAGCTAAAAATTTGGTCGAACTGTGTAAAGAATATGAAATCAGCCTCACATATGCCTCTAATTACAATCCCCAAGGAAATGGAAAAGATGAGTTCGAAATAAAAATTTGCTCAAAATTATCAGAAGGACATTGAGTTGAACAAGAGAAAATGGGGTGAGCAGTTGAAGTTTACTATTTACGTAGACCAAATTACTATTAAAAGAGGCACTGGAAAGAGTCCATTTGATTGGTGCATGGAAATCAGTCCTTTTGCCCCCGCATACGCAATTATCCTCATATCAGTTTATGCAACCAAGAGGTAAGTCCTTATGATGCTCGCATTAACTAGATTGTTGAGCTTGATGAAGAGAGGAGGGCATCCCACTAGAGGCATGTAAAGTTTAGAGAGAAACTGAAGAAGTTATTTGATAAGAAGGTCACTCCCAAAGATTTCAATGTTGGAGATCTTGTGCTGCTATGGGATAGCAGACATGAAGATAAGGGAAAGCATGGCAAGTTTGACTCATTATGGATGGGCCCTTACTCCATTAATATAAGAATTGGTGAACATACCTTTTTCTTGAAGGATTTGGATGGTGAATTTCTTGAGTTGCCTCTTAATGGCAGGAATTTGAAGTAATTCTTGGATTAATTCCCTTGAATCATGGTAAATATCTTTTTACAATGTATAGTTTGTTGGTTTGTTTCCTATTTTTGTGTTTTTGCTCATTCTGGTCCCTTGTGACCTATTTCTACGGGTTTCTCGGTTCATTTTTGGGGATGGTTTTGGTTTTGTGCTCTGCAAGCTGAATCCATCACCTAATGGATATTTTTGGCACTTGGTCTACCATTGTTCTTGTGGCACTCACAGGGAGTGCCCATCCCCAAGTCGGAGACGATGTTGGTGCTCGTTTTGACCTCTCACCATTTTGCACTAATTTTCCTCTGATCTGCATGTTATGAAACATTTTGTTTCTCGATGTGGATGCTTTGAAATATTATACCTCCATTTTAATGCCTCGAGTTTTTGTATAATCCATTATCACGTCCCTCCTTGAAGAAGTCTCCGAGTTTTCCTTGTTTTTACACTAATTTCTTTAAAATCCATGGGTTTTGCCATTTTCCTACTTTTCTCGACCATGGAAGCTCGAGAATGATCAATTTATATTTTTATTCCTTTGAAAATCCAAATCCATGGTCGAAAGATGCTTAGAACCATGATCCACTTGGTTTTGTTTCAAAAATTTCATCCTCGAGTCTTGCTCTAAACTACACTCCAAGTTGTGGGATCTACTCTAATGCGGGATAAGCTAAGCTATTCTAATCTAAATTTCCAGGGACCGGGGAGAGAGAATGCATAAAATGAAAGCCTACACTAAAGCGGTGATACACCGAGAAAAGGAGGGTGTGAGTAGTCTCCAAATGTGTGAAATACGAGAGGCAAAGTGCACACTAGAAGAGGTGATGACAGTTCTCCATAATCTAGCAAAATGCATTCACAACAATATTCCAAGCATACACAATGATAATGAATCCTGCAGAACATAATAATAGACACAATATTCTTGTAGAAAGATTAAAGGGGCGAAAGAATGCAAGAAAACACGGCGAGGGGAAGATACATCCACAAACTTGTATTTTATTGCTTCATGATATGCACATTTCAATCTATTACAAGATAAGGGCACGGATCACCATGCGAGGAGTCCACTACTGAGGGCTGCTGACACATGGCTTCACAAAGCAATTTTGGCGAGCTTTGCTACCCAAAAACTCTCTCTTTATAATGAGCCCAACACTCCAATTTATAGAAAAATGAGAAGGAAAAGAGAAGGGAAAATGGAAATCCCGAAATCTGTCCTTCAACCACCTGTAAGAGGCATTAAATTGAGTGAAATGATTATATATTACTTGCAAAAGGCTCCCCATACTGTCCCATGTGCTGCAGCAGAGAAAGAATGATGACCATGCCTCTTAATTGCACTCCCAGCTACCAAATAAAACACTGTTATGAACCCGGCCACGTTTTCTTAAAAATATCAATCAATTTCTCATCAAATCTAGAATTTCTTGATTTCTGTGCATTGGGCTCGGAACCATGATTCCAACGGTACCAATTTTGTGTGATTTCGTTGAGAAATGCAAAAGTTATGGCCTTCTGAGTGCGGGCAGCTATTTTGGGTCAGCGGGCGTTTTGTCATTTGTGAGGAATGAGCATTAACTGATTGGAGCCGAATATGTTTCTTTTATTTAAATATATCTACCCTCATTAAAAATAAGAAATCCAGTTTTGTGGCGTAGAGGACGTCGTGCTCGTTCCAGAAAGTCCAATTTTGTGAAAATCGGAGCTCGGAGTCAAAAGTTATGGCCGTTTGAAGTTTCCACGGGTCAAACGTTGACTTTTCTTCTCTGCCTTCGGCCGCTTCGGCTTTTCGCGTCCCACGCGTCCCTTTGTCCCATTTGTCCCGAGTGCTTTGAAAATTCCCTGTTTCACCGAAATGGGCTTCCAGTCCCTGGTTTGCATACTCGTGGCCCAGATTGGCTTGTCTCCATTTGCGTTCCAGACCGTGTCCATTTGGACAAATTTTCCCGATTCGCCGGTTGGCGGTTCGCGTACTTTTGTCCCAGCTGTCCCGGACTGAAAGTTCTCATTTAGGCCCGATCCGGCTGGTTCGCGTCCTTCACGTACCTTCGGTCCCAACTATCCATGTTCCGCTGCTGCCTTGACTCATTTCGGCCGATTGACCGTCCGGTTTCGCCTCCGCGTACTAATTGCCCGATGTCCCAGATTTTGTTTTGACTGAACATTAGTCAATTTTTCCACTTTTCGGCGATTCGGTTTTTCGCGTCCCGCGCGTCCTTTGTCCCAATGTCCCAAATCTGCGCGAGACCACTGCTGCGGCCTTTTTCGGCCGGTTCGCGCCCGATGTCCCAACTCATGTCCCAAGGCTGCGAGGACTAGGACTTAGCCATTTTCCTGATTTTTCTGGCCCGAGCTTGTTTTTTTTGCAATTTTTTCACATTTTCTCAGAACTTGCTCTCTTCTTCTTGGACAGGGGAGTTAGAAAAATATGAGGGGACCCTAGAAACATGACTTTTTGCCCTGAATCAATATAATTGCTTGGGACTAAAGAATTTGATGCATGTTATCAAAATTACCTTGAGGGTGAATTTTGGATAACAATTTTGGCGACTCAGCGGGGTCATCTGCTGCTTAGATGAAGAATGGCCAGCTGCTTGTAGCAATCCATTGGGCATGGAGTCTGTTTGATAACCTCTCAGCTGATCTGAAATTTGAAAACCTGTGTCCTTGAGCCATTGAAACATTCGTTGAGCTGGTTTTCCTGTGGCTGCAAATTCTTTTCCAGGAGCTTGATGAACTGCAAACATGCACATACTAGAAGCAATAGGACATGTGCACAAGCACTTAGGGAAATAAAAACTACTCTAACAACAGTACAATGTGCATAAGCACTTAGAGGAATGGAAATTCTAAATTAATATTTACAAGGGTGAAAATCTATCTTTCTAGTAGCAGCGTTTGAGATAGATCCCATTGACCGGAATCTGCAATTCTTCACCATCCAACTTAGCCAGTCGGAAAGCATTGCTACCTTTGCATTCGATGATCATGTATGGGCCACTCCAGATGGCATCAAACTTGGAGTGCTTTCCTGGTTTTGCACGATCAACATCCCACTTCAGTACCAAATCTCCAGTTTGCAATATCCTGGCCTTAGCTTTCTTGTCAAAACTCTTTTTGACCAATGCTTTATCCTTTTCTATGGTCTGCATTGCGTGCTCTCTTGTCTCTTCTAATTCCATCAGCTCTGCATACCTGATTTCCATAGGTTCAAACTCAGCTAGTTCCAACTGTTTCATGAGTTCCAATCTTTGTGCACTCAAGTGATATAGGTAGATGCTTCTTTCCCGTACCTGAAGCTTGTATGGAGAGCTTCCTGTAGATCTCTTGGGTGTGATCCTATCAGCCCATAGGGCTGATTTGAGCTTTGCGTGCCAAGTCCTTTGATTTTCATCCAGAGTCCTTCTGATGATTCTTAGTAGATTCTTGTTTGTAGACTCGGCTTGGCCATTACCTTGAGGGTAATAGTTCGATGAAGTGCTGAGATACACACAATTCTTGACAGCCCATTCAGTGATCTTTGTGCGAGGAATGCCAATGCATTGTCTGATATGATAGTGGCAGGGGCACCAAACCTCGTGACTATCCCTTCATAGAAATCTAAGATATTAGATTCATTTGCCTCCTTGAGTGCCACTGCTTGGTCCACTTGGTGAAATAGTCCATTCTTGCTGTTAGTATCCACTTGTGGCCTTGACTTGAATTGGGATTGATAACTTGATGAAGTCAATCCCCATTGCATGAATGGCTGATTTACTGAAATTGGACGAAGGGGCAGCGCTGCTAACCTTTCTTTCCTGTGAAGAATGCACATTTCTTGCATTTCTTGACCCATGAGTAGCAATCATTGAACACAGTAGGCCAATAGTAACCAGCTTTCATGATTTTGAGAGTTGTCACTCGTGGAGCAAAGTGGCCTCCTGCTTCCCCATCATGGAACTCGTGTAAGATCTTCTCAACTTGACATGTTCCAATGCATCTTAATAGAACACCATTGATGTCCTTTTGAACAAAACTCCATCAACAAGCACATATGGAATGGCTTGTAATCTAAAGTATCTCCTCTTTGCTTTGCTCACTTCTAGAGGGCACAAGCCTGTTTGGAGGTAATGCACCAAGTCTTGAGTCCAACATGGGATGGGTGCATCATCAGCTGGTTGTTCTTGATCATTCTGTAGTAGCAAGGACAACATCCTCTTCACTTTTTGACTCATCTGGTTGTTTGGAAGCGAGCTGCTCACACAAGCCTTTGCCACGAACTAGCTTGGTCACTTTGATTTCAATATCATATTCCATCACCCGAGTGATCCAACCTGCTCTCTTCTCATTTAAATCCTTGTTTAGGAGGAAGTCCTTGACACCAGCATGAGACACCAGCAGTTGAATCTTATTGTTTGAGACCAAGTGTCTGAACTTCTTCAAGCTCTTCGATGATGGCAAGGACATGCTTTTCGATGAAAGAATACTTTATTTCGTAATCTTCCAAGGTTTGACTAAAGAATGCTATGGGCTGTTCTGAACCTTCTCTATTCAGGTTTGTGTCAAGATAGGCGAGATTGTATCTGATCCTCCAAATGCATACAACATGAAGTCCTTTGAAAAATCTGGGTTGATAAGAGTTGGAGCTTGTGATATTGCATGCTTGATGTTTTCAAAACTCTCTTTGCCTTCTGCTGTCCATTTTGAATGCCGAGACTCTTCTTGACATCATTGTTAGAGGCTTCACAAGTGTGCAAAATTAGGCACAAATCTGCGGACAAAGTTTATCCTTCCTAAGAAGCTTTGGAGAGATTTCTTGTGGTGTGGCAATGGAAGCGTTCGGATGGCTTCAACCCTTTCAGGATCAATTGTTAGCCCTTCCCTAGAGACAATGTGGCCCAACAGTTTGCCTTCGTGTGCCAAGAATATACACTTCTTTGGATTGATGACACTCAGAACCTTCACACCTGCGAAACACTTGTCTGAGGTGAAAGAGATGGTCTGCTGCATTCTTTGAGAAGACAGTGATATCATCTAGGTATACCAGCACTATATTGTTGATTAAGCCTTTGAATGCCATATCCATAGCTCGCTGAAATGTTGCTCCGGCATTTGACAGTCCAAATGGCATCTTCTTGTAAGCATATGTGCCCCATTTTGTAGTGAAGGCCGTTTTGAATTGATCTTCTTCTTTCACCATTATCGATTATAGCTTTGAATATCCATCTAGCAATGAAAACCTTTACGAACCATTTCTGACCTGCAATATTTGTTCCATTGATGGAAGCGGATAATGATCTTTGAGTGATGCTCTATTTAGATCACGAAAAGTCCACACACAATCTTATTTCTCCATTTCTCTTTCTTACTGGCACCAGTTTGCAACCCAACTTGAGTGTTTGATGGGGAAGATGATCTTGCCTCAATGAGCTTGCTTAACTCTTTTCTCATGAGAGGTTCGATATGAGGATTCTTGGCCTTTGCTTTTGCTGACGAGGCTTGGATTCGGATCCAACTCAATAGTATGTTGTGCCAACTTTGGGTTGAAACCTCTTAAATCTTTGTAAGTCAAGCAAAGACATCAGGAACTCTTGACAAAGCTGAACAAAATCAGATTTCTCTTGTGGAGTACTTACTTTGCCAATTTGCAATGTCTTGCCTTCTTCTACTAAAATAGGCTCTGAATCTTCACCCTTTACTTGAATGTTCACTTTCTCCTTCCGGAACTGATCATTCGGGTTGAAGATTGACTCCAAGGTTATGAGGCCTTTTGGTAATTTGTTAGTTCTCAGCTGCACCACTTGGTCACCATACTGCTGCTCCAGCTTGTCTTGATTTCTCATGGAGAACTCAGCTTCTTCTTGTAGGAAATTAACAATCTGCTGATCATTCTCGAAGACTTGCCAACTTGTGTTGTTATCTGGAACAGCTGGTCTCACACCACTTTGATATGAGGCTGAGTTTTCTCACTTTTGATACTTTCTACAACATCAAATGCAGCCCCAATTGCTGCCAGTCTGTCAGCGGCTTCATTCTTTTTCTTGGGATGGAAATGATGCTAAAAGCTTCAAAATCTTGATAAGATCCCATACCCGATTTTTGTAGTTCTTGATGAGATCATTTTTGGCAGCATTTTTTCCTTTGACTTGGTTTACGATCAGCTCACTATCACCAAATACTTGTAAATTCCTGATGCCTTTCTTCTTTGCCCAGTGCAATCCATGAATTAAGGCTTCATACTCAGCTGTGTTGTTTGAACAGGAAAACTGGAAACGGAAGGCTGAGTAATACCTTATACCTTGCGGTGAAATGAGCATAGCTCCTCCTCCTGCACCTTGTCTACTCCTTGACCCATCAAAGAACAATTGCCATACTTCATTCTTGTCTTTATGATCTGGCTTGGTGATGCTGGGGAGAGGTTGATTCTCTTCATGTAAACAATAAACTCCTAGCTCAGATTCTTCTATTTCTTGATAAGGATCAAAAGCATGCACCTTGCTTGCCCATTCATCAAGAGTCAAATCTGGGATGCTTCCAACCTTGGTGTCAGCTTCATCAGTGCTTGGATAATCTTCTTGATCAAACGCTGAACAGTTGGTATTGATTTGGCTTGGAGTGTAAGGCTCAATGTGAAAGTTTGCAATAGGTTCAGACCTGATTGTGGCTTTGGTTCCATATCTTGTTCTGAACAACATGTGTGACCAATCCGCCGAAAGATAGCCTCCAATTTTAGCAGTGAAGTCTCTTGACAAGCACAATGCAAAGAGTGGTGGTAGGTCTATGACTGACACATCTTGTAACACTATTACGTTGGGACATGCGTGCAGTGTGAGGCTCAAACCTTTGATTACTCCAACCGTTGTCACTGCTGTCCCATCTAATTGCACTACACCCTTGGAGATGACTTCATATTGGAGTCCTAGCTGATCAGCTATTTGCTTGGGCATTACTGAACTACTTGCTCCCGAATCGATCATGCAATTATGCACCAACTTATCTCCTATGATCAATGAAACATAAAATGGAGGGGGCTTCAACATTTTACCTTGCTGTCCTCCATGATTTCCTTCAGGCTGGGCAGCATTTGTGAGTACCTTCTCTTGCATTTGGACCTGTTGATTTGAAGTTGACCAGTCCTTCATGGCAGCTTGTAGCAAATCTCTTTGTCCTGGGATAGATAGTGATTCCCACATTGATATGTTTACATTTGTCTTCTTCATCTGATCAATGATACTGAATGGAGATGAAGTATCCCTCTGCTGTCCCTTGGCCTGCACATTCATTCCTTGCAAATGAGCGGCAGCAGCTGGCATCTGAGTTGGTTTAGGAGCTGGTTTGGATGCTCCTTGCATGTTTGGAACTACAGTTTGTTTGCCAGTGGCTTGTGGAGTGGTAGAAGGTTGTGGATTACTTGAAGCCAATGGCTGTTCTTCACCCAAATTTCTCCTCTTTGACCTTGTGTTGGCTGCAACACTTTGAGAGGGTATTTGATTCATACCACAGAAATCTTCAGCCTGCCAATTGACAAGAGTAGTTTCGTTCGGAGATGTTCCTTGCTGAGGTGCCCCTTGCTGCTTGGTCTTCTTCGTGGCTGGACTCTTGCGACCCACCAATGGTTTGCACCATTAGAGCCTGATTTAATGCACCGTTAAAGCACATTGATTGGTTATGTGGCTGACTGCACGGGAAACACCAATCATATTCTTGGGCCATGTTATTTTGGACTGGCACCAAAGCTTTAGATGCAGATGCAACATTGGGGTTATAGGGCTGAAATGGTCTATTAGCGGGAGGCCTTACTTGGCTTTGATTTTGATTTGCAGATTGAGGTGGTGACTTATTTTGTTGATATGGGGGCTGTTAGGCTGAGCTTGAGGCTGATATGGTCTAGCACTTTGAGCTTGCTGTCTTTTGATAGTAACCAGCTCATTTCCCAAATTTTGCAATTGTTTCATGACCTCTTGGAGTTCATTTGAAGCACTAGAGGATGAAGTAGAAGTCTCATTTGAACTTTGATTTCTAGGGGTGGGAATAGGAGCCAAAGTGGGTGCTTGACTAGTGCTTGGATTTTCTAAGTTTGGATACAAGGGCATGGGAGGCCTAGGAGCTAGGTTTACCGGCTTGAATAAGATAGTTTTCAGCTCTAATGGCAATCTTATAAGCGCGAGTAAGGTTGTGCCTCCCATAGATTGAATTAACATAGAAATATCAAAATTCAAAGCTTTAAGGTAATATAGAAAAGCACCTTCTGCTTTGTTGGCACATTGCCCTTTGGAATCCTATCCCAAGACCTTTGAAATCTGCGAAGTTGAAGTCGATCAATTTGCTCGTTGGGAGCTCTCTTGATAGTTGTCGATTGTTCTAGAAGAGACAAATTGTCTCCCTTCTCTCCAAACTGCTCATGGAGAACTATGCATAAGCGATTCCAATTTGTGATAGAACCCGGCTTCAAGGCTCTAAACCATTGCAATGCCTTCCCTTTGAATGATGATGCCAGCAATTTGTGACCACATCCATTTCATTTATCTCATGGATTGCCTGAGACATTAGCAATGTCTTTGACATGATCACCGGGAGTGGTATGATTTTCTCCGGTGAAAAATGGAATGTTCTTGATCTTTGCAATTGGGCTGGATTACGTGCATTGAGGGCAAGTGGGCTCTTTGCCGGTGAAATTGACAAAGGGATTTAGTGGTTGCGCCATTACGATTGGCACGAGAACCCTTGTTGATGCGAGAAAAGGTCTACCGGTGGAGGTGTAGACAAAGTTCTATTAGGTGGAGATGCAGATCTTTGAGCTCTTCTTCCCCTTCTTTCTCTGCACGAGATAGATGCGAGATAAACAAACAATCCTTCCTCCCTAGTTCTTGACCTTCTGCATTATATTCTTCTCATAAATTTTCCCGGGCTTGGACTGCTGAAACCAGCGGATTATGCCTCTTTTGGAGTCGCCAGATGTGCGATTTTAAAGCTCCTTCAAAGCTGGAACTTACAACAAGTGCACATCAATCTTGTTGCAATGAAAGTGAAGACCTCTAAGGTCCCACCGGGCGTGCCAGAACTGTTATCACCGAATCACAGCACCCTTGTGTTTATACAAGTGCATATACTTGAACTCACGGTGTGATTGGATAACATGGGTACTATCTCCAAGTTGTGGGACTTGCTACTTGAGATAGACCTCCGAGAGAAAGCTGGTTCTTGCTCTAAACTACACCTGACAATCTACTCTAATGCGGGATAAGCTAACTATTCTAATCTAAATTTCCAAGGGACCGGGGAGAGAGAATGCATAAAATGAAAGCCTACTAAAGCGGTGATACACCGAGAAAAGGAGGGTGTGAGTAGTCTCCAAATGTGTGAAATACGAGAAAAAGTGCACACTAGAAGAGGTGATGACAGTTCTCCATAATCTAGCAAAATGCATTCACAACAATATTCCAAGCATACACAATGATAATGAATCCTGCAAGAACATAATAATAGACACAATATTCTTGTAGAAAGATTAAAGGGCGAGAAGAATGCAAGAAAACACGGCGGGGGAAGATACATCCACAAACTTGTATTTTATTGCTTCATGATATATGCAGATTCAATCTATTACAAGATAAGGGCACGGATCACCATGCAAGAGAGTCCACTACAAGGGCTGCAACACACTGCTAGCTTCACAAAGCAATTTTGGCGAGAGCTTTGCTGCCCAAAAACTCTCTTTTACTGATGAGCCCAACACTCCAATTTATAGAAAAAATGAGAAGGAGAAGAGAAGGGAAAATGGAAATCCCGAAATCTGTCCTTCAACCACCTGTAAGAGGCATTAAATTGAGTGAAATGATTATATATTACTTGCAAAAGGCTCCCCATACTGTCCCATGTGCTGCAAGAGAAAGAATGATGACCATGCCTCTTAATTGCACTCCCAACTACCAAATAAAACACTATTATGAACCCGGCCACGTTTTCTTAAAAATATCAATCAATTTCTGATCAAATCTGGAATTTCTTGATTTCTGTGCATCGGGCTCGGAACCATGATTCCAACGGTACCAATTTTGTGTGATTTCGTTGAGAAATGCAAAAGTTATGGCCTTCTGAGTGCGGGCAGCTATTTTGGGTCTGGCAGGCGTTTTCTGTCATTTGACGGGAATGAGCATTAACTGACTGGAGCCGAATATGTTTCTTTTATTTAAATATATCTACCCTCATTAAAAATAAGAAATCCAGTTTTTGTGGCGTAGAGGATGTCGTGCTCGTTCCAGAAAGTCCAATTTTGTGAAAATCGGAGCTCGGAGTCAAAAGTTATGGCCGTTTGAAGTTCACGGGTCAAATGTTGACTTTTCTTCCTTTGCCTTCGGCCGCTTCGGCTTTTCGCGTCCCACGCGTCCCTTTGTCCCATTTGTCCCAGTGCTGAAGTTCCCTGTTTCAACCGCCCGAAATGGGCTTCGGCTGGTTCATCACTCGTGGCCCCGAGATGTCCCATTTGCTTTCGGACCGTCTGGGACAAATTTTCCCGATTCGCCCGGTTCGGCCGGTTCGCGTACTTTTGTCCCACGCGTCCCGGACTGAAAGTTCTCATTTCGGCCGATCCGGCCAGTTCGCGTACTTCACGTACCTTCGGCCCAACTGTTCCGGGCTGCCTTGACTCATTTCGGCCGATCCGGCCAGTTCGCGTACTAATTTCCCAGATGTCCCAGACTGCCTGTTTCAACAGTTAGTCAATTTTTTTCAACTTTTCGGCCAGTTCGGATTTCCGCGTCCCGCGCGTCCCTTTGTCCCAAATGTCCCAAATGCTGCGGACCACCTGGCGGCCTTTCGGCCAGTTCGCGCCCGAGATGTCCCAAGTCCCCAAGGACCGCCTTTGCGAGGACTAGGACTTAGCCATTTTTCATGATTTTTTCTGGCCCGAGCTTTTTTTGCAATTTTTTCACATTTTCTCAGAACTTGCTCTCTTCTTCTTGGACAGGGGAGTTAGAAAAATATGAGGGGACCCTAGAAACATGACATCCGGGGAAATTTAGAATTTTTGCCTCTTATTCTCAAAATGGTTAAGATATCAAAAATGCCCACAAACCTAACATAGAGCAAAGTGAAAGTTTGTTTTAAGTAAAAGGGTGGGGAGGTAGACCATGAGTGGTAACTTGCATTTTTCCCCATGATATTCAAAATCAAAAAGGGCCCACAAGCCCGATACAGAAAGATCAAATATTTCTCTAGTCAACGGTGGAGGTGTGGATAAAATTTTCCTTTTAAGAGAAAAAAGTTAGAAGTGAAAAAGGAAGCATGGTTGTGATGGGACCCACATTGGGACATGTGTCAGGCTCATTTCTCAAGGGCGGAGTTATGGAGAAAAATTTGAAAATTTTACATTTTTCCAAAAGTTGTAAAAAGTTAGAGGGAACCCATGAGCTTTTAAAAATTGAATCTTCCATGTGGGACGACCCCATTCAAAGTGAAGATCAATGACAATGAGTCCGAATATGATTTTCCCCCATTTTTATTGAAACACTCCTGAAGTGCAATTCTTCATGATTTACTTGGTATTTCTTACATGCCAAATAGAGAGGAGAGTTAATGTTGATATCTAAGTTTTTTGGGAAAATATGGAGACGTATTTTTCCATTAAAATGGTCCACTATCGAGCTCGATCGGATTTTCTATTTTTTTCTCTCTTGAGCATGCAAGGAGCTAGATTTGATAGATTAGGGGTAGAAATGGTTGGAGAGTTGAAGAAAGAGTGATCTACTAGAAGGAGGAGTTGAATGCGGAGATATTCAATGAGATCTAGCCCTTGAGCACCCGATGACCTTTTACAGATCTCGATTCTGGAAGTCGTGATCAAGATCATGGTGAGCACTGGTGGCATTTGATGTCTAGATTTTTTGGGGAAAAGGGGCTCGATTGTAAATGTTATAAATGCAATAAATGTTTCATACAAATGGTTGGAGTGTTAGGGGTCAGGACTGATTTTTCTAATAGAAAAAAGCTTGACAGAGCCCGTCCTTTTGAGAAGCTATTTGAGAAGTCTGTATATCTCTTTTATATCAAATCTAATCATGTCAAAGTGGTTGCGAGTGTACAACCATTGACAAGCTTTGAGATTTTTCTAGAAACTTTCCCCTGTTGATAAATTTGATCAGACTCGAGTTATTCTGTGTTGATCTTGAGCAAAATGTGTTTGTTTTATCTCTGAGTGTATGCAAAGAGATTTTCTTGTTCCTGTTGCAATCTTGTATTAAAATTTGTTCCAATCACATAGGTCTCAATCCTTGTGACAGTTTAGTGGCATCTGCAATTTCATTTCTTGGAAGAGCCTTCATCTGGGAGTGAAATAAACGATTTAAAATCACTTTTCTTTCATTTGTTGACAGAGATTGTTTGTAAGCCTCTGGGTGTACCTCAGGCATGATTTGGCTCGGATCTATATGCTTCGTTGGTATTCGAACTCAAGCCTTCATGTTAGACTCTCATAGGTTGTATGAAAAGTGCTAATTTGGGCCTCCATCAAGCACATATTTTGGTTAAAGAAATATTTTAATCGTTGTGGCATTCTGTTGGTTTAGTCTTCCATTTTTAAAATATCTCAAGGATCTAGTGAATCAAGTTCATCCTACCTCACCTCCCACCAAAATTCATTTAAAACAACTAATCCTACCCATACTACCCTTGTTTGTCCTGTGTGTGTACAAATGCACAATTTCCATTACCAAAACATGCAAAAACAATCAGGATTCCAAATGTCTTTAGTAGCCTAAACCTTGCCTAGAGAATATCTCCACTATCTAGAGTGACAACTCGTGAGAGTTATATTTTGTTGCATTGATCATATTTTCTTCAAGGTTTCCTTAACAACTTCATTAGGAAGGATATCTCCATGTCCTCCACAAACAACAAGCTACAAAAGGGTTCTCTTACCTTGGTTGAAAGGCACAACCTAAAATAGTGAGGATAGATCAAATCCTTTTGAGGGTGCTATCCATTTCTCTAAATTTGAGTGATAGAGGGCCAATTAGATCTCATCCCTGGCTACAAAATGACTCACCATGATCTATTTGTCTCTAAGATTCCTATCAAATGAGTGATGGATGGGTTGGTCGATCGATCCTTATGCCAAAGATGGTGACACGCTAGGATGGAAGGTCACGAAGTCGGATAACGTCCAACCCCCTTGGGATATACGACATAGGATGAGATGGATCTATTGGTCTACATACTAGTTGGAGGCATCGCACATGCATGATTCAATGACTTAACTTGGTGAAGGAGACAAGAGAGGATGGATGGGTCATAGGCTAGTTAGTTGAGTTGGAAGTGTCACAGGTTAGATGATGTCTAACCATAGGCACAAAACAAGTAGGTCAACCAATTGCTCGGTGGCGGCTCGTTGTTGGGTGGTTGCTTCAAATTTATGGCTCACATAGTTGAATGATTTCTAACCCCCTAGGGTTGGACAGTCAAGGTCAAGTGACACATGGTTAGATGGGTCATAAGGTTGGGCTCCCGGTGATGGTACAGAGAGGTTGGATGGGTTACATGTTAGACAGCTCACGATTCCTAGGAAAGGCAAAGGTAGGTGGGTGAAAGATAGCTCAACAACCAAATTTAATGCAGTATGGTGCCCATGTATTTTGTAACATAAGGTACCCTAGGGAAGTGAAATTGTATGGGTGCTCATACCTCTTTAATGAGGGTAGGTGAAAATTGTCTATAAAAAGAACTCAAACCCCTCATTTTTTAGAGAGGCATTCTGGGAGCTAGGAAACTCTAGCAAATTTTTCCCTCAACTCCATTTGACCTGCGAGCCTTCTCTTGGGCCTAGAAATGTAATTATGCCTTTCTGCATCAAATGTAATGGTCTGTGCATACTATGAAGCAATAAAAATTATGTTTTGTGGAAAATTTTCAACCCTAGCCCATTTTTAGTGTATTTTCTTGCCTCTCTATTATTATTGTTGTATTTTGTGCATGTTCTTTCACTTGCAGGTGTATGATGTTGTGCTTCATGGAGTGTTGATGGCGGATTAGGATTTGGGTTTGTGTCACATTTGTCTGACCTCCCTCAACCCCTTTTCACCATTTCATCCTCCCTCAATAGAATATTTTCCCCCTTCTTCTAGTGTTATTACCCCCTTAGTGTAGGATTTCCCACTTTTCGTGCTCTTTCTCTCTCTCCCTGTCTCCTTAGAAGTTATTAGGATGGTCAGCTGTAGTTAGGCATATTTTTCGTAGGAGAAGTAGTTTAGCATTAGAATTAGGAAGAGTAATCTGGCCTTCTCTGGAGGACCATCTCAAGTTCGGAAAGTCCCACGGTTTGAGATTTGGTCCCATGTTAGAAAATTACAACGAATGCCCCACTCATAATCAGGCCATTCGGGAGTTCTGTAATTTTTCATTAACATAACTTATAAGGACTTAACAAGGAATAATTTCACCAAGGAAGGGATCGAAACTTCACCTAATAATTACAAAGGCAAGGGAAAGGTAAAACTAGTCACATCAATAAGTTTCAATGAATAATGGTACATAGAGATGCAGTACCCCAATGACATTATATTAGGGATGGATTGGGTGTCTCACATGTGTAAGATGGTTGTAATGTTATTACTTCCATAGGAAGAGCACCATAGAGAAAGAAATAGCATTGGAATTATTTCACCCAATAGGAGAAAGGACACAAGATGACAAGACTATTTTGTATGACTCGTGAAAACCACATTGGAGAAGGCTGGACTCCTGCAACTCTTTGAGTTGCCATATTTTGGTAAACTTGATAGGTTGTACCAGTTGTTGATGTCACATTTACACAAAGACTATTTTTACTTTACAGGACGAATAATACACTTGAATTCTTAGTTAATTTCAAAATACACTAGAATGTTATGCTTAGGAGAGTCACTGGATGATGACTTGGGAAAAAGGACACAATCAAGGAAACAACCACAAAATATGAGTATAAGAAGGGTTCACGCTACTTTGATATTAACAAGATCACCAACCCAATCATGAAGATGGCCACACTTTCTGACCAAGTTGAATAGATAAGAGTGTTGGATGCAAGTGAATAAGAGATGGTTGAACATTTACAAGAATATTTCTGATGGAACAATCTACAACCGTTCGGCATTCATTATAGAGGACAATATCATATATGGTAACATATTTATTACTATTGTGTTTTCAAATATTGGAGTTCCTGATGGGCCAAATAGCTATGTTTGGGAGTACCTTGATGAGGACCCTTCCCCATGAAGAGGTTTGAAGCATACACTTATGCACGATGACTGTTGCATATAAGGCACACTTGGAGAAATGGTACAAGCAAATGTGTGATGTGTTTGGGGTAGAATGGAGAATCCCTGAACAACTACTACCCTTAGTGCATGGTGAAGTTGAGTTTGCTATATACCAACACTTATGCATAGAAAAATTCTCTTTGATAGATGGCTCAAAAATCCCATGGTGTAAGTGTTATCCATATTTCATCCCTAGGCTCGAATATTGGATCAGTCAACCCCGTATAAGAGGAACTTGACAAAAATCATTCAGATCTTGCAAATTTGTCATAGAAGAACTCAATCATGGAGTGGTGGGGGCTAAGGGAGACTAAGGGACCCTATATGAAAGAAATAACCCTATCGGGCCATTTCCATGTCTTAAATTTGTTCTCCAATTTATAGTAGACTCAAATATGAGATAAGCGGGTCGGGAAGGAGGGGTGATGCACGAGATGAACCAAAATCAAGAAGGGTAAGAAATGGTGAAAATTCAAAATCCCCAAGCTCGAAACGGTTTAGGAAAAATCCCAAAAATGACTAAGTATGGAAGAAGCAAAGGTGCGGAAGGAGCCATGTTTCCTAACGACGCTTCTCTAAAGGTGAATCCAAAAAGGGGAACCCAAACTTGTGCCAGGATTCCATGCATCCAAAACCCCAAAGAAGTTGTGGGGCATTGAAAATCTTTAGTTGAGAGAAAGTGTCTCAAGTGCAACTTGGCACAAATTCAGAAAGGAAGCCCGAGCAAAGACTCAAACTTGCGCCAACCCTCCACGTAAAAAATGGTCAATGAGAGTAAAAGGTGGGCTTCTAAATTGGCTAAGTATAGATGTATCAGCAGAGAATGCCAAGTGTCAGTCTAGCACGTATGCAAGAGTTGGTCTCAGGTAGAAACCCAAATGAGTGTGAGCTCTCCACGTAGCCCAAAGTCTAAAAGGCAAGAGGGACCATTGAAAATTCCACGTGATCGGCCGGAGGTGACAAATGTCAACTCGATGCTCCTCCAAAGGAAAACTTTGCACTAGATTATCAAGTGAGTGCGATGCCTCCATGTGTTATTCCATAGGGGTAGAGTCGGTTGAATAGTAAATGCATGAGCCCGGTCGGAGGCTACCAAGTGTCTTAATGGCACTGATTCAAGGGTTGAATAGAGAAAAGGTTTCCAAATGAGTTCTAGAATGCCACGTGTCATAGGAGAAAGTGGGTCATCAGGGGAAAAGTTTGTTCTTTGCCCCTTGTTATCTCAAAAGTGGTAAAAGTTACAAAATGGCCCACAACTCTGCCCAGGGAAAAGTCAGCATTTGGGACCGAGTCAAAGCCAAAATGGGGAGTCGGAGGAAAAGTGAAAGTTTTCCTTTTATTCAAAAGGCACTAAGATAAATATGGAAACACATTCCCCAACAAACCAAAAATAGCCATGTGTCTTGGCAGAGCTTAGAGATTGCGAGATTTTTTTGAGTTTTGCATTTTTTGCGCAAAAGGGCAATAGATAAATTGTGGACCCGTGAGTCCAATTTTTGCTCTAATCTGGTTGTCCCATGTCCCTTATAAAAAGAGGGACCCATTTTTTAAAATTTTTCCCACCCATATGTATGGACTTGATACAAAATTCGAAGGGTCATATCTTTCGACTTAGGGCTCAAAATATTGTGAATCTGACTCCATTGGAAAGATCTCGGCCTCACCCATGCCATGGAGGCTTGAAAATTTAATTTTAAGAATGTTAGGTGAAGAAAACAGAGGAAAAATCTTGAGGATTTCAATGCAGGATCCTCTTGCCTCAAAAACTAGATCAGATCTGATTTGTTTTGTCATTTCCTCTTCCTTCAAGGTGTCAAACCAAGGATTGATGCAATAGAGATGGACTTGGGGGCATATTTTATCAAAAGCATTAATAGCATAGGTTGAACTTCGACCTACTTTTCCCAATTATCTCTCTCTCTTTCTTCTCTCTAATCGAATCTATAAATACGGAGGCAGGATTCTTTGTAAAGGGTTGGAAATTCATTGCTTTTTGGTCTCCCTTCTCCTTCTAGCAAAGGGATTTATGGGGATCAGGCCTTCCATTAAAATTGTGATACATTTTTTCCTTTTGGCTATTTTGTAATGAATTATACCAATCCATGAGCAATAAAACATGTTTGTGATCAATATTAGATCCTTTCTTGTCTCTTTTGCTTCCATTTGGTCTCCCATTATAGATCTGGCTATTTGTGCTTGTTATTGCATGCATTTTTTCTATTTGTGCCTATTGATAAAATAAGTGTTCATCATTCCATTGGTGCATCACTTGGGGTAGTTTCTTATTCCTTATACTCTTTTACCCTTGTCTCCTCGGAAAGTTTTAAATTAGGTATATAGATAGATCCTCTACAAATCCTCATGTATGCACCTAAAATGAGGAATAAGGAACCAACCTTCAATCTTGAGAGCTTTCCCACTTTTGCAGGGTCCCACACCTTGGGGAAAGTTCAATGTTATGTAATCACACCAGATGATTCTGCCTTAGAAAATTAGATTTTAAAACTCATTTAGGGTGCTTTGTGATTTCACACTAACAATATGTCATGTCACCACTGACTTCACGGTGCAATATTTTTAGAGCATCGTCAACATGTTCAAGGATGCCAAGAAACTTAGATTTTATCTAAGTGAGGTATACCAGGAGTACCATGCACTACACATAACATTGGTATACCCTAAGAAATAGGTGTATGTGGAGAAGTGTGTCTCCCATGACGTACGTATGGTGAAGCCCATGGTAATACCTATTATAGGAAAAATGACAGTAAGGGTGTATATACACATAAGGACCAAGTTTGATAAGGGCGGGTATGTGGAGGATGATGTAACCATCCCAGAGGAACCTACTATGATGAAGGGAACAAAGAGAGAAAGAAAAGAAACTACATCAAGTAGGGCCCCGAGCATGCACACGATTCGGCTGAAGTCTTTGTAGTAGTGCAGAGTCAGTGTGAACATGTCTAAGTACTTACACAAGGAGGAATAAATCCCCCATTCAAAGGATAAATTTCTAAGAAATAAGAATTTGTTTTTAGAGAGGAGTCTCCGGTGAAGAAGAAGTAGAATATGGCACAAAGCTCAAACTCTGAGGAGATGGAGAGCATGAAGGGTGATGAATCCGAGGAGGAGGATGAATACCACAATGAAGGTAAGAGTCCCCCTATGCATGATATACATGAATTTGATGAGGATAAGAATTATTATGAAGAGGATGCTCACAATGTGGGAAGAAGTGAAGAATAAGTAGGGACCAATGTGGAGAAGACCCCACACTTGGAAAGAGGATAGTTGGAAGATACTGTGGAAAGGGAAGTGGTAGGCATCATGCATAACTTGGTGGAGCATGAAGTGGAGCACAATGTTGAGGAAATATTGAAGGAAACAAAGGAGGCATGAAAATATTATGGGAACATGGATGGAGATCCCAGCTTAGCAGTGAGCTTCCTGATAGTAGCATGCACCGGTGGGCAAAGGCATGACAGTGGCACAAGGACCCTTAATGAACAAAGTCAGTAATCCAAACAATGTCCTATGCACATGGTTTCAGAGCACAGTACCCATAGACCAACTCTTTTACTGGTCTTCATTTGATTGAGGAAGTGCATACACACACACAAAGGAAGATGTTGTCATGGACCTTCGAGTCCCATGTGGATGATCTTGAGTTTGAGATTAATACATATGCCTTGATAGAAACACAGAACCCCAATGAGGTGAATCCTATTATGGATGCTCAACGAATAACGATGATCAGGTATGTAACACTCTAAAAAAAGATATTTGTGGAGGTAGAGGTGAGGTTATTCCATAGGAATAATAGAATTAAGGTCTTAGAGGAATAATTTGAAGGAAATAATAAGGAGATAATTAAGAGGGAAAGAGAGATCAAGCAGAAAGAGCTAATCATTTCTCAGTTGAAGCTTAAGTTAAGAGAAGAGAAGGTGAAGGTGCACGAGGTGTACAAGAAAATGGAGAATATCTTAGACTTCATTATTTTAGCGTGCCCATATTTGGCCCCCTACAAAAAAGTATGAGTCAGCCTTTCTCTGCTTAGAGGACTTAACATGTTTGATTATGATGCAAAAACAACCGCTTGCATTGGAGTCAGCAGAGGAAGTTCTGACGTGATAGAGGGCGAGGAGAAATCAAATATTGAAGAAACCATAACTTGGTACTCCGAGCTCCTTACCTTAGTTAAAACCGAGGTGCACATGGTTGAAGTTGTCTATGAAAATTGTGGGACAAGGACAAAGTGGCAAGTATTTTGGTTACTACTCGTGAGGCGGACTTGAAGGAGTTTCAGGAGAAGAACAAAAGTAATAGGGCGAATAAAAAATATAATAGCAAAGGTTGAGAAGAAGTATGAAGCGATCAAAGGCTTGAGGGTCTCGATTAAAAATAAATTGAAGGAATTATAACCCCAGGTTACTCGAAGGATGGATGCACTGAGTGACCTTAGCAAGCAGATGGAGAAAATTGTTGATACACTAAAGGCTAAGGGCGAGGAGTTATCATTTGATGAAGTGAACACATTAATAGGGGATTTATTTTAATAAGCGCAAAATGAGGTGGATTCCTTGAGTAAGATTAAAATAGGCTTGAATAAAGACTTTCCCATCCTTCTCTAAAGAAGAGGAAAATTCTTTCATTCTTCGACGCAAGCTAGAAGCATGTTATTATTTCCCCATTCTTTATTCTTTGCATAAGACAAATTTGTTTTCGAGGACAAAAAACAATTTTAGTGTGGGGTGATGTTAGACCATGTTAGACCACGAAAATTGACTAAGTTATGAGTTAGAGGAAGAGTGCATGCATGTAAGGAAAGTAAGGAGAAATATACTCAAGGAAAGGTGTGGGGGAGAAATAGTTGGCACACGAGAAGCAAGATAGGGTTCAAGGACTTAGATATTTTATCGATATGGTATCACAGGAAAAACACGTGAAGGCTTGAGTAGGCGTGACAAGTGGATAAGGTGCTAACTTGGTGTCTTGGAACTCAAGGAAAGAATATTCTAGGAAGGGAATATTCTAGAAGAGGATCATGATAGTTTTTGGAGGATTTTACAATGGCATAAGCACTTGAGTATGGAGGAGCACATTTCCACCTGGCACCCGACCTAATCATGGATAAGGTTATGGCGGTGAAGGAGAGCCCCCAATTTCTATATAAGGAGGTATTTGGATCAAGAAGAGGATCCTCAATGATAGAGAAAGAAAAAGGGTAGAGAGGTATGATTATAGGGATGCATGTATGAATGCGCTCCGGTCCAAACCTAGAGCCGTGATGGAAAAACATAGTGAAGGCACTCTATGTAGAGTAGTTTGTTAGGGTTAGATTGCCTTTCCTTGATGTATTCGGTCTTATATGACCCTTTTTGATGTAATATGGCTATTGTAAACAATTATAATCAATATATGGTGTGTTGTTCTGAATATCTTTGTTTATGGACCAAACCCTAGTGTGTTTTCATGTTATTCATGGTTCATATGTATTTCTCTTATGTTGTTACAATGTTTATATGTATATCATGGTGCATTTGTGCTTAGAGCTAGTTCCTTTACCTTTGTATTAGATTAGATGCATGTATTTCTATTCCTGCAAGCATTCCTCCATTAACGGTGAAGAATTCTCACAAGGCTCACATAAAAGAGGGACTCGGTGCCCCCATGCGTGCCTCAGGTGAGCGCTCAGCTTGTGTTGGGTGATAGGCGACGCGCTTGGAGTTTAAAGGGAGTAGGAAAAAAATTGACTACAACCCTTCGCATTCGGGTGTGACTCTTTCTACCCATATTTTTTGTATGATTAGTGTTGTACATTTTTGTTATTAATATAAAATTACACTTTTCAATCAAAATATCTTTAGTAACAAAATTATCACCATGTGTTCTCTTGCAAATTATTCATCACAAAAAAAAACTTATAAAAATCAATTTTAGTTTAAACTAAATCTATAAAAGTGTGAATAATATCAGTTTTTTAGATATCAATTTAAACATTTTTGAAAAACTTTCAAACACAATGAAAACACTTGATCAACCTTAAATATGGGTGGGGTTTCCCACATATTCTTTATATGACTTAAATATAGGTCGCTTCTCACATATTCTTTATATGACTTAAAATTTATAAGATTCATATAATATAAAGTTTTTATGGAATTTCTAATACATTTTGAGATTGAATTTACTATAAGAGAAGGGGCCTTATTGCCACAAATGTTTTAAATAAAATTTACAAACATCTCATTAGAGACATAAATAGTGTGAGCTCTTAAATAAATATGAGAGTATCTTAAGGATATTTTTATAACCATGTATGCAAATGGTTTGAAGTTTTGATTTTGATATTTTTTCTTCTATATTTTTTTAATTTTGTTTCTCTTCTTGTTTTCTATTTTTATTCGATTTAAGATTTCACTTTTCCATGAAAATGAGTCTTCCTCTTTTAAATTGCAAGAGGGTCCCCGCTTTTCATGTAGAAAGTAAGAGTGTGTTGTACATAAAAAAGTAATCTAAATATGATTAGAATAGTATTATGATTTGAATACATTTTTCAGGAGGGTTCAATTAATGGAAGACATGAGGATAGATTTATGTATATTTTCTATATCTTGCAATTTTTTTTACAAACATCTCATTAGAGACTTAAATAGTGTGAGCTCTTGGATAAATGCTAGAGTACCTAAAGGAGATTTTTCATAACCACATATGCAAATGGTTTGAGGTTTTATTTTGATATTTTTTTCTTCTATATTTTTTTAATTTTGTTTTTAATTTTGTTTCTCTTCTTGTTTTCTCTTTTTTTTTTTTCATTTCACTTTTCCATGAAAATAAGTCTTCAAGTACTCTTTTAAATTTCAAGAGGGTCCCCACTTTTCATGTAGAAAGTAAGGGTGTATTGTACACACAAAAAAAAACTAATCTAAATATGAGTAGTATAGTATGATGAATTAAATATATTTTCAGGAGGGGTTCAACTACTGGAAGACACAGGTATGGATTTATGTAGATTTTCTATAGCTTGCGATTTTTTTCCGACTACCACACTTTTGTCAACATTATCGTTGCTATCATTTTTTATTTTTCAAGACTTGAACATGCAATTCATTAAAGAAAAAACTAATATTTTATATATTTAATGATAGGAAGCATAACTTTGACTTTGGAAGCACAAAAATTGCAGTCTAGCGAATTCATCATTATGTCATGACTATTACAAGGGATTGTTTACACACAAAAATAGAAAATGCACAAACTACACCTAGAGTGAAAAGAACATGCTGCTAATTGTAAAGTTAAAATATTATTTTCATCTACTTTATCATATCTTACATAATGTGCTTAAATAGACTTATATTAAAAGATGTAATAATATTATGTTGTTTTCAAACATGTAGGTAGCAATATAAATGTAATGACAAATTAGGATTTACAAAACTTAATACTATTTTAAAAAAAATCTTGATTAATAATAGGGAGATTCAATCCAATAACATCACTATATTAAGTTTGAGTTAAAAATAATATTAATAATAAAAAAATCTCTAAACTTAAACTAATATTCAAGATTTTACAAATTTTAGGGGTGAAAGAAAACAAAAACCTTGACCTATGGATAAAGAATGCATCCGATTTAAGCTTACAACAAATATTTGAATTGCAACATCATACTCTTTGTTGGTTATGTGATCATATTACTTAAAGGTGTACACCATCCACCACTAAAATTTCAAACAATCATAGGGTGAGAATAAGTTGACAATAATAAATCTAATATTTGGTAATGTTTCGAAACTATTTAAAAAAATCTTCCAAATGTGACCGTTCAGCAACATGCATTAATATTTAGTTCTAAATAACTTGGGTTTACCTTTAAATTCATCATCTTTTCCTCTATATGTCATGTTAATACATTTTCTAGATATATAAAAAAACCATAGCAAAAACAATTTCACTGGCATCCATTTTCCATTGCATGTCAAAACGATAGAATACATTTCAAGCAGTCTGCATATCATATGGTTGGCATTATATCTTATTGTAGTATGTGTAATTTAAATTATTAACACGCCCATTTTGCTTACGTTAGTTCAAGTAATACTATTACATAACTAGAATTAGACCCCATCTTTGGTTCATTTGTGATCTTGCATGGTTGAAGTGGCAGAGTTAATTGAAGATTTATAAGACGTTTAATTAAATTTCGGAATTTATTACTTGTTCTCCTTCACTTTTATCATAACCCTTTTATTTTTAATAAGACTTTTAGGAAGTTAACGACAAAAGACACACAAATGAGGAGGAAATAAAGCCGCTGTGACTGCAAAGTTTTGGTCATTTTCAGTCCTAACAGCAAACTAAACTATGTAGAGATGCAATATTGCACTCTCCTCTTAAATCTGCGTAGAAAAAACTGTCAAGAAGACATAACATAACATACGTAAAGAACAAACACATACACGGAGAGAGACACATTGACAGTCGAGGATTATTTATTGAGCATTGCGTTGGCTTCCTCCTCTTCTTTGGGATGTATGGGATGACCTTTCATATAATCGTCGCACTGCGTTCTGAGTTTTTCTTCCGACCATCCTTCAATGTTGTAGCCTTCTTTTTTGAGAACATCCTTGATCCTCCTAAGGCTATTTCCCTCAAATTGTCCGTAACCTTCAACGTGGCATCTGCAACATGATTTTTAATGTTGTCTCTAGCTCCCTGGAATCTGTTGACGAACTCAGTGATATTGTCCCAAAACTTGGTGAGAAATGTTGAAATAGCATTGGAGATGCCTTTTACTGCTTTAACAGAAAACACTATTCTAAAGATCTTCGACCTCAGTCATGACCTCTACATTTTGAAACAACGACGCTCCATATCCTCCACATCACTTCTTCAGGTATAGTCGTCGTAAAGAAAGTACCAAGATCAGCGAAAATATTACCAGCATCTATATGGTACTGCGCTCTCGCGGCAAAACTGGCATATAGTCTCACATCCAGATCAGCATTGCGTCTCTGTCTCACATCGGCAAATCAGATCAGCATTGCGTCTCTGTCTGCTTTCTCATGCTCTACAATCAGCCCAAAATAAGAAAACAAAGCTTCATCATGTAAAGTCACTCTCCATGGGAAAACTGAATCGATCGCGAAGGTCGCGAAGCCATAACCATCGATTTCGTCTCCATGCCTCCAAAATACACACGCTCGGGCAATTGTAAGGTATATAATATCAATTGTAAATGATGCAGAAAAACTTTTCATGGAATGTATGTATAATGTTTATATGGAAGTGTTACAACAATATTTAAGGGAGAGGACTCATTTATGGAGCATTACCCAATAGTGGAAATTGTTTTTGGAAGGATTTAAACTGCTGCGATTTCCTTATGAAGAATGTGATAAAGCCTATGTATATTGCAACGCCAATGTTGTAAACCATACATTTGAGTGTGACCCAAGTTTAACAGGGTACATTTTAAATGTTTTCTATACTCTCAAAGGGAATTAAAAAAACTGGTTTAATTTCCAAAGAGAACTACATTGAAAGAATGTAGAGATTTCCCATGAAATTGCATGATAATTTCAAGATAAAAATAAATAAAAAGAGTGGAAGTTGAATGAGGCAGCTACAATTGGACTACTCACAGATTTTTTCTAGAAAAATAAGAAACACGTATATCCCTAAATCTCTGTAGAAGCTTACATGAGAGGAAGCTCGACGAAGCTTACATGGTCAATGGTTTCATGATCATGTTAGCTAGGATGACCATAAATCTTCAAAAACAACACAAACATTGAGTCCTACACACTAAACCACAAACACCAAAAATGAAACACAAGTTGTAAACACAAACACTAAACATCAAATCCTAAACCACAAACCCTAAACAAAAACTATAAACAAAAACCCTAAAAAACAACATGATTATCGAATTAGCATTTTGGGTATATGGTGCATGTTCATGGTTTAATTTATAGTGTTTAAGGTTTATGTTATGGGTTAAACATTTACTATTTAAGATATAGGCTTTAGTGTTTAGGGGTTCATGTTTACCATTTAGGTTTTTTTGTTCAGTGATGTCATAGAAGTGTTCAGGACCCATTTGTGAACATTTAAAGTGTCACACAAGTGTTTATGGTGTCATACAATAATTTAAGTTTTTGCATTGTGATTAATGGAGTTTCTATTATTTTATATTGGTTGATCCTAAAATGTAAAGATATATTTAAGAGACTAAACCCTAAACACTAAATACACCTAAACCCTATTCACTATATGATAAATCCCAACATCGGATTTACACTCAAAGTTTAGAATTTGTGTTAAGGGTTAGGATTTGGGTGTTTGTGGTTCATGCTCAACATGATTTAGGGTTTATGATTTATTATTTGTGTTAAAATGTTTATGGTTTAATATTTAGTGTGTAAGGTTTGGAATTTAGTGTTTAGTATTATGATTGCAGAATAATTTCATTTATTATACAAACCCATATATACTAAACTTTAATAAATAAAATCAAAATTAAAACTTAAACCCAAAATTAAAATTATTATTTTTTAATCCTACTAAATTAACATAAAGTTTAAATTCAAAATTCAAAAAGATTTTTTTATTAAGTAAATGGTTTAGGCTTGTTAGAGTCTCCCAAAACCTTTTAGAGACACCCGCAAATAATAAATGTTCAATCCCCACTCAAACCATCTTCTTGCAACCTAAACACCCAACAAAAAATGTCCACCATCCTACAAATAGCTCCTTCATCATATAGATAACACACTTGAAAATTTAGGATCAACGATTAATGCACCATAATTTTGCATAACATCCTTTGGTCTTCTACGTCGTTCGCCCAATGATTTGTAAACTAATATTCATCACAACTTATTTGGGTAACCTCCTTATATGTACTATTGTCTTCTTACCCAACCCAACCCTTAGCCTCATCTGCCGAAATTACCAAGATAAAAATTCTCATTTCAATTTAAATTTAATCTTACTAAATGTAAAATTTATGATTTATAATCAATTTAAAACTTGTAATAAAATTACCTCTTAAAATTTTTAAAAATTGAGTTTCAAAGTGAATATTTAATATTATTAAAAGTTATAATAAATTTAATATTTAAAATGTAATTATAAATTTATTAAAATTTTCAAATTTAATAATATTTGTAATAAATATAAAACGTGTAATTAAGATTAAAAATATTAACAATTGTTAAAGTTAATTATAAATGTCAAATTGTAAATAAAATAAAAATAAAATTAAAATTTAGTCCCAATAAATAAAATTAAAATGTATGCCACCTTGAGATAGCTTTACCATTGGAGAGGTCTTTAGAGAGATGTAGCTCAGTTCATGTCATGTTGTTTAGAGTGTCAGAGGGTGAAGGTCAAGCATCAACATCTAACTATCCTTATTTACCCACATGTTATCCTAGAGTGGAAATGGGACACCATTTCCATGGATTTCATAGTAGGGATACCGATGTCAAGATACCACCATGATGCCATCATGGTCATGGTGGATGGATTAACGAAAGTGACTCATTTTTCTCTAGTGAAGACCATCTATACAACTAGTGCAGTAGTGAGAGTATACATGGATGAGATTGTTAGACTGCACAAGATTTCATAGAAGATCATCTGAGACCGCGATCCCTTATACACATCACACTTCTGGACTACCATACAGCAAGCCCTTAGGATGAGCATCAACTTGAGCACAAACTATCATCCAAAGACATATAGACAGATGGAGTGGGTGAATCAGATTTTAGAGGACATGCTTTGGATGTACATCATGGATCATCAGTCGAGGTGGGAGGAGTACTTGTATTTGGTGGAGTTTTCCTACAACAATAGTTTTCAGAGTTTGATTGGCATGACACCTTTTCAGGAACTTTATGGCAGGGAGTGCAGGACACCGTTGAGTTGGGACAGATTAGAGGATAGAGTATCTCTTGACCAGCTTTGTTACAGGATATGGAGCAGAAGATTGTTTTGGTCTGAAAGAGGTTACATGAGGCACATGACAAAAAGAAGAAGTATGTAGATCAAAGGAGAATTGACCATAGTTATGAGGTGGGAACGAAGGTGTTTCTTCATGTCGACCTCATAAGATTCCTATCTATTACATAAAAGGCTTTAAGTTGTCTCCTAGATTTGTGGGTCCATTTGAGATCCTGAGCGGATCGGTCCCTTAGCTTATCGTCTAGCCTTTCCACCCAACTTGTCTCGCATGCATGATGTGTTTCACGTATCTGTTCTTAGGAGATATATCCAAGATCTACCTCATGTATTGGATTACACCGCATTGCGCAGTGCATGAGTAGGGATCGATGATGGTTGATCTATGTTTGTATTTTAGAGCGCATGACCCTCGGCCTTCAAGGCCAAGAGATTGATAAAGTGTGAGTCTAGTGGGATAGGTATGATGAGATTGTTGCTACATAGGAGGATGTTATGTTTCTATGAGTATAGTTTCCACACCTATTTCAGTGACTTCCAGGAGGAAGTCAATTCTAAGGGGAGGGGGATGTAGTGCCCACTTCTCTTTGACACTTATTATATTTTTATTTTGATTACAGTTAACTATAGACATGGATATTATTGTATTATTTTGGTTTAGCATGATATTTGATGATAGAGATATTCTGACTATTTCTTGATTGTGATTCATAGTATGATTCGTGTGGATGCTTAGAGACATAGAGAGACATTTTATATTGATGATGATGTGTTGTTAGTATATACATTACTGACATTTCAAATTTTGTTCATGTTGACTATGATTTAGCATTGGAACTAATCTCACGATATTATTGATATTGATGAAATGGTAGATTTGAGATGTTGTTGGAATTTTAGACAAATGATAGTATTGTTAGTCTAGATGATGATTTAATTATATGAGGATGTTTATTGATTGATGTGTGTATATTTTATCCTAGATGTATTTGATGTTTCCACAAGGCCAAAGGAGGTATTGTGTGATTTTGTAGGTAATTATATCACAACAATCAAAAGGGGTATTAGAGACCAACCACAACGGAATACTGGATGGATACAAAAATGGTCACCATGGCAACTTGGGTAATGTGTTATGTTTTTTTTTTTTTTAGGGGTTCCCCATGGGGATGACCTCCAAATGTGACCATAGGATTTGTGTGTAATTATTTTCCTTTTCTTTTATTTAATTGTGGAGTATGTGATTTATTTTGTGATGTAATTCATTTAATCATTGTTGACTAATGTGCCTTAATTAAGTGAATTAATCATGTTTATTAAGTTAATTGTGGATGTTACAATAGGTTTCATTTATTAGAGTAGTTGGTCCTTTGAATTTGGTAATTTAAGTTGAGTGTATGTGAATTTGAGTGTTGTACACTCTACTTTACCTTGGAATTTCAGATTTGGTCTTAATGGCCATTTTTGGAAGCTTGTCCCACACAACTTAATTTCTTATACCAACCCTACCTATGGATTGGGGGTCAAAAATAGACCCCATTATGTGTTTTGTAAGACAAAAAGTTACATTTATTGAACTTTTCTTACATGGATTTTTAATTATGTCCTTAGGGGTGTGGGTTTGGATTATGTGTGTAAGAGGCTTGTCATTCCTCTCAACCACCAATTTATTGTGCATTGGGGTTGAGGTTTGACTGTGATGTGGAGTTGAGGATAAGTGATGTGGCATCCTACATGGAGCCACATCACCCTTATCGTATTCAAAATGATTATCCCTCCAGTGTCCGAGTAGCATTCCTAGTTTGACAGGAAACTTAGAGACAAATTAGATCATGGTGAGTCATTTTGTAGCCGGGGATGAGATCTAATGGGCCCTTCATCACTCAAATATGGGGAAATTGATATCACCATCAAGAGGATTTGATCTATCCTCTCTATTTTCGGTTGTGCCTTTCAACCAGGGTAAGAGGACCCTTTTGTAGCTTATTTTCTATAGAGGAGATGGAGATATCCTTCCTAATAAAGATGTTAAGGAGACCTTGGGAAAATATGATCAATGCAACAAAATCTAACTCTCACGAGTTATCACTCTAGATAGTGGAGATATTTTATAGGCAAGGTTCAAAGCTACTAAAGACATTTGAAATCCTAATTGTTTCTGCATGTTTTGGTGACAAGGATTATGCATTGTATACACACATGACAAATAGGGGTGGTATGGGTAGGATTAGTTATTTTTTGAATAAAGTTTTTGTGGGAGGTGAGGCATAATGAACTTGACTCACTAGATCCTTGAGAAATCTTACAAGATGGAAGGTTAAACAAACAAAATGTTACAAGATAGCTAAAATGTTTCTTTAACTAGAATATGTGCTTCAATGGAGTCCCAGATCAACACTTTTTCACACAACCTACAAGATCGTAACATGAAGGCTCAAGAGCAAGGGAACTGAAAATGCACCAAGATTTAAGAAAAATCATGCCTAAGGTACACCCAAAGGCTTATAGAGAATCTTTGTTAGATAAATGAAAAAAAATGATTTCAAATCATTTATTCCAATCCCATATGAAAGCACTTTTGAGGAATGAAATTACAAATGCCACTAAACTATTACAATGATTGAGGCTTGTGTGATTGAATCAAATTTCAATACAAGGTTACAACGTAAACAAGAAAAACTACTTGCATACATCGTGATATAAAACAAACACATTTTTCTTAGGACAACACGTAATAACTCAAATTTGATAAAGTATATCAAGTAGGGAAAGTTTCGAGAATAGTCTCATAGCTTGTCAATGGTTGTACACTTGCAACCACCTTGACACAATAAATATTAATACAAAAGGATATAAACAAGTTTCTTAGTCGGATTCTCAAAAATAGGCTTTTTGAAATTTTCCTTTTGAGAATTTACTTCGACCTCTAACACTCCCAACCATTTACATGAAAATTTTGTGCCATTTATAACATTTAGAACAAATTTTTCCCGGAAAATGTAGACATTCAATACATCAATGCTTGCCATGATCATGATCATGATTTCTAGGATCAGATCTATAAAAATTCACCAGGTGCTCTAGGGGGCATATCTCATCAAATAGATCCCGCATTCAACTCCTTCCTCTGGTAGATCACTCCTTTTTCAATTTGCTAACCACTTCCACCCCTAATCTATCAAATCTGGCCCCTAGCATTCTTGGGAGAAGAAAAATGAAAATTTTGACCAATCGAGCTCGATAGTGAGACAATTTTAATGGTGAAAGACATCTTCTAGATCTCCCCACCAAACTCAAGATATTAACATTAACTCCCCTCTCTGTTTGGCATGTTTCAAGAAATGCGGGGGAATCAAATTCGACTCTCGGCCTTTGTTGATCTTTACTTTGAATTTGGGCTGTCCATGTGGAAGATTCAAAAATGGGCTCCAGGCTTCCTTTTGAGTTTTTACGACCGTGTGAAAAAATGGAAAAATTTCACGTTTTGGCCCACACCTCTAATTCTAAAAATAGGCTCTCATCACGTGTCCTAAAATGTGTCCTAAAGGAAACACGAAAAAATCTTCCATTTGACCCTCTTTTGGAAAACAATAAATTGTTTTCCAAGTTTCCCCGAAACTCCGCCCTTCCTCTTTTGACTGGAGCAAGCTTTGAATTTTCCTTTGTTGGGCTTGCAGGGTAATTTTGATTTTTTAATATTTTGAACCTTAGGGGCAAAAATTTCAAGTTTCCCCTGAAGGTCCGCCTCCCCGCCCCTTTGACCTCAAACAAACTTTGATATTTTCTTTTGTCAGGCTTGTGGGCCATTTTGATATTTTAACCCTTTTGAGACAAAGAGGAAAAAATATTAAGTTACCTCTGATGGTCTGCTTCCCCACTCCTTTTGAATTTTCAAACTGTCACGTGTCACTATGGCACTCCTCGAGATGGATCCCAAAATTTTAAGACCTTGAATGAGCGCAGTCTCGCCACGTGTCTAGCCCAACATAATTTGTTTGAAGGCTTGAATCTCAGCGGAAGGCACCAAGTCTCATGCTCTAGGCGCTTTCCTTTGGCCATTGAAAAGTCAAAGCAAAATACAAAGTGAGCGGAGGCCTCCAAGTGTCCTCCTGGTGCTTCTTCAAAATGGAACCTAAGGGCTAGTCCCCAAACATGTGTGGTTCCTCCACGTGTCCCATACCTCCCCAAAATATTTTTAAAAAAGACTAAGTATTGGGAGACTCGGTGGAAGCCTCCACGTGTCACTTTCCCGCTAAACCTCCACGTGTCCTCTCGGCGCTACTCCAAGGCCAAACCAAAAAGTAAATCTTCAAACAAGCATTGTTCACCCACGTGGAAATATTTTTTGAGTTGAGGCTTTTCATAGAATTTTTGAAGTATTTAGCCGAGCCGTGTCCAACCAAAAGGTGCCACATCCCCTGTAGATTCAAGGATATAAATTTGACCAGGGGAAACACCCGTCAAACCATAAAATACAAAAAATTATCATTTGAGCCCAAAGATGAAAATTTATCCAAGGACAGAGAATTTAGAAATGTTACAAGGCTCAAATATGTTCCTCAGGGACACATTAATTCATTTTTCTTCAAGTATCTAGGGTAAAAATGACAAAGATGAAAAATCCCGACCACATAAAATAGAGAGAATGGGAAAATGTGAGTTTAAAGGAATAGAGAATGGGAGACTCAAAATACAGACCTTTTCCAGAGGAACAAAGAAACAAGGAGACAAATATGGACCCATACATGATCTTCGACCCAGGGAAGATTAAAAATGGCAACAAAGACTGACCAAGCACAACATGGGGAAGTAGAAAATGACAGAGGCTGTAAATCAATAAATTTTCAAAGGCACAAATGGGTTGAGACTATTTTGAGCACCAACATTGGCTCTGACTCGGGTATGGGCACTTCTTGTGAGTGCCACAAGAACAAAAGTAGACCAAGTGCCAAAAATATCTATGTGGCACCATACATGGAGCCACCTCACCCTTGTTGGTATCCAAATTGATTCTCCCTCAAGGTCTGAGCAACATTCTTCGTTTGACAGGAAACTTAGAGATAGATTAGGTCATGGTGAGTTGTTTTGTAGCCGGGGATGTGATCTAACTTGCCCTCTGTCACTCAAATGTGGGGAAATGGATAGTACCCTCAAGAGGATTTGATCTATCCTCACTATTTTATGTTGTGCCTCTTAACTAGGTAAGATGACCCTTTTGTAGCCTGTTGTTTATAGAGGAGATGGATATATCCTTCCTAATGAAGATGTTAAGGAAACCTTGGGAAAATATGATCAATGCAACAAAATCTAACTCTCATGAGTTGTCACTCTAGATAGTGGAGATATTTTCTGGGCAAGGTTCAGGCTACTAAAGACATTTGAAATCCTGATTATTTCTGCATGTTTTGGTGACAAGGATTATGCATTGGTATACACACATGACAAACAAGGGTGGTATGGGTAGGATTAGTTGTTTTTTTGAATAAATTTATGGTGGGAGGTGAGGTAGAATGAACTTGATTCACTAGATCCTTGAGAAATCTTACAATATGGAAGATTAAACCAACATAATGTCACATGACAGCTAAAATGTTTCTTTAACTAGAATATGTGCTTCAATGGAATCCTAGATCAACACTTTTTCACACAACCTATGATATCCTCACACAAAGGCCCGAGTTAGGGAACCCAACAAATAACAAAGATCTAAGCCAAATCATGCCTAAGGTACACCCAAAGGCTTACAAAAAATTTATGTGAGACAAATGAAATAAAATTGATTTTATATCATTTATTCCAATCCCGATGAAAGCTCTTATGAGGAATGAAATTGCAGATGCCACTAAACTATCACAAGGATTGAGGCCTATGTGATTGAACAACAAAACCAAGAAAAACTACTCGCATACATTTAGAAATAAAATAAACACATTTTTCTCAAGAGAACATAAAATAACTCAAATTTTATTAAGTCTATCAAATAGGGAATGTTTCCAAAACATTCTCGAGCTTTTCGATGGTTGTACAGTTGCAATCACCTTGACATGATAAAAATTAATACAAAAGGAGAAAACTAGGTTTCTTAGTCGGATTCTCAAAAAACAAGCTTTGTTAAATTTTCCTCTTGGGAGTTTTCTTGACGTCTAACACTCCCAACCATTTACATGAAAAATTCATGCCATTTATAACATTTATAATAAAATTTTCCCCAAAAATCTAGACATTGAGTGCCCCAAGGTGCTTGTCATGATCATGATCATGATTTTCGATATCGATCCGCAAAAGTCGTCGGGTGCTTGAGGGGGCAGATCTCATCGAATAGCTCCTGCATTCAACTCCTTTCTCTAGTAGATCACTCCTTTTTGATTCGGAAACCACTTCGCCCCTAATATGTCAAATCTTGCCCCTAACATGGTTTGGAGATGAAAAAAGAGAAAAGCTAATCGATCTCGATAGTGACAATTTTAATGGCAAAAGACATCTTCTAAATTTCCCCACCAAACTCCAGATATCAACATTAACTCCCATCTCTACTCGACGTGTAGGAAATATGAAGAATCGTATTTCCAAGTGTGTTTCAAAAAATGGGGAAAAATCGAATTAAATTTCAGCCGCCATTGATCTTTACTTTGAATTTGGGTCATCCACGCGGAAGATTAAAAATGAGCTCGAGGGCTTCCTTTTGAATTTTTACGTTAAAAATGGGAAAAATTTCACATTTTGCCCCAAACCTCCACTTTTGAAAAATGGGCTTAACACGTGTCCTATGGTGAGTCCTAAAGGAAATGTACAAAAAATCTACCATTTGACCCTCTTTTGGAAAAAGAAATTTTCTAAGTTTCCCCAATGCTCCGCCCTTCCGCTTTTGACTGGAGAAATCTTTGACTTTGCCTTTATCGGGTTCATAGGAAATTTTGATGTTTTTAATATTTTGAACCTTAGGGAGAAAAATTTCAAGTTTCCCTTGAAGGTTCTCCTCCTCGCCCCTTTGACCTGAAACAAACTTTGATGTTTTCTTTTGTGGGGCTTACGGGCCATTTTGATATTTTAACCCTTTTGAGACAAAGAGCCAAAACTATTAAGTTACCTCCAATGGTCCGCTTCCCCACTCCTTTTGACTTTTAAAATTGCCACATTTCACTATGGCACTCTCCTCAAGATGGTTCCAAAAATTTAAGACCTTGAATGAGCACGGGCTCGCCACGTGTTCTAGCCTAATTTTTTTGAAGGCTCGAAGCTCAGCGGAATTCACCAAGTGTCATGCTCTGAGGAAGTATCCTTTGGCCGTTGAAAAGTCCAAGAAAATGTTAAGTGAGTAGAGACCTCCAAGTGTCCTTGTGGAACTTCTTCAAAATGGAACCTAAGGCTCAGTCCCCACACATGCACGGTTCCTCCACGTGTCCTAGACCTCCCCAATTTATTTTTGAAAAAGGATAAGTATTGGGAGACCCGAAAAAATCCTCCACATGTCATTATCACACAAAACTCCACGTATCCTCCTCGGCGCTACTCCAAGGCCAAACCAAAAAGTAAATCTTCAAATGAGCGTCATTCACCCACATGGACAAATTTTTGAGTTGAGGCTTTAAATAGAATTTTTGAAGTATTTAGTTAAGACACGTCCAACCAAAAGGTGCCACATCCCCTCTAGATTCAAGGATATAAATTTGACTAGGGGAAACACCCATAAAACTATAAAATAGAAAAATCGATCATTTGAGCCCAAAGATTAAAATTTATCCAACAATAGAGAATTTATAAATGTTACAAGGCTCAAATATGTTCCTCAGGGACACATTAATCATGTTTCTTCAAGTATCTAGGGTAGAAATGACAAGGATGACAAATCTTGACTGCAGAAAATAGAGAGAATGGGAAAATGTGAGTTTTAAAGGAACAGAGAAGGGGAGACTCAAAATACAGACCTTTTCCAGAGGCACAACGAAATGAGGAGACAAATATGGACCCATACATTATCTTCGACCTAGGGGTAGATTAAAAATGGCAACAAAGACTAACCAAGCACAACACGGGGAAGTATAAAATGACAGAGGCTGTAAATCAATAAATTTTTAGAGGCTTAAATGGGGCGAGACTATTTTGAGCACCAACAGCCCTCATCTTCCATTTTTCTATATATGTAAGTTTATTTGTTTGTTTGGGGGTTACTTATTTTCATTTATGCTCTTGTATTTTTGGAGTTAGAGAATTTTTGGGAGTGCTTGTTGAAGTCTTGATCTTGTTGGAGCTAGATTGATCTTGAAGGAGCTTGGAGTATTACTCTTCATCAAGTTATACCATGGAAAGGTAGGAACTACACTGTCATTTTACTTGTTTTATTTTATATGTGTTTATTTGTATGCAAGTGAATGGTTTGCATGCTTGTTGGGTTCATGGGTAGAATGCCTAACTATGGTGTAGGAGAAGGCTATGGAGATTTTATATGTAGGGAGGCATAAGAGATTATTTCATATTTTGGAGGGATTTGGGTTGGGTACCCCACCTTGGATAAGAGAATGCTTGCATTTCTTACTTGATTCTTTTGAGGGAGACATAAGATATTGTAGGGAGATATAAGAGAACGTGGGAGAAATAAGAAGATATTGAGGGAGACATAAGAATTGTGTAGGGGTTTGAGATGTATTTTGTAGGTTTTTAAGGTGGGAACCTAATCCCATTGGGAGGCATAAGTGATCTCCCCATAGATCCTTGCTCCATTGGTTTGCTTTTCAAGCCTTGTGTATTTTGAAAGTTACATTCTTGTGTTGAATGTGTGTTAAATGGTTGTGACATTTATATTGTTATGTTGAAGCATTTTTTTATTGTTATTATATCCATCCTTTATTGCATTTTGGTTGGGGCTCGGGGCCAATATAGGATAGCCATCCTCATTGGATTATTGGTCATGGGTGGAGAGTGTTGCCTCTCCCCATTTTTTGTTTTTGTATTTAAAGTGAAGGCATGGTAGATCTCTTTTTGGAGATTTGAAATTTGGAGCATTTGTTGAAGTAAAAATAACCCTTCATTGTAGAAATATTATTGCTCACTTAAGGTGGATTATTGTATTTAAAAGAAAAGTTACTATGTGGAGAGTGTTGCCTCTCCCCATTTTTTGTTTTTGTATTTAAAGTGAAGGCATGGTAGATCTCTTTTTGGAGATTTGAAATTTGGAGCATTTGTTGAAGTAAAAATAACCCTTCATTGTAGAAATATTCTTGTAATTCCCACTTAAGGTGGAAGACTAGTAGACTTGTATTTAAAAGAAAAGTTACTTTGCAAGTTTTATTTACCAAGTTGTAATATCATATTTGAAGGAAGTTCATTATAGAATGTGTCTTTCTTTTCTCTTCAAATTAGTTGTATGTAAAGGAATGAATTAAATGGATATCATGTTTAAATTTTACCTTGTGTTGAAAGAAAATAAAGTTGAAAATCTTAATGTTTTGATCACAATGTGAATTAGGGAGGTTGTCATAGCCTTATTCTAGGTTGAAACAGTTAAACAATCTTTGGTTTTGATTTATTTAAAGTTAAAGTTATCCTTTGAAATCTATGTTACTTTATACATTCATTATTAGATTTGTCTCTTGCCTACATAAGAACCGAAACTTGTAGGTCTTAATCGACGCGCTGTACTCGTACCAAAATCGGTCATTGTTTCACATTACGATACATTAAAATGTTAACTCCAAGATTAGTTATCAATGTAAATGATGTAATGACTTGCTCATCAAGCTTAGATTTAATGAATAATTGTTGGAAATTTCATTAAGATAAGTGTGAATCAAAAATTATTGAAGATGTGTTAAAATTTATAAAATAGACTCATCCGGCAATAACCACATTGGTGAATGAACCATTGTCATATTTCTATGACCAACATTAGTCATTGATACTGCACCAAATTCAATTCCGTAAAATTGGTAGTTATTTATTGTGCCTTTTTGATATGAGATGCATCGAGACTATTATGCTTTCTTAAAACTGAATAAGAATTTTCTCGTGGACTTAATATTTTACCACTCCCTTGAATTTAAAACAATATTAAAAAAACTTATCCATAACATAGGAATCAGCACCGGTAGTTAAATCAATGTCAGTAGCATAGAGGTTACCGCGGTTGGTCACCTGTGCGTTAACTTTTTTTAAAACATTTTTCTAGCTAGCCATTGGCTCTTATGGATCTAGACTTCACCCAAATGTGGATCTAGCCTATGAGGGTCATGTATGCTTGTTTGGACCCATACTCCAACCTACATAAAGGGATTTCAATACATAAAACTCTTGATCTACAAAATGGGGTTTTCCCCATCAATGAAAAAAAAAAATAGAGAACTAATCAATAATAGAACTCAAACCAAATCTAGGATAGATGCTTACATTGAAATTAAATAACTAAGAATGCATGATTAAATCTAAGATTCAACTATTCTAAAGGAGGAGCCCATTTGGATGGAATCCCCTTCTTCTTGCACATTGGATCCAAGAAGACTCCTTCATGGTTTTCCCTTGATCCATGACATCCACTCCTTCAACTTACAAACCAAAGAGAAACAAATGAATGAGCTTAGGGTAAGAAATGCTTAAGAAGACTCCCTTAAGGATGATTAGGGCTTCTTTTGGGTAGATCTAATCTTGTGGTCCCTATTGATTTGATCCAAGGGTTAAGAATCAACCCTACAAGTGTTAGGTGAGAATTTTCTTATTATGATTGTAAATTTTAAATAAATCAAGGTATGTGTAAATGGGTGAATGGGGCCACTTAGGGCTCTAGTGTATTAAGTTAAATATGTAACCTCTCTAGTAGATTTCAATGTATGATTCAATGGACATTAAAGAAAATAATTTTAAGAGAACTAAGGTTACTAAGGATAAGGGTTTATTAAATGTGGGTTGAATGTTAATTCCCAAAAGGGAAACTAATTAACCTAGTAGGAGAAATTAATGGACACTTTTCTAGTGATGATAATTAAATTGACATATGAACTAAATTAAGAATATTTAATTAATAATCTAGACTAGATCTAACCTATGAAATGTAACATTGCTAGTAGGAATTTAAGTAAATGTATATTAGGATTTGACACCCTCGTAACTTAAAACAAAAAAAAATTGTCGCAACTTTCCACATAATTATTTAAGGATTAATGTGGTTTTAAAACGTCAAATTTGTGGGTTTTACAAGAACTGAGATAGCTTTAGTAGTATATGGAAACATTTTTACCTAAGAATGTTATAGTGCGGACTATGAATTTAATATTTTAACATGAATGTATGATATTTTAACTTACTATTGTAGTTGTTTCATAAAATAGTTTATTAGCAATATATTGGTTGACTTGAAGTTGGTTAATTTGATGATTGGTCTCTTCCATCTAGTAGGAAATCCCCTTGTTATTCTTTAACATTACCTATAATTGAGAAGATAACGAAGCAATATGGAAAAAATGTTAGAAAAAACCTTGATCTTTCAATTTTTGGATGAATATAATAATTAGCAAACGTAGTTAAACATTTGATACTCTATAAATACAGAAGGATAACATGTCTAATGTAATTTACAACCACATTATTCTTCAAATCTATATACCAAGTAAACCTGCTTCCCATCTCAAATGATGACTAAATAAAACAAATCGATCTTTAAAACATCACATTTAGGAAACATGTAGGCCCCAAAAATAAGATTTTTTAGACGTCCATTTTCTTGATAGAATGAGCATTCGACTAGTTGAACAAAGAGGGATTTTAATCTCTTACCAATTACAGATTGCAATGAATATTTTTCAAGCAAATTTTGAGCATATAGGTCAATGTTGAACTTCCATATTTGTGGACTTATCTTAGTCCATTATGTACGATTAAAAAATTTCCATTCATTTAATATTAAGGCGGAGAATTAGAGATACTTTGACAAGACAAAAAAAAAAGTTTTAAGAGGAAGTATGAGAAATAATAAAAAGAGACTCAATGCCATTGAGATTTTATATAATAATATTAATAACATAAAATTTAATTAGTTCAATTGGTTTGTGAAGTATTTGACTATATTTATATTTATCTCTATACATCAAAGACATAATTTTATTATTAAAATAATCCATGACATATAATTAGATATCAAATTTGACCATCTTTTCTTAGAATTATAAAACTTTTGTGAAATAAAAATGATGACAATCACAAAATAGGGCACACCTTATTATATGACCTCATAGTCAATAAATTTTATTTTCCACACGACAAATTAATACATGAATAGAAATAGGAGGAATAAATACTATCACAAAACTTGTGGAATTACACCCTTAAAAATTAGTATCTACTAAGTTAAATGGGCTATTCATGGATCACAAAATTACTAAATAATAAAATAAATGTATGTTAATAAATTTTAGCCATAAATAATCAATAATAAAATAAATGTATGTTAATAATTATTTATTTATTTATTTATTAGCGTGGAGGAATCGGTGAGAACCACTATAAACTCCAGCGCCGATAAATTTTTTAATGTGACCACCCTCCAGTTCCACGGGAGGATTCGACCTCTTGATCACAATTGAATATTAAATGTCAATAAATTTTAGCCATAAATAATCAATACAAATGACCGTTAGGCGAAGATTGGTAGCACTGAGGAAGTTTCAGATCAAGACATGCTAAAGACAAAATCGTGACAAATAATATTTTTATAAAATGTTTAAAATATTATATAAAGAATAAAGAATTACAAAATGTAGCTTCTCTGTATCCATCTTAGCTACAAAATAGTTTATACAAATGTCTTTGAGAATTTGGTTGCAGGATCCCACATCATAGGAAGTAAATATTGCCTCCCATTCACTTCATTCAATTAAGGTCTTAGAGGAATAATTTGAAGGAAATAATAAGGAGATAATTAAGAGGGACAAAGAGATAAAGCAGAAAGAGCTGATCATTTCTCAGTTGAAGCTTACATTAAGAGAAGAAAAGGTGAAGATGCACGAGGTGTACAAGAAAGTGGAGAATGAGAAAATATAATAGGGGAGGTCGAGAAGAAGTACGAAGTGATCGAAGGCCTGAGGGTATCGATTAAAAATAAAGTGAAGGAATTATATCCCTAGGTTACTCGAAGGATGGATGCGTTGAGTGACCTTAGCAAGTAGATGGAGAATATTGTTGATACACTGAAGGCTAAGGGCAAGGAGTTATCATTTGATGAAGTCAACACATTAATAGGGCATTTATTTTAACAAGCAAAAATGAGGTGGATTCCTTGAGTAATATTAAAGCAGGCTTGAATAAAGACTTCCCCATCTTTCTTTAGTAGTAGGAAAATTAACTCCATGCACATTATAAATCGCTCCCGTTGTGGCGTCCACCAACAGATCCCCAACATAACCTGGATATGCCCCCTTTCCATATATTCATGTACACGCCGAAAAAGACCTCAAACGGGGCAGATGCATCCCCTTGAAAATAACCATTATTGAACAGATTCGTCACTGCTCCAGCTAAAATAGTGCCAATATTGATTACCATTCCATCAATGCCTACGTCGCCATTTGGTGTAATCAGAGGAGAGGTCTGAGGGCCATAAATTTGCAAAAGTATAGTGATTTATATTTGTAAAAGTATAATAATCAACATGTTAATTACAAATATATTGTGTATAAAATTAGAAATTAACACACTAATTAGAAATAAATTTTGTATATTTTGTATATAGTGTGGAATTTTTAGTGTTTTTAAACACTATTATAAAACACATTGGTGGTTTTAGCCACATTTTTTCAACATATTGTGTTTTCAACATATTGAAAAACACAATGGATTCATAAATTTTTAAATAATACTTATATGTTGTACTAAAAAATCAAATAATACAAGTATTGTGTCATTAATTTATTATTTTGGAACTCTTTGATTACAGTGAAAAGTATATTTTGAATTTACTTAGTACCAATTAAATGACTTATAACATCATAAAATATATGAATGGTGTCTCGTTAACTTACAACCTATGTGACAAGTTGTGATTGACCATTAAACACTATTACTAATTTAAATTAAACTCTTCTTTATGCCATTTTATTTTGAAAGTAGTTATTCTTTAACATGTTTTATCATGGTTATTGGTTCCTAGCATGGTCATAGAGATATTTTCCATATATAGACAAAAAAGTCCTATTTCCATTTACTAACAACTAAATGTCTATATGACAAGATCAATTTCATATTGACTCATCAATGACAACTAAGTTTCTACACACAAAAATCAAGCTCTCAAATTTGAATGGTAATTAATGTTTAGTGATTAACATGTGGAAATCACAACGGGTTCTTCAAAAGTGAAACCTTTGAATAATTAAATTCACGCAAAGTAATGTGCCTGTAGAAAAATTTTAGTTGCTTAACAATAAAATTTAGGGTTGGTCAAGAAGAGTTTAGGTTTTCATCAAGTGTTTGCTTTACATGTTTCTTACCCACACTAGGGGTCTAATGTGTCCTTTTTGCCCATGAGATAATATTCATGGAACATATTATATATCAACAATATATTCTTACATGGTTGTTAAAACACCATAATCTAGGATGCCTAAAATGGGTTATGAAACATATAGTGCCAACACCTAAGTTATTACACCAAATTGATGTAGATAAAAATCATTAAAATGTTTGATGAAATTAAATTTATCTAAATTCTAAGAGCTATGTAGATTATGCTAAAGTAATGAACCCTCAAATAAAGGAATGTGCCTTTATGTAAAGGAATGAAACTGATAGGCATTTTGAGGATACAAAATTCTTTGTTTTGGATGAGACAAAATGTTAATTACAATAGATTGTTCGATAGATTATAGAGTATATAATATTATACAATGTATAAATATGGGAAATAAAAATGTATATTCATTTTGTATATATAAAAAAATTTAAGGTATAAAAGTGTTGTAATAAATGATAAAAGAAGGTGAAACAAAGAGTAGTTGATAAATATTGAAAACATGGAAACAAATAGTTACCACTTGATATTTGATAGATATATGCATGTCATAGAGGACTATGGGATTGACCCCTTTTTCCAATGACTGTATTTTCAATTTGATTATCTTATATGTGTCATTTAATCTTCTAAGGGGAATTCTTGAACTGGCATTTTACCTACGGAATCCTACATAAGCTAGTCAATATCTCTTCATAACTCACCTGGAACTTTCATAAGATGTATTGTAAATATCTTGACAAAACCCTCTTGCAGTATGACTCTTACATTCTATCATAAGATGTAGTAAAATCTACGTTGAAATTGTGTATATATCCCTAAAGCTATATTAGAGACCTTTAAAAACTTGTATTTTTTTAGACATTATGGATGTTTGCAGCAACTTAGGAAAATAAAATATATTTGGGACAATAAAATCCAATGGTTTCACCCTCTGTTGGATGATTCCATCTAGATCAAATATCTATGAATGGTTTTTATTTGTAAATGTGAGTATGTCCCTATAACATATCTATTGTATTCTAAAGTTTGTAATCTTTATGTGTCTCTAAATTGCATTTCTATTCTTTGCGATAACCACATTGAATTCCCCCTTTTTTGAGGTGAGTGAGATATACTATAGATATCTCATCTCAAAATAATTGAGGTGTATTCATGTCATATATAACATATAATAATTTTAGAACACATCCACTAAAAATGCACACCTAATAGCAATACTAGAGCACATCCACAACCTTATACAAAAGAAAAATCAATATACGTTGGAAACTTCATGAGTATGTACCTAAACACATGAGAAACTTATCTACAAATGTGTATAACCATGTGCAAGTAATAATATAGAGAACCATAACTTTCTATCGTATTCATATCCAAGGTAGAAGTATATGTAATTTAACATGTTAGGGTATTAAGAAGTAGAGTTGAACCTCTTAATAGATCTCAAGAAAGGGAAAAGGATGAAAATTCTTAGATGAGTCCCTTAAATGCCTCCAAGGTGAGTGCATACTCCACTATAGGGGATTCCCTTTCTCGATCCATATATGAAATTTTTAGAAATAGAAACTCTCAATCTGATTCTTATGCAATACTATAGTTCAAGGAAAATATCAATTTATGAAGTCTCGTAATTCTATTTGCATGTATCTAAAATTAGATCCCAATGCTCACAGATCTATGTTATATCATACACTAGGGTTTGCACATGAATTTATGTTCTCTATCTATGGATTTCATTAGAGATTTCAAATCCATTTGCAATTTTATAATTTACTAATAAATTTCAACAACCATGCAATAACCTCCTCATATTTGGGCTTCTAAAAATATATCTAGACGTTTGTTTTCATGGGCTCCAAATTCATGTAAGTACAAATTACTTATGATAAAAAAAAGTAGAGATTAAAACTTCTACAACCATGTAACAACTAGGTAATTAATGGTTGGTGATTAACATAAGGAAATCACAGTGTGTTCTTCATCTTGATGAAAAACACAATGTGTTTTTCAACATGCTGAAAAAATTAGTGTGTTTTTCAACACGTTGAAAAACACATAGATTTCCACACATTTTCATTTACGAAATTAAAATTTCTGAAGTCAAACTAGTATGACCTTAATATTTGAATTCATATTTGTTAACAAGAACCTTAATAATAAATGTCTTGAAATCCGAACTCAAACATTATTATAGTTATAACTCGAACATTAATATACTTATAGTTAAACAAATTGAACACATTTAATGTTATAAGTGTTTGATATTATTCTTAATATTATCTATAAGTTTAAATAAGTTCTATATTTCCATGTTGATCTATTACTATCGTAAGAAAATATAAAAATTTCATTTAAATATGCATGCGATCTTTGAGCTCTTAGTTTCATTGCTCTTCGTTGTGTTAAATGGAATACATTAGAAAAGTTTGATTTTTTTGATTCATTATAGTTGTAAATATTGCTAATGTGTAGATCATTTGTATGTATAATTTTTTTATTAGTTGTTAAATATTAGTAATTGCAAGGTTGTGAATGTTTGATGTAAGTTGAAGCTATAAAAATTATGTGTTGTCATACTCTCACTCTCAATTTGGCATATGGGGGCAAGTGCCTCTGTAAAGATAGGAATCGAGTGTGCTTGAAGGGGCTTGCCCCTTAGGATGCCACATCGATGCACCCAACTATTGTTGCATGTTGAAGGGCTTTCCCCTTAGGATTCCACATCGATAGTTGGGTGGTAGACTGTGTTGCGTAAAGGTTTTTAAAGCCACCAGCCGAAGAGAATTTTTCAGTGAAGGCTACCCTTCACTCAAAATGCACCCTCCCATAGTATCACAACCATCCCTTTTGCAATGGATGGTTGTGATATTATGGGAGGGTGCATTTTGAGTGAATTGTATAGCCACTAGCTTTTATGCATCCTTGAATTTGTCATGGATATTAACTTTCTAAAATTGTGATTATTTTATCATATTTGATGATGTATATTAGATTTGGCATGTAACATACTAAAATTAATTATAAGATTCTTTTATGTACTAGTTACTCTTTTACGTAGTGAATATGAATACCAGGAGCCTAATTTCTCCTGATCCTATTTGTAAAATGAAGAAATAAAAATACGAGCCTACACGTAAACTGAAGATGAACGAGTTCACATAGAAAGTTTGAAAACTACAAGAGTTCCTAAAAATAGTCCTCAATTTATTAATTATTTATAAATTATATGTATATTATAGACAATTTAGTATGCCATTGAATACTAGTTGTTCATAATGTATAGTAAATAATGTTTATTACGATTCAAAACTTTAGCACCATTTCTAAATTTCAAATAAAAGTGTGAAAATTCTACACATTATAATATTTAGTTTATATTATCCACAAAATTTGAAATACATGCATTGTGGGAAATTTAATATGCTAGTTATTTCTATTTTTTAATAATATACACTAAAAAAATATAAGTAAAACTATAGATGTAGATAGTCTGCGCTATTATAATTTACTCACGGATGATAAATCCTTAAACAAGGTAAATTTTTCAATCATGAATAATATTCATAATTTCATGTAAGATGAAATAAATTTTTTGGAATATCCATATTTTATAAATTTCATTATGGAGAAATCATATTTTTCAATTTAATTGTTTTGAAATATCTATATTCTTCAATTTTAGTTTGTAAGTTCACCTTTTACAAAAAGTAGGGTACATGGGTTTCGCGAAGATTATTATTTTTTTTTGTTTAATTATTATGTTTTGGCATGCATATATATATATATATATATATATATATATATATATATATATTATATATATATATAAAGATGTTATTAATATTTTAATATTTTATTTTTCTAATTTGTAACTTTTGTTTTAAATAAATATGTTTTTGTTTTGTTAGTTTTTTTATAGCTAAATGTAATAAATTCTATTTTATATACATCATTTTTGAAAAATATTATTTTAGAAATAAAATAAGCACCATAAAATATATTATTATACAATGTGAATTATATTTATAAGTTTAATTTTAATATTTTTTTATGGAAGTTTTCTCTCAACATTGAATAAATGTATTTGAAATAATATTAATTTTGTAACAGTCTTTGTCACATTATATTTATTATGTCATTCTTTGTCACATTTATAGATGACCATATTGTGATATGCTTGTGCATTGGAAGCAATAGGAAGTCCTATAAATTGTTGTTTTCCTTTCATTTCAACACTATATTTTATACAAGTGGATTTTGAATTAGCTGAAAATTCAAATTCTTACAATTTTTAAGCTAGTATTCATGTTGATGATGATCAATCACAACTCAAAATTTATTTTAGAAAGTATGAAATAATTGATTCATTTACGATGCAAAACTACATGTAATAATTTTTAGGATGGGAAGGAGACCCAAATGGCAGAGCATAATCCATCTTCATGTCCAAGAGATAATAGAGGAAAAGAGTCAGTTTTCATATGAAGACCTAGAATGGACACCAATCGGGGATGAGCCAAACATTGACATTTGTGCCGCCATACTGCTCACAAGACTAGAGGCATTTGTAAAGGGGGATGTTATCTAAAATAAGCTCATGCTTATTTTTGTTAACTACACCCATTTTCCCTCCTTTAATGCTTCAATATGATTTTTACATATTTCAAGCACTAAAGGTTTCCTGGAGATAGCTTCATCAGGTAGGAAATTTATTCCCCTTTCCAAAAATATAAAGAAGTCCTTCTAACTCCTCATATTTTGCAAGTTACGGGATGACAGGCCTAAGAAGGATTTTTTGCCAAAAGCGGGCTGCGAGCCTTGGGAAGAATTTTTACCTTGGGAAAATTGTGGACTGGTGAAGTAGTGGGAGATACTTTAGCACTTTGGCATTTTGCGCAAAGGCTGTAGGTTTCAATTGCCAGCCCATGGGCCCGGAGTGAGGTTTCCTTGTCAAAGTGGAAAATGTAAATGCACAATTTCAGGCCCGTGGAGGAAATTTTTCCCAAGTTGAAATTTGGACTGGCGGGCCTGGGAGACATCTTGGCACTTAGCTCTTTTGTGCTAAAAGTGTAATTTACAATGGGACGTCCATGATCCTACGATGAAAATGAAGGAAAAATGCCTAACACCCACAAGGGACACGTGGCCGTGTTCCAAGTCAAAGCGGGAAGGCAGGTCGCCGGAGGCAGTTTGAGATTTTTGGATTTTTGTTGGAAAAGCATAAAAGCCATGAATTAAGCTTGCACTCTACCAATGCCAATTAAAACCATGTTAGACCTTTTTAGGCAATTTGTGGGAAGGTGGGCCATCGGAGGAACTTTTAATTTTTTGCATATTTCTCAAAAAGGGCCCAATTTCAATTTTGGGCCCATGGAAGCTTTGTGCATATGTGTCATTTGAAGCTATGAGCCATAGAGGGATTTTTGCAAAAATCCAATTTTGAGCCCACGGAGCTAAAGGCGCAAAGTGAATTTCAGTTCATGGGGTTTTTTGCCAAAAGTGATTTTCGAGCTTGTAGAGCTGTGGGAAGTTTTGTGATTTTTGTAACTTTTTGCAAAAGTGCAAGTGGTTATTTAAGGGCCATGGATCCACTTTGCAAAAATTACATTTTTGCATTTTTGCATAGAATTTTCAGACGACCATATCTTTTGACTGGAAGCTCAGTTTTGAGCAAGAGAGGACTTTTTGGAAAACATCTTTCAAGACATTAATACGGGATCCGATTGCTTTACCAGATCATATTTGATTCGATCCACCTATCCTTCCTTCTCCAAAGCGCCAAATCATGGAGAACCATGCTTGACAGATAGCAGGTGGATTTGAAGGGATGTTATTAGTGGTTGAGCTTTTCAAATTAGATTTTCCTCCTTCTTTTCTTCTCTTCTCTTCACTTGAACTATAAGTATAAGAGCTCGGCTCATTGTTGTTTGTTGCTCATTTTTCCTCTCTTCTCCCCTCTCTCTTTCTTCCCCAAGGTCAAATGTGGAGTTTAAACCTCCTCCCTTTCTTTGTAATGGCATTTTTCTTACCTCTTTCCTGATAATGATGTACTATATAAACTTTTGAAGCAATAAAATCTATTTTATGATGTGTTTTTTCCATCCTTGACTCATTTTGTTGTCTCTTCCCACCTCTCTTCATTATAGGTATTCTTTGCATGCTTCTGGTGTTTATTGCAGGTTTTGGGAGCCATGTTTAAGGGTTTTGAAATGGTACTCTGTGTGAACCTTATCGTTGGTATGTGATGCATCTGGTGTATCCTCTCCATTGTTCACCTCTCTCCATTTCAGGAAGTTGGATCTATGATCGCATCTTCCTTTTCTGGTGTATCACCGCTTTAGTGTAGGCTCTATTTTTCTCTCTCTCTCTATCTCCTTTGAAGATTAGATTAGGATTATAATAGTTTTCCTACACTGGAGTAGCTTGTGGCAGTTAGTTTAGGAAGAGGAACCAGCCTTCTCTGGAGGATCATCTCAAGTTTGCAAGTCCCACAACTTGAGAGATGATCCAATGTTATGCAAATCACACCAGGTGTCTCATTATCAAACAAAAAATATTAAGACATCTGGGGGTGCTATGATTTTGCACTAATAATTACATTAGAGGATGGTTGTAATGGAGGTATTCCCATCTACACCCATGCATCCAAATTAAGTACAATAACATCCGCTCTGTATCAATCAAGATGTTGCTCAAAATCCATCCATCCACAATAGAATTTAGGGTGATCTCCTTGTCATAATCCAATCGATGAGGAGGGAGATTATCTTTCATGATCTGCCATCCATTCTCAGTAGTTATGTGTGGAGTGTTTCCTTTTAACCATTTCCCTAGTAACCGAATAATATCCTCTTATTGCAACATCTTACATACCTCTTTCAGATCATCAACATTTGAATGGGATGCCTCCACTTCCTTCTTCTGCTCCAACTTCCATGACTATTCCTTTAAACATTGTATTTCACCCTAAAGACTTTTGAGCACCTCCATGGTCTCTTGATAAACCTCCTTATGATGTGTAGGATCTAGGTATCTTGCATATAAAACTTCCTCCTTAGTAATGGTAGGATTCTGTTGCAACATTTCTCTGGCACGCGTAGCCTTAACACGTGTAGTAATCTTCACAGGTACTACCTCCGGTTTTGGTACCAACTTTGGCATCCTTTAGTTTTCCATGACATGCTATATTCTAACCATACATGTGCCCTTGTTCTCCTATTTGTGCTTCTTTCTAAGATGCTCATATAAGTCTGGGAACTCTTCATAGTTGTGATTCTTTCCACAAAAAGAGAAATCAATATTGTGAGGACATTCACACCTCTAGTGGTTAGGAGATCCACACATATAACATTTTCCACAAGGAAACTCACCTCATCTAGTACAACAGACTCAACCCCTCAATCCAGCATGGTATCCTAATCTTCTACCATGACCACCTTCAAAACTCCCTTCGTTATGATTGTAATGCCCTTGAGTGTGATCATGATCATGGTGCTCACTTTTACCTCTATATTTATTTGAAACTCCTATCTATCATACACCAATATCAATGGCATCATGGATATGATCAATCACTCTGTAATATTTAGCATTGTGAGTCATTGACTAGAAAATATTATAGTAGTAAGATATGTTCTTCCTTATCACGTGTTGTAATAGTGGGCATCAGCTTGCATTGTGGTCTAAATGACATATCTCACAGTCTAACAATATTGAGTGCATTGATCTACTGGGGACTACTATTCTTAGTGTTCCCTTTCACTTAAACATCCATACCCCACACTCCCATGCACATCTCATGTGCTGAATTGATTGATAATTTTTCCAACTTCTTTTCCATTGTGACAATCTGAGCTTCCAGGAATGGGCTCACTCCAGTGTCTATACTTCTGATTGTTTTAGCACACAACGATGCTTCAAGTTCTTCATGTAGATCCATATATTTCTTATGTGAGAATGCCCTCCTCAAAGGTATGATCAAGCCTCCAAAAACCATTGTGCATCTTTGGCTTGGATGGATATCATAAAAAAGTTTAGACAAAAGTGTTTTGAAATGAGAATCATATTCCCAAACACTCTTAGTAGTGCCCTGCTTAATATCTTTGAGCACGCTTATAATTTTTTTTCTTGAACTCAAGGATATAAAATGTTGTATTCCTTAAGGGAAGCATTCCCTATAACGTGTTGTATAATCCACATAATTCTTTGATGATAATTTTTTTCTTGAACTCAAGGATTTCCTTAGAATTCATGTACCAATAGTGAGCACATCCCTACAACGTGGCACATCCTACAACGTGGTTACAAACTAAATTTCCTTACGCTCAAAATCCATGATCCCTTTTGCACACCACAATATCTCACACATATACACATTCTCAACAACATCTTCTATTCCCTTATATTTTAGAAGATGCAGTAACATCTCCATGTAGATATTTTGGGGTTGGTGAGGACCATGCCCACCTGATCTAGAACCTCCTTCATTACCTCTACCTCTAGATCCACCGGATCCGAGCCACCTATGCCTCCCGATCCCCACATGCAGCAGAGATTGAACCGAACCAGGAGGATGAACTACCCTATTCCCCAATAGTAGTATTGAACTGAACTCCAACCGTATGAGAAGTGGTACTACTTCCAGAGGTGAGTCAAAATTTACGAGTGCATGTATTCTCTACCGATGATGCACACGAACAAGTACCTACGAAAGGACCCCCAAATGAAAAGGAAGACATTTTCCTAGCCATGAAATTAATTTTTATTTTATTCACTCATGTTCTTGATGATAAGTTAATTCTACCTCTTCCTAGTTTAATTCCCAAAAAGTTCACTATCTACTGGTTGTACTAGAAATTAGAATTTCAAGCACAGGGGCTAGGTCTCTAGGTAGTTTCAGATGCATGATCATGGCCCATGTCATCTCTACTAGCGTACTCTCATAAGAGGCTGAGGAGAGTTCCATTTCATGCTTACCCATATGGGGGAGTAAGAAATTTTCTAGCTCTGTATAGCTCTATCATAAAGTTAGCAAAGAAACTCTCGTATAAACAGTCATACAAGTTCTGCTCCACCCACACACACGTGTCAAACTCAAATATGATGTTGAATCTCCAAGCGTATTCTTCTTCCAGATCTCTTATCCACTCTTCAACATTTTCCAAGGTCAACCAGTATGTCTTCATCATGAAACATACTGAAGTAGGCTGATAAAGAGGTCCCAACAATGAAACCATTGATTCACCCTAGAATTTCTTGGTGAATAACTCAAGCGCACTGACACATAACTCGACCTGATTTGAGCACTCACCTAAAGCACGCGAAGGTACTAGGTCCCTCTTTAGAGTTACTTTTATAGGATGTTAGCATGATGATGTTTCAACATATTTAGATTCATTACCATTCATAAGCAATCCACAGTTCATAATTCATATTAGATCTTAGAAAACATAATCAATGTATTAAAAAATAACTAGGATAAGATTAATCATATAAGAACCACATTCAGTCATGTCTAACACCATAATCTAGCCAATATATTCCATTTCATAAATATTGTAACACACAGAAGCTTTATACACTATAAAGTATCTCCAACATTCATGTGCGTGTCAAAACCCATGGCACAACTCTACAATAATTCATTACTACTAAACTACATAGTTCAATATATATTTGTAGGGGTGGGGACTTGCCCTTCACCACCCATGCACTTATCAAAATAGGTAACATGCTAATAATAGCCATGTGCCTTTACAATAGTATGTGCAACATGCAAGTTCTCTAACAATATATTTCCTTTAGTTAACTCCAAGTAGAAATCCTATTATTAGCTTAACCTATGCATGACTCTTATCTGCCGCTTGTTCCCAAAATACCATTGCGTGGAGTGCAAGTATTCATCTCTATGTGTGCTCCACATGTTATCTCCAAAAATATCCCTTATCCACAAAATAGCTAAGTCCTGATCCTTGGTGCTTCAATCCTACTATAAAGTTCGCACCCTTTCACTCCCTATATTTGCACACCCAATATTTAGATTATTTTTTACTATTCAACATTGAGGTAGCCTGATTATCTTGTTTTTCCTTGGTATGTGTTCTTTTCTAGTCTCTCCATTCCTCAAGGATTTTGTCTTGGTACCTCTATTCTGGTATACTTGTGTGTCCTTCGAAAAATTGAATGATTCATCTTCTCCATTATCATCTAGTTGTATCCTTATCACATATCTAACATGTTTTACTAGTAATTTATCACAATAATCTCTTCCTTCTTTGTTCCATCTTGTTCATTTTCTGTTATACCATATTTTGACCTAATTATACTTTTCTTATTCTCATTTATCACCTTTTATGTTTCGATTTCCTCGTGGTTTGGCTTACATTTTCTTTATTTATCACCTATGTGTTGTGTGTGTACTCTTGTACATTCATAAATACATACATACATACATACATGTACATACACACACACACACACACACACACACACACATATATATATGTATATATATACATGTATGTATATTTCTCTGTTGATAAGACATGATTATAAATAATTTTACAAACTAGTCAACATTGGTTTGATTGTCGTATAATGGATTTTAAAATAATACTTAAATAAGAGCCTGGGTCTATAACTCGATTATCAAATATACCTTTGTTTACATGTAATTAGTCAACATTACCAGGTTCATAAAATCAATTGACTGCACACAGTTGCAAAAGTAAAATTAAGTACATAAGTATAAGATCGATCAAGAAGAAATCTTACCAAATAAAATCAAGTCATCATTATAAACCTTCTAAATAATGAAATAAAAATTATTTAAACAATAAAAATACTATTTATATTCTAATTTAATCAAGTCAATCATGATAACCAACACAATTTCACCTGTAGTTGGGAAAAGTATCTATACATCCAAGATAGACTTAACAGGTATGACAAGAAGAAACTCATACCTCATCAAGAAACCTATCCAAAAAGACCATAAAATACTTTTGAGAAATTTTATCACACCTTTTCATGCCTCCATGAGATCACATGGCTCTATACCTCATTGTCATGCTTCATTTGGCCTCCAAGAACTTAGACTAGCTCTAGATGAGCACCTCTAATTGGGTATTCAACCTATACCTCCACTCTAAAACTCGTATAAGTGTCTTCACACACTCCCCTCATTCTCTCCATTCCTCTACCATACTCCTCATGTCACCATTCAGCTCAAACCCACATTCACCTTCACCTAGGCTAGCTAGGTCACTTGATTAGGCATTGTTAGGCCAAGCAAATATCACTAAATCGTGTCATGCAATTATGAAACAACTTGAATGTCCATGTACCCATGATACTAAGAAATTTCTAACATACCTCCATAATCCTCTTTTTCATTAATGGGCTTTTAAATCAATGATGACACCTATACTCACACAATTTAACAATACTTCTAAATATTTGTATAAGATCTTACTTGATAAGAAAAGAGTGTATGATTATTTATATTTATTATAATAAAGAAATACAAAGAGATTTGTTGAAGTTTTTTATCATGGTATATTTTGTGGTAACATATGTTCTTATGTCATATTTTTTCTTTATTTATTATTGTATGCATGTAAGATTGTAATGAGAATTATTTTTATGTTAAATCATCTCCTTACAGACTAGAATAAGCATTGAGTTTACTTATTCGACATGAATTTTTCCTCTCCTTATCTCTCTCTCTCTATTTAATTTCTTTCTTCCTTTCTTCTTTCTTATTATTTTATATTCCTTTCCATAGGTGTAAAATCTCACCTCTACAAGTTAGTATTTAGATAGAAGACATTCCTTCTTGTTTGTTTTTTTTTTCAATTAAGAGAGCTTCCCCTCATAATAGAGGAGGGAATTTTCCCCACAAAGTGTTGCTAGAGCACCATATTTTTCTTTGTGATTTTTTTTTTTCAAAATAACCATAAGTAAAAACAACCAAAAGTAAATTTTCATTTAAATATGGTCGATGCATTCAAGGATGGAAATATATGAGTTTACTAAATACACAATGTTATGAAGTGTCTAGATGAGTTCACGAATGGTATCACCCTTCAATAAATTTTACTAATATTAGTTTTATTGAAATCTTTTATCTAGTGTGATAATGAAACATTTTTATGATCCAAACATCACATGAAATTAGTCACCCACAACACATTTAGATAGGATTTGAATAAATGCAATAGTAACCAAATAGCCAACTAAACTTATTAATCATTGAGTGAGCTCATATAAATTCATTTGAATAAGTGTTTTTAATATATTTTAAATATTTAACTATACCTAAAACTTTACTAGTAAGTAATATAATTAAAAATGATGACAACAATTATTCAAGTAATTATAAAATAGAATACTATACAAGTTAAAGTGAAAAACTAAAAATAAAGAGAAGACCTTACCCTTATTTGGAATTAAAATAATTATAATACAATATTAATCTATATTAATTAACTAAAATCTATTTTTTATACCTTTAATTATAAAAAAAAATTTAACTTATAGTCGGATATGATAGTTCCCATATAGTTGAACTCCAAATTCACCTTATAGTGTGATTCCATAGTTTCCCTCATAGATCCAATTTACATAAATCCTCTGTAGTCAATTTCCATAGTTTCCTTATAGTTGGAACCGTGTTCTCCCTATAATAGGTTCGATAGTCACTCTATAGGTAGGTATCATAACCATCCTATGTTCATCCAAACATCACCCTATATTTGGCTCCCCTAGTCACCATATAGTTGGGTCACATGGATATCAGATAGTTGTTATCATAGGGAGGCTTAGGGCTAGACAATAGGGAAAATATAAGTGGAATTTATCCCATTTTCTTAAAATATGTAACATATTGACAACCTAAAGACACATATCATCAATGGTTTTTCTATAAACATGAATGTCTTTGAAATTATCATGTATTCTATTAAGGTTTGGAAATATTTTAATAACTTAGAGTTGTCTTTAAATCCATCATAAAATTCTCCATACACAATGTGAAGACATTCTCTTTCTCTCATATATGGAAGCAACTCCATATTGTTTTATTCAACATGCACTCAAGATATGCTACTTTGTTTCATTATGAGACATATGTTTATTTTCCATATTATCTCATTTCAATGCACCCAACTATTCAAATTTAGTACATTTAGTTCTAGATTTTGACCACACATGACATCATCATAATATTTAGCACAATCACATGTATTCATTCCTATTTATTTTAATTTTGTATATTTTAGCAGTGCATTTATCTCAATTTTATATCCATGATACTGATTCACTTGAATATATTTTTATATTTTTAAATGAAAACATGGTTCAACATCATAGACACATTAGCATGGATGTTACTCCAGAAACCTTCTTTAGCCTTTCGTGGAAAAAGACTAGGTGATATATCTTTCCTTTTGGATTTCAACTCATTATTGTTCCTTTTGGTTCATTATACTCCTAAAGCTATTTATATTAGATAAAAAAATATTCCACAAATATTCTTCATCATTTTGGCATGGCTTGTTATAAGCCTTATCCCACACCCTATCAGTCATGTATTGATGTAACTGTTGAATACCAATAAAAAAATTGATCCTACCTTGTACAGGAAGTTGGTTAGAAATATTTTATACTTAACACATACATGCCATGATATCAATTTTTTCTTCAACTTGGTCTCTCCTTTCTCCCATGAGCCCCATGGGAGCCACAGGAAATAAGCCAAGTATATTTTACACTATATTTAGGACACATTGAAATTTGACATTCAGTACACACCACAAGGATCTTATAATATTGAGGGATTCAAAAATATGTATTGGGGTGGACGTGTTGATACCTTCCAATCTAATTTTGGATTTTTATTTCACCTTAGATTTGGTATTGTTACATGGGCATATAACAAATAGAATGTAGTTGCATTTTCATCAACTAAGGAAAAATACAAAGGTACTATTAAGGTTGGATAGGAGGTTCTATGGATTCAACAGTTACTTGGTGAGCCAAGATTTATATACTAGGCTCCCACTTTGATCTAGTGTGATAACACAATTTTAATTGAGATTTTGTGTAACTTGATTGAGCACCAATGTACCAAGAAGATAGAGATTAATATGCACTTCATTCATTAGTTATTCTAAGATGGATTTGTTCACTTGGAGCTCATTCCAACACCTAGTTAGGTTGTTGTCATCTTCACCAATCCCTTGGCTTCTCCTTGTTACCTTTAGTTACAAGTGTACTAGGGGGATTCTAGTTGATTCCTTCCTTCTTATTTTTCATGTTTGTAGTTAGGTACCTTATCCATCCTAGTAGTTGGGACCCACTTTCTTTATTTTAAATCCTTGAAAATCCTTTTTGGTTCATGATATTCTTCATGCTCCTTTTTATCCCTCTTAAAATATTTATTCATTCTCAACTGGATAATATAAAATTTCACTTTCCTCTCATACACCTAAGTTTCTACTTGGGGTTCATGTAGATTTGTTCATCTAAAATATATTCATGTTCTAGATAAACCTTTATCCTAATTTTTTTCTTTAGCAAAATAAAATGCTTTCTTATTTCCCCTTTAAGATATCAATGCCTAAATAGTGTTTGATCCTTAAATTAAAGATTCTTCCCTTCAATTTATGCATTGACTATTGATTTCAAATTTTCAAAATCTACCTCACCAAAATGGCATGTTAAACCATAATCTCTATTTTTTTGTCTTTAATATCCCACTATTCTATAAATAATTTCACTTTCCTCCTCAATGGAAAACTATTTTTTTGGCATGTATTTGAGTAGTACATTGGGAAGAGTATAACAAACATCCACTCTATTATTTATGTCTTCAAAATATTAGTAACCACATCTCTCCACAATTAATCCTTTCATCATTGATGAAATTCTTGGCATATCTCTCCTATATATTACTTTATATATTGTGTGGTAAAATTTATTGTGAATCAACTAACCATAATTTTGGTGGTAAAGAAAACCATAGACTAAATGAATGATTTGATTTTGAGGCTACAAAGGGAAAGTGCTATATACTTGAACTCGATTGAGAACATGTAACATACACTAAATAACAATCCATTTAGAAAATTTTATTTGGCTTTGAGTAGGCCATATTCCATTTCTCTTATAAATTTGAGGCAATCAAATATCCCTAATATGGGTTTTATTCCATCTGTATAATCATTACTAATAGGGGTGTCAGGTCCACAATATTTTTTTCTTATCAAATACTCTTGAGTAGTGTCATAGAAACTCGATCACTTTCTTAAAGTGGTGGAATACAATTATTAAGTGATTTTTTTGCTTCAAGTTAACATGGAAATTTGTAAATTCAACCAAACCATCATCTATAGATCTATCTCCCCATTAATCATATAACAGAGTTATCATCATAAACTATATTAGCTATGCCTTTGGTAACTAATAAAGGTCATTAAATGCCCCCTCATTTACTAGGGATAGGTATTTTACATTAAATATTAGGGCTCCATATTTTACTGTGCAATGAGATAACACATGTGAAAAAAATATTTAAATATGAAAACTTCATGTTTTTCAATAACTATGTGAATCCCTAAGCCCCTCATCAATTCCAAATCATATACATATTGTACAACTTCATCACTTGACTCATACCTATATGGATACTTCTCCTCTAGATTCATTATCTCAAAGTATATTCTATTATAATTGGGAAAGGGTCTTAATAATTGGTGGGAATATTGGGCTTTTTAACTTTAATTTAATAGTAACAATAGACTTCTATATTGAATTTTAGTTATATGGAGATTTCATGTGGTTTTTTTGAATACATTTTTAAGTTGAACCTCTTATGAGATTGTCACATGTATAATTTCTCTTCAAATGGTGATAAATCAAGTTCAATAAATATTGTGTAAACTTAAAACTTAGAGAAAAAAATTGAATATTATTTAATTACATTATATGTAACTGATACTACTCTTTAATGGTGAATTCCTAATTTATCAATCCCTACAAATTTGTTTGAAGTAGGATTGAATGGAATCATGTAATTTATTTAAATTTTCTTGACAATGAATACTTGAAAATAATATTTGAAACAAAATATTTGCATAGAAACAAGATGGTGCTTGTGTATTTTATTAATATCAAAATCAAGCATTACAAAAAATGAGAGAGATGAAATATTTATAGATATTGGATAGATTCTATCTCATCCACAATATATGGAAAAAATCATCTAATCTGAGAAAATATGCAGAAATAGCATATTGCCCCTAACTGACCCTATTTCCCTCATGGAAATCATTCGGGAATAAAATATACAAGATAGAACATGATCCCACAAACATAGGGATGAGAACACTATCACTTAGTTAACTAAAAACTAAGGATAACTAATATCCTATTGACATAAGTTTAATGTAATTAAACTAAATACTTTTACTTATTTTATTTATTCAAATATAAACTCATGATGAATTAAGATAAGTTTTATTCCTAACATTCCCCCTTAATTCTACATGGTCTCAAGTGAATAGGAGATAAATTCTCTAAAACCCTCAAATTTTCCTCGAGCAAGTGACTTTCTAAAGACATATGCATGATGTATATCTGTTGGGAAAATATTGGAGCTAGATGTCATTTTTCTGAACATGTTTGTGACTAAAATGTACCTACACCTCAATATTTTTGGTACGCTCATGAAAAATAGATTCGAACAAGTTTTACTACTCCTTCATTATCAACATATATGATAGATAGTTGAATCTTTATGTGGTATTCTAAATCCTCAATTATACGTCGAGCCATATCACTCACAAACAACTCCACCTACTGCATGATATTTTGATTTTGTGGAGGATATTGAAACACAAAATTGCTTCTTACTCGCCCATGATATCAGTCCAGATCCCAAAAAGAATACAAATCTTAAAGTTAATTTCCTATCATCTATGTTTCTTGCATGATCTAAATCTGAATATCCTTTCAAGAAGTTATTATTCTTCTTGTATTCTTGGCCATAGTCTATAGTTCCTCTGATGTACCTCAATATCCACTTTCCTAATTTCCAGTGAGAAACCTATTAGTGTGAAATCACAACACCCTTGAAATGTATTCAACTTGATGGGTGAGACTCTCAGTGTGATTGCATAACATGGAGCTTTTCCCAAAGTGTGGGACTTTGCAATTGGGAAATCTCTCTCGGATGAAGGCCGGTTCCTATTCCTTTGTTTAGGTGCACACATACAATTTGTAGAGGATTTATCCTAAAACCTACTCTAACTCTCGAAGGAGACAGGGTTAAGAAGATGCAAGAAATTAAATCTAAACTAACAGAGGTGATACACTAAAGGAATGTTGAACACCTACTTTTCAAGTAAACACAAACCCAAAAATGTAATACAATCACCAATACACAGATAACTAGGGTTGCAATGAAAGATCAGTAAGATGTATTGAATATAAGAAAGGGTTGAAATCATCCATAGGCTTATTTTATTTCTCCATAGATTGATATAGAACATTACAATGGCCAAGAGGCATAGGATTACATTATAGTTTTAATGGAAGGTTTGAACTCCACAAATTTGTCTATAAACTAGAGAAGAAGGGAGGGGTAAATCCAAAATGTCCAATCATTTACAAAGAGCCAAGCTCTTACATTTATAGATTAAGAAAGAGAGGAGAAGAAGAGAAGGAGGGAAATATGATTTGGAAACTCAACCACCAACCATCAATGCCCTATAAATCCACCTACAATCTTTCAAGTCTAGTTCTCCATGTCTATTTGGCGTGTTGGAGAAGGAAGAAAGGTGGATCGAATCTAGTGTAGTTTTCAAGCAATCGGATCTCATATTAATGGCGTGTGAAAGAAATTTTCTAGATCCTCACCCATCAAATACATTTGGTTCTCTATGTCTTTTCTCATGTTGGAGAAGGAAGAATGGTGGATCAAATCAAAATCTGATCTGGTAAAGTAATTGAATCTCATATTAATGGCATGAAAGACGTTTTTTAGATCCTCACCCATCAAATCCTACTAAAAATAATATTTTATGCTTCCATGGTGTAGAGGAGGTCGAGATATTTCCAACATTATCAAATTTGTTGAAATTTCGAGCACTGGATCGAAAGTTATGCCCATTTGAATATTTGAATTGAATCCATACAAAAATGGTGCAAAAAACAAGTTTTGCAAAATAGATCTTTGGACCTAAAATTAAACTTGCGCCTTTTGTGGAAAAATGCAAAATGCCAAAAATCTCCCATAGCCCTACAGGCCCAAAATTCACTTTTTCCCATAAGCTCCGTGGGCTCAAAATTAAAATTGCACCTTTTGCATAAAATTGCAAAAGTGCAAAAGTCTCCCAGCAAGCCCGCAAGCCTTCCACTTCACATCTTTGCATTTGGCAAAAAAACCTTCCTCGCTCCACATCTTTGCGGGCCCACACTTGCAACTTGTTCGATTTATGCAAAAAATGTGAAAGTGTGAAAGCTCTCAGCAGGCCCACGCTCCCAAAACTTCACTTTTGGCAAAAGACCCCATGACTTGCTTCAATTTCCACTTGGGAAATATTTCCTCTGCGACCCCAAAATTATGCAGTTGCATTTTCCACTTGGAAAGGAAACTTTGGGCCCATGGGCTAATAATTGTAACTTATGCCTTTTGCACAAAATGCCAAAGTGTCAAAGTATCTTCCACTACTTTTTTGGTTCGCAATCTTCCGTTTTGGTGAAAAGTCTTCCCAGGCCCCTCCCGTGTTTGGCTAAAAATCTTCTTAGGCCCGCCACCCACAATTTGAAAAATATGAGGAGTTAGAAGGACTTCTTTACATTTCTAGAAAGGGGAAGAAATTTACCATCTCATGAAGATGATTTCAAGAAACCTTAAGTGCTTAAAATATCTAAAAAATTGGATTTAACCAATAAAGGAGGAAAATGGGTGCAGTTAACCAAAATCAACATGAGATTATTTTGGATAACAAAACCCTTGGTTATTGCATGAACCATGAAAGATAGCTGATTGCATAGCTGATATCCGGCCTAGTGTAAGTCAATTAGATGAGACTGCTGATCAACTATCGATATATAGTTACATTTACTTGCGGTGATGGATCTATTTGAGACAGTTTAATTTTTGTCTCCATAGGTGTGGAAAATGGCTTACAATCCATCCTATTGAATTTCTCAAGCATTGTCTTGGCGTATTTCAATTGTGACACAAAGATATGATTTTATCTTTGCCAAACTTCAAGTCTAAGACAATAATGCAGAAGCTCGAGATTGGTCATGTCAAATGATCGTGTTAGATATTTCTTTGTTGACTCAATCATCCTCATTAATCCTCCAGTGATGAATAGATCATCGACATATACTACAACGATCATTATCTCCCCCCCTTCCTTTTTGAGATAGATATTAGGATTGTATGGACTCATGTTGAATCCATGTTGAATGAGATGCTCATCAATTTTTATGTACCATGCCCTGGGAGACTTGCTTTAGACCATATAGTGATTTTATGAGTTTACATACCTTTTCTTCTTTACCTGTATGAAAAAACCTTCTGGTTGAGTCATGTAAACTTCTTCCTGTAAATCACCATTAAGAAAGGCACTTTTCACATCCATTTTGTGTATTTTACAACCAAATTGTGCAACTAGAGAAAATATTAACTTGAAAGTTTTTATCTTAGTTGTGGGAGAAAAACTTTCCTCATAATCAATGCCTTCTTTTTGAGCATATCCCTTAGCAACTAGTCTATCCTTGTGTTTATCAATTTTTTCATCTTCTTTGTATTTCATTTTGAATATCCATCTACATCCAATAAGATTTTTCCCTGGTGGAAGATCTGTAAGTTGCCATGCATTATTTTTCATAAGTGACTTATATTTTAAATCCATAACATATTTCCAAGGTTTAGACTGTAGGGCTTCTGAAACTATGGATGACTCGAGTAGTTTTAAAAACGTTACCTATTAAGGCCAAATTGACCTCATTTCTAGCCATAATGTGAGTCCTCATTCCAATGGTAGATGTGTCGGGGACATTATCCAATTTTACATCTCTAATCATACTTGTATACCATGTGGAAGGAGCATCTTCTTCTTTCTTCTCAAAGACCTCAACATCTCACTAGTGTATACCCTCCTTGTTTTTGGATCCATAAGTTTGTATCCAAGTGCTTCATCACTATATCCTAAGAATATAAGTTTTTCTCATTTCATATCAAGCTTAGTTAGTTGTTTCTTAGGAATGTGCATACTCGCTTTACATCCAAAAACTCTAAGGTGTGAAATAGATGGCTTATGCTCTAACCATGCTTCTTGAGGTGTTATTCCATCAAGAGTTGCAGTGGGAACTCTATTTAGTAAATAGACTATCATTTTAGCTACTTTGGCCCAAAATGTTTTTGATAAACTTGCATCATCAATCATACATCACACCATATCCATGATAGTATGATTTCACCTTTCAAAACACCATTTTGTTACAGGTGTGTGAGGAGGATCCATTTGATGATGAATGCCATGTGTTTTCAAAAATTATTAAACTCATTACTGGTGTATTCTCCCCCTCGATCTGAGTGGAGTGTTTTTATTTTCCTACTCAAGAATCTATTTTAACAAGGGATTTGTGCTTCTTGAAAGTTTCAAAAGATTGGTATTTTGTAGAAAGACAATATATCCACATTTTTCTTGAAAAATCATCAACAAAGAGCATGAAATATTTAAACCTAGAGTGGCTAGGTCTCATTGGTCCACATAGATCAGTATGCACCAAGTCAAGTTTTGAATTAGCCCAAAATGTACTATGTTTTAATGGTGCTCTATTTTTTTCATGCCAAACAATGCCGACATTTATCTGTACCCTTTTTTAGAGGTGGTAAACCCCTAAATATGTCGTATCGTGAAGTATGTCAAGATAGCCAAAACTCACATGTCCAAGTCTTTGATGCCATAGTTGAGTTAATGATGTATCCTTGGCTACAAGTTCTTGATCATTTCATTGAATAAAATCCAACTGAAACATTCTTCCCACATTCAAAGATTTTGCAACAATTTTCGAGATTTGTGACTTATCTCGAATCGGCAAATATTTTTACCACCTTTACAATCAAAGTCAATTTTGAGATTGTGATCTAATAATTAACTCACGGATAACATATTTTTTGTTAAACCAGGGACATAAAGAACACCTGTAATTTTACACTTATGATGCCCAAGTGGTAGTGAAATGGAATCAATTCCTTCAACAACTTTGTATGATGTATTATCACCCAAAGAGACATGATTTTTGGTGGGTGTTTTACTCATTGTGAAGAACCAATCTTTCATTCTTGTCATGTGTGTCAAGTTTCACTCGAGTCGACATACCAAATTTGATTTGTAGAATTAGATACTTCATTTGACTATGCATAATATATGATGTCATCATCATCAAATTGATATTCCTTTTCGCTTACATTATTCTTATCCCTATTTACTCTATTGTTTGCTAGATTTTGTTTGTTGGTAATTAATATTTTTTCCACTTGATGATCCTTGTCGAGAATGTGTTGTACCAACAATTATTTAACTCATGTCATTTTCGACCACAAATAAGACATTTTTTTGGTCATTTTGGCCTTGTTGAGTATTACCTTTCTTCTGAGGTTGTTTACTAGACTTAGCCTATTTTTTTCCTTTTTGATTAGAAGCAAGTTCCTACTCTTCAATTTCAGTAGTTGAGTGAATAGATTCCTCTTATTGTAGCATATTCACTAACTCTTCAAAAGTTGTTGTTTGACCAGTTATGTTGAACATGGTCACAAAAATCCTATAAGGAGGAAGAGCTCTCAATATAATAGGCACGAGTGATGTGTCAATTACTTATTCTTCCAAAGCTTGAAGTGATGCATGCAAAGTTTTACTCTCTTTAAAAAATTTCAACTTTCTTAGTTGGTTGCATTTTCAAGTTTAATAGTTGACTCTAGAGATGAAGTATTGTGTTCTTATTTTTGGACTCATATATTGTTTTCAAATTATCCCAAGATTATTTTGCTATTATGGTCTCATGAATATGAGGTTGTACCTCATCTAAAATACTAAAGAATATTATTAACTTTGTTTTTTATTTATATAATCAAATGTAGCTTGTTGTGTAACATCATTGCAAATCTTGTTAATGTACCAGAAACAATGGACCATATATTTTCAAAATCAAGTTGTGCAAAATTTTTTTCCATGCTTTGGATAATTATCACAATGGAAAAGTTGAGAATCTAGAAAAAATAATTTTGGTGCCATAATTGCAGCCATTGTGAAAAGTGATAAATAGTAGAAGAAAAAAATTGAAAACTTTCCCCCACTCAAAACATGCACACCCCCAAAAATATTATTTTATTTATTTTCGGCTCCTTTTCGGCCATGTACAATGAATATTTGACACTATTGGCCATGTTACAAATTTGGCTCACGAGGATGATTTTAAAAATTAAATTTTGGAGTCTTTGGCCTCTTTTCAAATACAAAAATATAATTTTTACAATTTTTATAAAATAAATATTATTAAAAAATAGACCAAGACGTAGATCTCACAAAAACACACACTTTGAAAAAAATGACACCTCAATCCGAGGTAGTAGTTAAAAGTTATGCCTTTTTTAAATTGCAATTTTAATATCTTTTTGGGACCCTTTCCAAAAATGGAAAAAAATCTCCTAATTTATTTTGTTGCGTCCAGAAATGGAAAAAAATAGAATTGATTTTTAAATAGAAAAAATACGAGATAAAGGTTTTCGTGCTTGTGTAGTGCATTTTAGGACACAACTGCAGTTCAACCACTTTACCTAAGTGTTATAATAACCCTTGGAAAAAAAATTTTAGTATTTATTTCCTCCTTCCTTTGGCTTCACGTAGGTATATTGTTGGCACACAATTTTGGATGTTGAATATTTTGCATGCAATGTTGAATTTATTTCTTCCTCTATGTTGGATTTGTTTTATTTTTCTATGCAGGAACATCTTCTTCTTCTCTTGAATGTTCTTGAATTGTGAATGCAATCTCTAGGTTGATTGCAGGCTTCGAGAAGTCGCTTTGGACAAAGATCTTCTCATAGGGACATAGAATTTTCTTGCCATATATATGAAAAGAAAGAGCACAAAGAAGAGGAAGTAGAATTTATGTGTGGAGCTTGAAAATATTTGGTCCCCACAGTACAAAAAAAATGTATATATATATATATATATATATATATATATATTGATATTTAAGGCGGATTGAAGGGACCCGTTCCCTATATACAAAAAGGAGGCATAACCTCGAATAATACCAGACAACAACCAAAAATATCTAGGTGGCATACTAAAAAAACCACATCTTATTTTATAACTATACTTATGCCCGAATTATGCTTACGGGCCTATATGGTAGAAAAATTAATACCCGAATTGGGCACATCCACATCTAGCTCAAGCATGCCAAAAAACCTTTAATCCACCGAGTAAGCATTGAGCTAGCCTCACCAAGGTATCCAAAAGCATCACCCAGAGAGGAACTTAGATCAACCCATCAAGAAGGAACAATAACCAACGGTGCCCCTAGAGATTTGACGTTGGGCAACTAAATATGAAGAAGAACCACCTTTTTATCTTTAACGTATGAAGAAAGGTACTTAGAAAAATCCAACAACACTTTAAAAAAACTCTTGAGATCCAAGAAGTCCGAAGAAACACCGGTTGATGAGCCCGAGGTGACATCCAGAGCGAGCCATGAAACCGAGGTTGAGATAAGCCACTTGCAAAGCAAGGTTTCCTGAGAAGTTTTGCATAACTAGTAGGCCATGACATTAACCACCTCCACCTTCGAAGGATGTAGAACCAACAGATTTTCCACAAAAATGGAGGCAATACCACTATTTACCCTTGGCCATCCCTCCATATTTAGAAATTCTTACCCCAAAACCAATTTGATCACCTCTAGGTCCTCCGCACATGAGATGAGGAAAATCTTCCATAGCCTACCATCAGTAACCCTATTTCTAAATGCCATTTCTCTCACATCACAAGAAAGTGCCAGCACAGGAGCCCGAGGGGGTGCCATCTCATAGAGTAAAAAAAGGGAAATGAGTAAGATGGCTGCCCATCTACCTTAAATAAGATCCTTACACTTCACACATGGGGAAGCAGTCATCGAATTCATGATGGGATGAGTCCCTCGAGGCAATCATTTATAAGCCCTCCCACACAAAGTAGTTATTAGCCACCCTCTCCCCACATGCTTGATTGATACCTTTATTTGCTAACCAATTGGCACACTGATTACCTTCTCGTTATATGTGCTTAATACTCCAATTTTTGAATTTAGATAGTGTCCAAATCACCTTTTGAACTTCAAGATCCAACTTCCATGAAAAGATTTTTATTAATAATGGAATTAATGATTATCATTGGAGTTCCCTTCAAGTTCCATATTTTCAATTTTAAGGGAAGCAACAAGAAGTATGCCAAAGCCAAGGGCTTGCTCCTCAACAAACATTACAAGTACCCACCTTGAGTTTGTAGGAAGCAGCCATAAGCTCCTTACCGAGAGAATTATGAATGATACAACCACACCGCACTTTTTTAGACCCTTGAATTACCCTAGAAGCCCCATCAAAATTTTGTTTTAAAAACCCACAAGAGGGGGGAGCCTAAAAGGTGTTTCTTCTAGCCAAGGAGGAAGAAATAGAAGACTTCATAGCCCCATCCCTAGGTTTGATTATCAATGGCCAACTTCTCTTAAGAAATCTGTCATGGGAAGTAAAAGGATAGGATCTTGACTAATTAGAATACACAGCTTCAGAAATAGCCCTTTCCAACCGAAGGAGAATCAAATTCACTGTGCCATATTCCTCCCTAAAAGCCTTTTATTTCTCTCCCACAAAAGGTGCCACAATAAAAGAACCAAAATACATAACCAAATAGAAGAAAGAGCCCCAAATGAGATTTAATAGGTTAGGTTAGGATATCAGCCAAGAGGGATTTATGTTGGACCCACAGTTAGGTTAAGCTTGACACATAACTAGTTCCAGCATTTAACAAAGGAGCAATGTAGAAGCATATGGTCCCTGTCTTCCACATCCTTTTCACATAGAAGACATCTAGTGGGACCTTGAAAACCAATTTTTTCTTCTTTCTTGAGTTAAGATCTTACCCTTAAAGGCCATCCAGGTGAAAAGACCAACTTTAGGGGGGCATTGGGATTCCCAACAATCTTTCCACACTAGTTTTTTCGGGCAATATCCTCATGAAGCAGAAGATACCCAAGATGAGGGGAATAAGATCCCGAGGGAGATGTAGTCCAAATAATTTCATCCTGCTTATTTGAGATCAAAATATTCCTTTCCTGCAAAATAGATAAAAAATTAGCTTCTAAATCAGGAGAGAGGTTTAGATGATCCACTTTTTTCCATTGCAACATGGAGGGAAGGGAATCATTTAGTTCCCCATAATTGGAAAATGAAAGGACCCCATTCATCAAGCAATCTCCCCTTAATATCTAAGAGAAGGAATGAGAGTCTCCAAGAGCAGGGTATCCATTCCATGGATCATCCCAGAAGAGAGATTTCTCGCCATTACCCACTTTCCAACCCGCATAAAAAATAAACAAAGATCTACATTCAATCATGAAATTCCATATATGCAAGCCCTTAGGGGGGTTTTCCACTCAGAGGATGGACTCAGGAAGGGGGCACCAAAATATTTCTTTTCAAAGACCGGGATGAGAAGACTGACCAGGACCAATTTGGCTCCAAGCACCACATTTTACAAACCAAAATTTAGGATACCCATGCCACAAGATCTTTAGGCTTATTTAATGTATCCCATCTAATCAGGGGAAGCTTCTTTTCCTCGGAGAGACCATGCCATAGGAATTTTTACAAAATTCCCTTAGTCTTATCAAGAACACCCCTAGGGGTTTTAAGGACCAAAGGGAGATACAGAGGGGCACAAGAGAGGACTGATTTAATCAACATAAGTCTCCGTGAAAGGAGATCCATTTACCTTTCCAAGTAATCAATTTAACATATAGAGAACTGAGAAGAGCATTCTACATGGAATTCTTACCTACACCTTTAAACAAATGAATACCGAGATACTTGATAGGAAGGTGCCCTTTTTTGAAATTGAAAATGTTTAGAATTTTGTCTCTATTTGCAAGGCAACATTGAAGAAAAAAATGTAGGATTTAGCCACACTAACATCTTGCCCTACCACATTAGAGTAACTTCCCAAAGTATCCTTTAGCTCCTTAGCCTCCTGAATGGAGGCCCTACCAAATAGAAAGGTGTCGTCAGTGAATTGCTGGTGGGTGAGGGAGGAATACCATCCACAATCTTTAAGCCAATAATCTTACCTTCCCCTAATTTAAATTTGATGGACCTACCAAAGGCTTCTGCCACAAGAATAATTAAGAAATAAGACAGGGGATCCCCCTATCTAATACCACGATTACTTCCAAAGAAACCCTCAGCACTCCCATTAATAAGAATGGAGAAGGAGGGGTCGAGATGCAACTGAAAATCCACTCACAAAAGTGCTTGGAGAAGCCAAACTTAAGAAGGACCCTGATGAGAAACCTCCAATTGAGCTTATCATAAGCTTTACTGATGTCTAATTTTAGCATCATACCAGGGGTTTTAGAGGAAGAAAGAGAGTGAACCAACTCATGAGACAAAATGACACCGTCAAGAATAGATCGACCAGGCATGAATCCAGTTTGCTTAGATGAGATGAGGGGATCCAAAATAGATTTCAACCGAAGGGCAATGGCTTTGGAGATGATTTTGTAGGACGTGTTACAGAGAAATGGGCCTGAAGTCCCTAAAGAAGGAGGGTTGATGCATTTTAGGAAAAAGGCAGATGAAGGTATTATTCGGCACTCGAGCACCAAATGGGATCTCTGTGAAGCCTCCACTTCCATCCACACATCATAACCCACAATGCCCCAAAATTTCTAAAAAAATCTGTAGGGAAGCCGTTAGGGCTAGGGGCTTTATTCTTCTCCATGGAGAATACCACTTTCTCAATTTCTAGGAAGGAAAAGGCTTCAAAACACAAAATTTTGATTTTCAGAGATGAGTGAAGGGATAACATCCAAAAGGGAGGTCTGCTTAACCTCAAAGGAGGTAACATCCCCGACTAACAAGGAGGAGAAGAAATTAATCCCTTCAGAAATGATGTTTTGCTACTCCACTGTATGAACCTCTTCATTGTTCTTAATTTTGAAATGAAATTTGAATTCCTTTTTTCTTTCACAGAGGCATGAAATAATTTAGTATTTCGATCACCATCCTTCAGCCAAGAGCTCCCTAGATTTTTTCTTCTAATAAATTTCCTCCCTGAGAAGAAATTCACCTAACTCACTTAAGAGAGATTTTCAAGAGTATAATCCTCCTGGAACATCCCATCACTAAAAAATGTTTAAATTAAGAGCATTCAATTTAGCTTCAACTTTGGCTTTTCCTGAAAGATGTGTTTAAAAACTTGACGTTCCAATCTTGCAAATCCTTTTTTAATATTTTTAGTTTTTGAGCCAACACAAACATCTTGGAACCCTCAATATTATAGGAGTTCCACCAAAGGTCGACCCAGACCTTCAAGAGAAGCATCCCTCAACCACATTAGCTCAAATTTGAATGGGGATCTAGGAGGGGAAACATCGAGATTAATAGACAGGGACACCGAAAATGATCCGACCCAGACCAAGGCAAAACTAAACATTCAAGCACAATGTCATTTAAATTCTAGCTAGGACTAACCAGAAATCTATCTAGTCTTTCCGCAATATTACTAAAACCCTTACACTTATTACTCTAGGTAAACCAGCCCTGCTTAGGTTCTATATCCACAAGGGCTCCTTCTCTAATAAAGGAACATAAATCTTTTTGGGACTGAAGGTTTTTGATGATCCCCCCTTCTTATCCCTACTATCAGAGATGTCATTAAAGTCTCATGCCCATGAATGAACATCCGATCACCCAGTAGCGAGGTTGATTATAGTAAATCTCCCAGAGATGTTTTTCTTACCCAAAATGCTAGGAGGGGCATAAACATTAAATAAAAGAAAATTAAGCTGAGAGCGTTGAAACTTACTTTTACAGATTGTCAGCTGAGTGATTGAGCTTGCAATTCACCATTACAATGCCTTCCTTCCAGACAATCCTGAGCCCCAGAGGCACCCATCGAGTCCGAAAAGACTCCTTTCCAACCTCTAAAAGACTTATTCCAAAGGCATTCACTTCAATGGTAGGTAACTTAGTTTCTTGAAAAAGAATCGATAAGCCTCAGGAGAGGATATAATGCTAAATCAATCATTGTTTATCAGAGGAATTAAGACCTCTAAAATTCTAGGAGAATAAATTCATTAAACATAGGAAGGAGTTTCACCTTCCTAGAATCAGCAAGATCAAAATTTAGGGTTTTTGCTTCCCTGCATCGACCTCCAATTGGGCCAATTCCTGCTTTGACTTTCTCCCCCTTTTACCTATGGAGCCAAAATAACAGCCCCCATACCATCTTGGCATGAAGCTAATTTAGAAGTGACCAAGATGGGAACTAAATATTTTTGGACAATTTCGCCATCTTCTAGAATCGGGCATCAGAGATGGGAAAATCCATATCCCGATAGATGTTGTTTGAAATCCACCCGCTAAGAGATGCCATCGAGGAGGCTTGCCCCTACACAAAACCTTCCTTAATCAGGGAGACAAGAGCACCTGAATCTCTATGAACATCCTCTATCTCCTTTAACAATGAGTGAGGACTTAAGTTGTCTAGAAGGCCAACAAGGGGTAAAAGAGAGACTACCAGACCCTCCGAACCATCTTCAACAATGAGAGACCCAGAAAGGGAAGGGGTAGAGGATTTAACCAGAACCAATTTCAAACCATCTGAATGAGGGGGAAAGGGGGCTATAACTATTTTCCAAGATCCTAACAATCCTTCTTCAAATGCCCTAAAGCCCCACAAGAGAAGCACTTAAAGTTCAATCCCTCATAGATTATTTCAGATGATCTGGGGCCCTTATGGGACAGGTAGAGAATAGAACTCGGTAAGAGGGAAGACAATTCCATATCAAAAAAATGTTTCACCAAGGGTTTCTCCATTTGAAAAGAGACGGGTTGGAAATAGGCACCCAAGAACCAAGTGATCTGGAAATAGATTTTAAAGAGGCAATGTTTTGAAACTCCATAGGTAGTTTTTAGGAAATTTAACTAGAGTAGAGTTCTATGAATAATTTCAATTTTTGGATCAAAATTTTTGGACTAAGGCCTCAAATATAGACTCGAGGAGTTTAGGAACCAGGGACCACCATTAAAAATATTTTCCATAGAGGACAAAGAAGGAAACAATAATTAAAAGAAGTCATTCTGCAAAAAGAGGATCTTGATATTTCCCTCCTTGCCCTAGAACTACTAAATCCAGTTCCTCATTTTTATTCTAGAGAACTTGGCACCAAAGAATTTGTAACAAATTGCCCTTTTTTCACGGATATCTATAAAATCCTTTTTTCTCTCACAGGGAAGATCAATAGGAACCGATTCCTTGGAGATTTTAAATTTGATCCCACCCACCTTAAATTCCTCTAGAGGGTGTGGACAACGCTCCCCAAGACTACCAACTAAAGAGGGGATATTATTCCCGATGTTTTGATGAAAGGAGCCCTTTACCCAGATCACTTTCCTCGAGAAAATTTTTAACCACCGAGAATCCCTAGCTACAAGACCAGGAGTTTGACAACCGCCCTAGGGCTGAAATATTTAACTAGCGTAGACACTACTTCCTTCACCAAAGAATCCATGCCAGTCCATTCCATTCTTCTCCACCACTTAGGCTAAGTAGAATCCTATTCACACAAGAGGTGGCCTCTTTTAAATCGAGATGCTACAGGTTCAAATGGCTCCCTCGCAATGGTCCCTTCATGCAGCAAAAATTTTGAATTTTCACGAGATTCACATTGGGGTCACATTTTTTCACCTCATGTATATAAATATTTTAAAATACTTCCAATTTTAAAAAAATTCAGGTACAGGTAAATTTTCTTTAAAAAACTAGAGAATGAAACAATGTCACCTTCTGCAATAGAGTTACATCCAAGTCTGGAAGGGCCTGTGATTACACTCCAGGTGTTCTTCAACTGAAAATCAACCATGAACCGAGGTGTGGATTCGGGTAGGGGCTGTGAAATGGCTAGGGGGCATCTATGGCTCCTCCTAGCTCTGTAATTTCTCTAGATCTCCCTAAACTTCCATAAAACTTCCTACACTCCTCTCGGATCAAAATGCTTCTTTGATACCAAATCTTAACAATGAATACTTGAAAACAATATTTGACACAAAAGATTTGCACAAAAACAAGATGATGCTTGTGTATTTTATTAATATAAAAATCAAGCATTAAAAAACAAATGAGAGAGCTATAATATTTATAGATATTGGATAAATCCTATCTCATCCACATTATATGGAAACAAATCATATAATCCTAGAAAATATAGAAAAATATCATATTGCCCCTAATTGCGCCTATTTCCCCTCATGGAAATCATCTCGGGAACAAAATATGCAAGATAGAACATGATCCCACAAACATAGGGATGAGAACACTATCATTTAGTTAACTAACAACTAAGGATAACTAATACCTATTGAGATAAGTTTAAATTAATTAAATTAAATACTTTAACTTATTACATTTATTCAAGTATAAACTAGTGATGAATTAAGCAAAGTTTTATTCCTACAAAATTTAAGCACCATAAATCACTCAATGTTTTTTATTCTCATTCATTCATCTATCCTTAACTCATGCTCTCTTATTCCTGGGTTATTTTCCCACTTGGTGAATCTGTACTCTCTTTAAACTAATTCAACATTTCATAAATTTTGAATAATGTTTTTGATTCATGTATTCTCGCATTCTTAGACTTCATTTCTTATCTCTTTTGGATTTTTACATTGATCCCTTTGAGTTACACATGATTGAACCACGTGCCTCAATTTCAGGATCTCATACATTTTAAGAGTGTTGTCTTATTATACTTTATTTTAAGTCTCTTGAATTTAAATATCCATGATTCATCCACGTGTACCAATTATAGATCTTCGTGTATTCCAATTCTTTTACTTTTCAAATATAAACTCTTTACTCTTGGGTAATAGATTATCCATATCTATAATAAGTTTATCCTTTTATGAGCTTTCATATTTTTATCGATATCTTGAGTAACAATTATGTTGAAAGAATCGGAGATAGAAAGCTTAGAGAGTTTTTCTAGGGTTTAGGTCTTAGCTATTTGTTCATGCATGACATCACCATACCGTTATCATACTATTATCCCTTCGAGGTTTTCGTAGGATTTTTACTCATTAATTTTGTTATGTGGGTATTTTACTCCACCTTTAGGGTGGCGGCATGCCCCATTTTAATGGCCTCTAATTTGACTCCCTAATCTACTGATGAATGGCTTGTCGACAGAGTGACTAACAACAATGGCACTAAAGAAATCACGGAAGTTTTACCTGAAGGTTTTTGATGAGGTAATGAGTCTGATACTCCTTTATCTGATGTTGATCTCTATTTACCGAATTTTAAGCATGCATGCAAATGGTTTGAAAATTATACCCTGGTTGGGTATTTTGTTTATTGAGTCCCCCCTAAGATCCTTTTGAATAAATGGGTTCATAACCACTGAAAGAGTCATGGGGTTAAACTCTATGGATTTGAAAACCTCACAAAGGGTTTTTTAATTCCGTTTCTCCAATCCAAAACATTGTAAGGCCATTTTTAACCATGGTCCTTGGTTTATCCGTAACTCCTTAGTTACTTTTTTGCATTGGGAATGAGACTTTCAGGTTTATGAGAAATCCAAGCTCAAATTTCTTGTTTGGATTGAGTTTCATGCTCTTCCTCAATGCCATGTGTGTGTGAGATCCATTTGTGAAAAGAAATTAAAAAAACCATTGATATTCAGATTGGGGTCACCCATTTCTCTCGAAATGGGTATTTTATACCAACATACCTTATACTTGTTTCCATTATCATTCATCTGAGCACATGATTCGTGAGGGTCCTCTTATGGCTGACTCTCATCCTACACCCGCCGATAAACCTCCAAAAAAATCTAAAGTCACCCCTACTTCTAATGTTTGGACAACTGTCACTAAGAAAAAGGGTACTTCGCGAGGATCTTCAAAACCCTTACTCCCACTTATCGTCTAGTTATTACTAATGGTTCTTCTATGTCCACGGCCCCTATTAAATAATATGAGCCTATGAAATCTGAGCCTTCACCTTCCCATACACAATTGGTTGCATATGTTGTTACCCCTATTAAACTTCCTCGGCTTCCTCCCATTCCTCCCTTGGCCCTTCCTGAGTATTTTTGTGGACAACTCATCTCAAATATGTAATACTCAACTTACATGATCTCGTAACCCATCCCCCTCAGAGGAAGGTGAGTATATACAAGACAAACGTTGTCCTTGAAATTTAGGATATATTTTACTTTTTCTTTCTCGGTTTCTTCTTCTTATAATCAATTTTCTAACCTTTCCAATATGGATGATGAGGGTAATATGTTCTTAGAATAATCTCAGTGATTGCGTATTCTTTTAATATATGTGGGCTTATTAAACCAGCCCTGTGTTATCTGGTTAGGGACAATTGTCTTCATTTTCGTCAGATGAAAAATTTATGTCTACAAGTAGTCAAGCTAGATAGATTTTTGTTATAATTTTTATCTCGTATTATTTGGCCCCATGCCATTTTTCAGACCTCTAATTATGAGCCTGGTGGTGGTGGAGTCATGACCTTGATTTCTCTTGACATTGTTTAGCATGTGATTTTCTAGGGCTTATACCCCACGTATCAAGTGGTGTGGTCTCTTTTTTATTTAGATGGCCATATTTTTTAGGTTAGCCAATATCTATGTTTCTAATGATGTGGGAAATCAGGATATTTTTTATTGTTGTTTTTCCAACTCTTGGTAGAGGCTCTATGAATCATTTGTAGTGAATTTTATATGGTTGAAATCCTAGAGGTTAAGATCGGGCATCTTACTATGTACTTTTGTGCGGGAGAGAGGGAGGATTGGTTTTATTTCAGGCACAATCTTGGACATTTTGATCATAATATTCCCTTTTAGCATAAATCCTCTTATTCCTTGTTCACTTGGTTTAATTTTAGATAAGGACAAGATCAAAAATTTTAGCAGCTAGTTCACTCCCTCATGACTAGTAAGGGTTTTTTCTATCTTTCCCATGTTTTATGTTGTCTTGTTGTTGTTTCTGACACTGCTTTACTATCAGACCATTCTCCCATCTTTTCAATGTTACATGGTCTAAAAATATAAAAAATCACCATGTTAATTCTTAATTTTATCTTAACAATGCTCACCTTAAGCATTCTCAAACTGTGTCACACATACAATGAGTATAGAATTTGGTTAATCGGCCTTCTAATGGCTTTGGATGGATTACTTAGTCGAATGATGCTATCAAGTACACCACCACATTTTCTCTATATATGGTAAGTAGGCCTCAATCTTTAGGCAAAATGCCCATGAGTATTCATATTATGAGTTCTCCAGAATCTCATAAGAGCTTAATGCATCACCTTTCAATTATGCTCTATAAACCTAGGCTTCATGTTGGTGAAACACTCTTAAAGTCCACAAAGCCTACCAAGCCCATGGGGCATAGCTTCATACTCTCCTACATTAGCTTAAAATTGGGGATTGAGCTTCTAAGGAATTATTTTCCATGTTGTGCTCCAAACATTCTTTAGACAAGATCAAGGAAATATCTCGGGGAAATGCTAGGTTTACAAACTTGCTTGAGATTATCTAATATTTTGTGCATCTTTATCATGGGGTTTTTACTACTCAACTTTCCACTCCATCTCAGGACACGTCTCTTTTAAAATGTCTCCAAGTGGTTCCTTGAAAATTTTCACAAACCCAATGGGTGGCTGTGATAGGAATTTATCTATTTCTGTTCTTTAAAAAGTTACCTTTCAAATGGCTTCAGATAAAGCTCCAGGGGTTGATGGATTTCTGTTAAATTTTATCAAGCTCTGTGGGAAACTCTTGGTCCTGATCTCCACAATGTCTACTTGGTAGCTCTGAAGACTCAATCTTTGGGTGACCTGATCAATCAAGGAAATATCAAATTCATCCCCAAAATAGGATATCCTGAGATAATTTCTAATTAGAGACCCATTACTTTTATTAACATGTCTTACAAGATCATTAATAAGGATCTAGCTAATAGGATTTCTAATCTTTTTCCTTTGATAATCAGAAGTGAGAAAATTGGATTCTTTAAACATAGGTATATTCTTGGTAATATTATAGACATCTGGGAAGGTATTGAATGGGCTCATCTTTCCTCTCAACAAGATTTATTTATCAAGATTTATTTTTCTAAATCATATGAAAAAATTGAATGGTATTTCATTTTAACTATGCTCCAAGCTTTAGGAATTGGTCCTCGCTTTGTTAGGTCTTTGCAAATTCTCTTTCAAAATGTTGGTTCTTATATTTACTATCAATTGTGCCTAGTCTTCTAGGTTTTTTTTGTTCAGATCTATTAGGAAAGTTTACCTCCTATCCCCTTCCCTTTATGTGTTGGATGTTGGAGGATTTAGTTATCTTTTGTCCATATTTATTCTCAAGGATTTGTGAAAGATATTTATTTACCTTCTTCTACTAAGCAACTTATTAATGGTATTTTAGCATGATTGTTTTCTCACTCTTCGAGGATGAAAAATTTGTTCATCATGCTCTTGATTATTTGCATACTTTTTCTCTTTATTTGGGTTCTATTATTTAATGGGAGAAAACTCACTTTAATTGACAATCTCAAAATCCCATTCTAGCTTAGTTGGCTAGTATGAAATGAATTTGGATCCAACCTAGTGTGTAGTTTAAATTTCTTTGCATCCCTTTCACTTTTAGGCTAGTTCAGCTCATCTTTGGTTTTAGGTGGTCCAACATGTAGAATGTGAAATTTATTTTTGGATCACCAAATCACTTTGTCTAGCAGGAAATTTCAAATATGCTCTAAGGTTCTGACCATACATGTGTATTACTTTTCATGATGGGATCCTCTGAATGCTATTTATGCCAAACTTGAGAAGCTTCTTCATGATTTATAATGGGACAACACTAAAGGGCATAACGTGTTCCATAGGGTTTCTTAAGAAGTGTGTTGTATGCCTAAAGAAGTTGGTGGTCTAGGCTTAATTGATGTCAAACACTAGGGGTAGGATATTTGTGTTAAATGGATATTTTATAGCCTAGAAGGGAATGAAGTATGTAAACTTATCCTTTGGGATGGTATTTTCCAGGGTATCCCTCTGGGAAGGCTCACTTGGAAGGGTATTATATTTCAATCTCTCCTTCTCTACCTTGTTCCAGTTAAGATTAAGGGTACTTTTATTCTACAGAGTATTTGGAAGGCTTGGGAATTTCTCTAGCCTCACCTTCTTTGGGTTGGAAATGGATTTAGATTTAGCATCTCTCTCAATTACTTATCTCTTTGGTGGTCCTCTCTCTTTTATTTTCAATATTCCCCCTAGCATTAGATCCTTAGGCTAAAGATCTTAGATTTTTCAAAAAGGGGATTAAATTTTTTGGGAATTTGTTTTGCAAGAAATATCATTCCTAGCTTTCTTGGGAGACTCTATCTTTGAAATTCCACCTTCTTCATACATATTTTTCTTCTATCTAATAATTAATTAACTTTATTCCTAATTTTTCACCTAGAAAGTGGTTCGCTTGGGGGATTCAACCATGTTACTTGTAGTTTACAAAAAAAATTGGCATATATTTATAACTAACATTTTGTTCCATTTATGAAAATACAAAAATAATGCCATATTTAATAATGTTCCTCTTGATTATGATTTCTCTATTACAAATAAAGTGGCTATGACTTCTACTGATATGCTCCATATTCAAAACCAATTTAAAAATGTGCAGTTAGAGGTGGAGTATATCCAATGCCTCCTTAACCATTAGGGTTTGACTCCTTATGTCATCAATAAGGTGCCCCTAAATGCACCTTTGTGCTTCCTCTCACCAGCTCAGCGTCATCATTCGCCACCTCTTATTCAAGGATGGGGGGTCCTCGCCGCCATCTGAAGATTCCTTGGAGGAGGTAACCTCATTCAAGTCTACCTTCACATAATTTTTCTCTGTTTGGTGGTCTTGTTTGGCATGGATTGTCTCAGGCCAAATTACATTGGCTAGATTTATCCATTTCTCCTCGTTGGCATGATGAATATCCTTTTGAAAATATGAAGTATGAAACTAGATATGGTGGGTTGGGGATTATTTTAGACGAGGCTCACCCCTCTGGTTCAGGTTGGGGTTATAAGCTTGATAGTCTAGCTCCTACTCCACCCCCTGCCACCATGTTTACAGTTGCTATTTTGATTTATGCTCTTTTTTTTAAGTTTTCTCTTTGTGGTTATTAATGTATGTTCTTTGAGGTGACTTGGCCTCTCTCAAGGAATTTTTGGATTGATTTTATTTGAACCTCGTTAGACCCTAAAAATTTACTAAGTTACGATGAAGAGGAAGAGTTCGGGTGCGCAACGTAAGTAAGAGAAGGAACTCAAGGAAAGGTATGTGCTAGAAATAGTTAGTGCATGGAAGTAGGATAGAGTTCGAGGAATTAGTAATTTTATGATATATAGTATCATGGGAAAAACATGTGAACGCTCAAGTAAGATTGATGAGTGGATAAGGTGTTAGCCTAGAGTCTTGGAACTCAAGGAAAGAATATTCTAGGAAGGGATTATTCTAGAGCAGGATCATTATAATTAGTGGAGGATTTTGCAAGATGACATAATCACTCGAGTATGGAGGGGCACGTTTCCATCTAACATGTGGCCGGATCATGGATAAGGTTATGGCGGTGAAGGAGAGCCCCATTTTCTATATAAGGAGGCTTTTGGATCAAGAAGAGGATGTTGGATGATAGAGAAAGAAGAAGGGTAGAGAGGTATGAGTATAGGAATGCATGTATGAATGTGATCTGGTCCCAAACTAGAGTTGTCATGGAAGAACATAACTTGGGCTCTTTGTGCAAAGTGTAATTTTTAGGGTTAGATTGTCATTCCTTGATGTATTTAGTTTTATATGACCCTTTTTGATGTAATATGGATAATCTAAATGATTATAATCGATAAATGGTGCTCTATTGTAAATATCTATGTTTATGGATCCAACCCTAGTGTTTTTTCATGTTATTTATAGTTTAGATCAGTTTCTCTTATTTTGTTGCAATGTTTATATGTATATCATGGTGCATTTATGATTAGAGCTAGTTCCTCTACCTATTTATTAGATTAGATGCATGTGTTTATGTTCCTAAAAATGTTCCTCCATTAATGGTGAAGAATTATCACAAGGATCACATAAAAGAGGGGCTCGACACCTACGTGCACCTCGGGTTAGTGCCCAACTTGTGTTGGGTGATAGGCCGGTGCGCTTGGGGTTTAAAGGGAGTAGGGAAAAAATGACTACATCTTGGTTCTGTTGCCGAGACCTCTTTTGAAGATATTGTGAAAATGGTGTGTGATGACAAAACATTTGACCTTGGACACCGTCTAGATTTGGATTTAAAAATGAAGGATGATTTTGCACAATAATTCAGTAGTGGATGTGAGATTGATGCACATAAATGGGTAGAAGAGCACCTATATCATGAGCTTTATGAAACCTTCTTTTGTTGTTTCCCAGTAGATTTTTATGAATGTTTATTAACATATGCATTAAGGAGAAGTTTTTATTATAGACGTCATTTTTGGACCAAAGAAGAGTATCAGAGGATACATGATGTTGATCTGAATTATCTCATATCATTGATCATTGGTGCAGTGGAGTGTTGGCTAGTTATACATTGGAATATGTGGTTTCTATGTATTCTTTCCTAGAGATTATTGAGTTTGAGTTCTTGAGGGAGCCAAGAGGATCCTTCTTGCATGTTATACCATACAACCATTAAGATCATGATCATCACTCTAAGTATGGAGTCATTTCCTATTGCTGGCTAACTTCCCTCTAGGCACGGGGTGTGGAAGATAGTGTGGAAAGAGATGGAAGACCTTGCGATGGAAATGGAGAGAGAGGAGAGACGGATCAAGTATAATGAAGTGAAAGAAATGGATTTGATGAAGACAATGCAAAGTTATAAGAGTGATGGAATTACAAAGATAAATGTTGTAGGATGGATGTGAGGTTCATACGAGAATATGAAGAACTTGAGCAATCTGTGTTACCCCATCTTAGAAAGAGTAGGAGAGAAACCCCCTACACTTCTAGTGAGATCTAGTTGTATGGGGAAAGGAGGAGACCTATAGGTGCACATATTAGTCCACATAGTGACTAAACCCTAGTGCTTAGTTTTCAATTCAAGACAAGTATGGTTAACCCGATTAGTATTAATATTTGTGGTTAAACAACAAATAGTAGATATAATTTCTCATTTAGTTCAACTATGGAAGAAAAAATATTTCATGTGTTTGGAGCATCCTTTCTAGCATAATCTTTGGGAAAATATGGGTACAAAAGCTTTGAGCATCACATCTATGGGTGGTTCGACATAAAAAACTATTGGTGTGCATTTTAGCACAAAAGTAGGGGCACAAGGCATAACTACTAGCCTTAGGCACTTTACCTATTATACGAGGAGGATCTAGTGGATCTTGAGGAATAGGAGCTAGTGGTTCTAGTGGATCTAGTGGTGGTGGAAACACATGAAGAGTTCAAATTTTCAAACTAGTGGACAAGGACCTCAACCACCTTTGTAGGTGTTTTATGAGATGTCTTTGCATTTCCTTATTACAAGGGTGTTGAGAATTTTATAGAGCATGTACAAAAATGTGAGTTGCTAGAGGCGTGCTAAGGGTATCACTTCCCCAAAGCAGAAGGAAATTCAATTTACAACTATGTTGCAAGGGCACATGCATAGCTTATACCTAAAGTATGACCCATATAAGAAATCAATGGATTATATTTTGTTGTGTGATTCCTTTTTAGCATAATTCCATATTCTTGAGTTTGAACAAAAGATATTTAGTGCGCTCAAGGATATTCCACAAAGTATGGTAGATAGTGTGCGGGAGTATGACATGCACTTTAAGACTCTCTAGTAAAAATTATCTTATGATATCCATCCATCTTAGCATGCTCAAGGGTTCGTTGGAGGATTGATAATGTCTTTCAGAAGATTACTTTCCCTTAAGACTTTCAAGGATCCACATGAGGCCTTGGAAGCTTCTCTACACACTCAAGCCTTTGAAAGCATTGACACGGGGTAAGCCCATTTTTGGAAGCATAGATTGCTGCCAAGGAAAAGAAACTTGAAAAAATATGGATGCTCATACTTCGTATTTTATGGCTCATGAAACATACCAAGGATATTTTCTGAAATTTAGTGTGTGAAGTTTTGAAGTAGAAATTTTCATGGGGATCGTGATGTAAGTAGGTGCCCGTTATTAAAGCACATGATATATAAGAATGTGTCATGTTATTGTAAATTTATACATCTACAACCCATTATATAAAGGACTATAGAATGATAGACCAAATCAATGACACCATTGACACTAGTGTGCACTATACCAGCATTGGAAGAGGTTCAAAGTGTGAAGGACGTCAATATGAAGGGTGCCTAGATGGAGGTGGTAAAGGAAGAGTTTTTGTGGTGGATTCGAGGCCATGGTAGTCGGGGAGGTAGAAGTGAGTTCCCTCATGGAACTATTTACAATTATGGATCTACCGAATGCTATAAGAATGAATGTATGGATCTGCTACAATTCTCACGATTCAATAAAAGCATAAGTATGAGGATTGCCCTGATTTTTATGAACAAATGAGCTAGAACCAAAGCATGGACAAGGGCACAAGAATGGTTAGCATCAACCAGGTTGATCCACTATGGATGCCTAGGGTGGCATATAACCTTGAGTTAGAAGTAGTCCCAGTGACTACATGGATGGAAGCCGCTCACGCTAGGAATAATCAAGAAAAATCCCCTCATTACAAGAGAATAAGTTATTCAAAGCTTGCAAGAGGAAAGATTTAATTTTAAAGGATAAATCATGGAAGTTGGAATAGAAAAGAGCATTGAGGTTCCTTTGAATGATATGTATGCAGTTATAGAAGTATCTCAGATTTTACGCCAAGAGAATATTATTCCTCTATTAGGGGAATAGTTGAGAGAAAAAGTGACATGCGCTAGAGGTGATCACGAGAGAGAAGTCTTACCTGTTAATCTACCCCCTCATAATATTGATTATGATAAGGAAATCACATTAAATGTAGTGGTTTATGGATGTCTTTTAAGCAACATATTGATTTACACATGCATAGAATTCAATGTCCTTACCTTAGATGCACATAATCATATGGGAAGGCCCCATTGTAGAGCCGTCTTCAAATGTGTTTTATATGAATAATTAAAATACATGCTATGCCCATTGGAGTTTTGAAGGATGCATCCATAACCATTCAAGGGGAAAGGTTTACTAGGAATTTTGAGGTTCTAGAACTCAATGAGGTAGAAAATTTCCCAGTATTACTTGGATGCCCCTGGTGTTATAGGAATGACGTTGATTTGTGCTTTAATAAGGGGTACATTAGTTTTGATAACAATAAGGAGTGCATGATTATACCACTGATAGATGGAAGGTCTGCATCATATGTGGAACCCTTAGGAGAAGAGGATCTAGATAGAATACATGTGCGCACCATTAGGTACCTTGAAGTTATTCATCCATCAAGATAATGGGTCATTCAGTGGGAAGATGCTCAGTCCATGAGTGACATGACTAGAATTACATGTGATAATTAGGTGCAAGGTATATATGAGTTTATTAGAAGAAAACTAAAGGGATCTATAACTCGAGTTACCTAGGCACACATAGTTAGGTGTCTGGGAGGAAGGTAGTTACCATGTTACACTGGGAGGGAAACCCTGATGTCTTTCTACACGAAATGGAGGTCTAATGGACATGTCAAGTAGAGAGGAGGAATATGCTAACTTATACCTTGAGTGGGACAGTAGCGCGTTGGTTGGAGACACATCAAAATAATCTTCTAGAGTGGTGCGAAGTGAGAATTGTGCTCTTTGTTAGGTTTATCTTAAATAATGCACCATCTAAGATATGTGACTATGATGGGAAGGGATCTACCTCATACCATGTTTAGGAGTACGAGAACAACTGTAAGGAAGGCTTGGAAGCCTTACCCCTTTCCCTATGGGTGCATAATTTCTATTCCACCTTGCAGGGTTGTGCGCATGCATGTTATATCCATTCAAAGCTACGTCATCAGAGGGGAAATTGGAAAGAGATGATAGTGGATATTATTAAGTGTCTTACTTTAGGAGATAGTGCCATGGTTGAAGAAAAAATCCTAGATTTATTGGTTGAGCCCGACTTGGCAACAAATAAGGAAAATCTTCTAGAGTGGTGTGGAGTGAGGATTGAACTCTCTATTAGGTTTCTTGAAGTACTATAGCATCTAAGATATGTGACTATGATGGGAAAGGATCTTCCTCATACCATGTTTAGGAGTGTGAGAAGAACTTGAAGGAAGGCTTGAAAGCATTTCCTCCTTCCTTATGGGTGCATAAGTTCTATTCCACCTTACAGGGTTGTGTGCATGCATAGTATATCCATTTGGAGCTACGTCATCAAATGGGAAATCTGCAAGAGATGATGGAAAATATTATTAAAATTTTTGAATATCAATCTACTAAGCCATCATTAAATGAGATATTGTAGGTAGTTAAGTGCCTTAACTTAGGAGATAGTTCATGGATGAAGAAAAAATCCTTGATTTATTGGGTGAACCCTAGTTGGAGGTAGAAAAAGTACATCTTGAGCACACCTACCTGGAAAAAGAAAAGGTAAGTTAGTGTACCAGATAGATGAGAAGGAAGTGGAAAATTTAAATTTTGATCACATAGATGGTATGTGTGAAGTATTGGAAAATAATATGAGAGATTGTGTGCCTACCATGAGCCCTTGAAAATGTTAAAGGTCAACATTGCCACTTTGAAGAGGAACCAAAAAAATTTATTATTAGAAATAACCGGACGGACAAGGAGGTTTCAAAAAACATTAAACTATCATGGACTTCCAATATTTGTTTCCACATGGATACCATGAGTGAGAGGGAGTTCATCATTCCTAAGGGTAAATTCACATTAAGTTCAAAGAGGGTTTGCACCCTGTCAGGAAGGGGCCCTACAGGATGAACAAAAAATTGTGTGTAAAGGTTAAGGAGGAAATTGATAAGATGATACAATCTAGAATCATTAAGGCAATTAAGGAATCTGAATGGGTGAGACAAATGGTGATTAGTATCAAGAAGGATGGAAAGATAAGGATATGTGTAGACTATAGATATTTGAATGTTGCGTGTATTGAAGAGATCTTGGAAGGTGTAGTAGGGTAGGAAATTTATTCTTTTATAGATGGGTTCTCAGGTTATCACCAGGTAATAATTGTGAAGGAAGACTAGGAGAAGACTACTTTCACCACTAAATGGGGAATTTTTTCTTATATGTTCATTCCTTTTGGATTGAAGAACACACCTACTATATTTTCACACATTGTGGTGCAAGAATTTCAAGACTTCATCCACAAGTTTCTGCAAGTTTACTTAGATGATTGAATGGTATATGGGTCAACAAGAGATCACTGTGACAATTTGAGATTGATGTTTTAGAGGTATAGGTAGTTAATTATCTCTTTAAACATTAAGAAATGTGTCTTTTCTACTTCATTTGGCACACTACTAGGTCACGTCATTTACAAGGAAGTTTTATTGGTAGATCCTGCCAGAGTTGTTATATTAGGTTTGGAGGAGCCTACTAGTCAAAGCATCATGCATGGATTCTTAGGGAATACGGGTTACAACATAAAATCTATCAATCACTATGCCAAAATCTTCATGCTTTGGAAGATTTGTTGAAAAATAAGATTAAATTCTATTACAAAGGTGAGGCATAAGAGGTGGATTTTGACACTTTGAAGGATAAACACGTTACTACACCATTTTGTACTATATGTTGATTAGTGTAGACTTGTATAAGATTCGACGAGATGGTTTTTGTGTCGATGCGTACTAGAACATGAACATACTACAAACATGGAGGAAGATCATAATGGCATTGTTGGATGTCACTATGCAGAAATGTACCAACATACAAGATCCTATTGGTAGGTATTTGGTGGGAAAGGTTTATAAGGATTGTATAGAGTATTGCAAGGCTTGTGACCATTTCTAGCACCTTAAAAAACTAGAGCAAAGTGAGATAAAATTCCATTAAGACCTATTACACCATTCGAGAAGTGGTTAATTGACTTTGTCAGACCAATTTCTGTATCAGTGCGTAGGACAGGTTCACGTTATATTATAACTTGTATAAACTATATTACAAGGTGGGAAAAAGTGGTGCATATGAAGGATTGCACTGCGGCTACAACAACTAGGTTCTTATGGGAGAATATAATCAGCAGTTATGGATGCCCATTGAGTTTGACTAGTGATAGGGGCACCCACTTTTTGAATGAAATTTTTATACATTATGGGGGTGCATCACAAGACTACGTCCTATCATCCTCAGGATGATGGAACTGTTGAGGCCTTTAAAAAAAATTAAGCCACACGTTGACTAATATTTGTGATGTCGAAAGAAGGGACTGGGATGATATAGTATCTGCCGTATTATGTGCATATCGCACAAATAATAAAAGATTGAACAAGGCCAATCCTTTTCAATTGGTATTTTGTGTAGAGGTAGTTCTTCCTATGGAATTTATGTTACCATCCTACGTATTACATGCATAGGAGGATTGGCGAATGAACAAGCATTAGAGGAGCGTATTGATAAACTTATGGAACTTGATGAGAGGTGAGCCATTGCTCGATAGAGTCAGAAGAAGGATAAAGCATGAAAAAAGGTTTGACATGATTATCATATTAAAAATAGGAAGTTTGAGTTAGGCAAGATGGTTCTACTATATGATTCAAAATTTCTGTGCCATCCTAGAAAACTTAAAGTGCATTGATTGGGACCATACATGATATCTAATAAGAGTTATTATCTAAAGGGTTTTTATGTTCAGAGGACCATGAATATTTTTAGTGTGGGGTGAAACATGTCAAATAAGAGTTTTAGTGAAGATTACGGTAATAAGAAAGTGTTGGAAGTGATGTGGATTGGCAGCCCAAGTGAGAAAATCAAAAGCATGTGGGTTCAGAGGAGTGCATAGCAGAAGTGACTATGGGTGGAGATTGGTGTCAAAAGCTTTATAAAAACCATGTATAGTGAGAAAAGTGCAAAGCAACATGAGGTAGGTGATGGAAATAACTTGGTAAAATATGCAGAGGTAGATATAATTTGGCATGGGAGTATGCACAAGTTAGTACTGTGGTCAAATAAGTTTTGTCCACCAGAAGGTTGTAGGTGTTTCACATGGGTTTGCACATGGAGGAAAAGTACTGGAAAAACTATGCAGACGGATGGCGCTAGAAAAATATGACTTTAATGCATTTTTACATTCATAGGTGGCATCAGATTTTGTGTGGGAAAAATAAAAAATATATAAATAGAAGGTCGGGGTAAGTTATTTCTTTTACCTTACATTTTTTTGTTAAAGAGATTTTGTAAACTAGGGCATCCTTGTGAAAACAATTTATGGAATTTTACGTGTGAAGTGGAAATTTTGCAGATTTATGAACCAAAGTGGAAAGGAGTACATAGAAATGAGTGAAGGAGTTTATTTGGTTGATTCCTACTAGTATTTGCAATATGTTGTGGAAGATTAGATTTCTAGGTTAGTGTTTGCAAAGCTAGGGCACATGTTTAGTATGAATTTCATAAAGAAGTGAAGGTGAGGGATCGAGTAGAGTTGAAGCAAGATGCAAAGAAGAACTTGTTTTCCAAAATTTACCCCTAGGTTAATTTTGATAAATCATCATAAATGGACTTAACCATTCAAAGTTTGGGATGTGTAGATGACTGATCAAATTCAGCCCTAGATTGTCATGACACAAAAGAGATCAGATGGCTCAACCGACTTAATCTTCATGCACAGTGAACTAGCAAGCCATAGTGAAATGAGTTGGTCAGGTTGTCTTGCTAGTTGAAATTGAGCTATTTGGGTTGTCTTGCAAGTTGGAACCAAGCTGGATGATAGCCGAGCTATATAGAACAAGATTGATGACCAAGTCAGATGGATAGATTGGTCACCGGGATGGATGGTTAGATGGATAAAACATTGCTCGTTAGATGGAAGTTAGATAGCTACTCAAGTGACACACTAGGTTTGACACATGGGTTGGACGTCTAGGTTGGATGTCTAAGTTGGTTGGAGTGGTCGATCGGTTAGGTTAATTGGCTAGATGGATGGCCCAGGGGTTGGTTGGTGGCATGACATATGATCGGGTTGGATGGCTTGGGCGTATAACACCTGGGTTGGTCATTCAACCGTTATGGTAGCATTGCGATGGGCTCAGGATAGATAGTATGAAAGTCACATGGTGTCTAATCCCCTTTGGATAGATGATACAAGTTGATACATCTAGGTTTATTGACATACCAGTTGGATGCATAGTATAGGCATTGTTATGGCTTGACTGGGTGAAGGAGAAAAAGAGGATGGATGGGTCATAGGCCAGTCAGTTGGGTTGGACATTTCAAAGGTTGGATGATGTCCAACCCTAGGTATGGAACAGGTTGGTCGACCCATTGCTCAGTGGTGGTTCATTGTTGGGTGGTTTCTTCAAATGTACAGCCTACATAGTTGGACGTTCAAGGTTTGGAGACACATGGTTATATGTTTCATAAGGTTCGGGACCTCTAGATGGTACGATGAGGTTGGATGGGTTACATGTTGGATGGCTCATAAGTCCCATGTAAGGAAAAGGTAGGTAATTGAAAGACAACTCGACAACTAAATTTAATGCGATATGGTGCCCATGTCTCTGAAAAAAGGTACCCTTAAGAAGTGACATTATTTGGGTGCCCATACCTCTTTAATGAGGGTGGGTGAAAATTTGCTATAAAAAGAACTCAAACCCCTCATTTTTAGAGAGACATTCTGGGAGATGGGGAAACTCTTACAAAATTTTCACTCAATTCCATTTGAGTTTTGAGCCTTCTCTTGGGCCTAGCAAAGTAATTATGCCTTTGTGCATAAAATGTAATGGTCTTTGCATACTATGAAGCAATAAAAATTGTGTTTTGTTGTGTTTCTTCAACCCTAGATCATTTTTATTGTATTTTCTTGCCTCTCCATTATTATTGTTGTATTTTTACATTTTCTTTCACTTGTAGGTTTATGATGTCATGCTTCACGTAGTGTTGATGCGGATTATGTTATGTGTCGTGTCACATTTATTTGACTTCCTTTTAGCCAAATTTTCACTGTTTTATCCTCCCTCAACAAAATATTTCTCCCCTTCTTCTGATGTTATCACCCCCTTCGTGTAGGATTTCCCCCTCTTCATTCTCTTTCTTTCTCTCCCTGTCTCCTTGGAAGTTGTTAGGATAGCTATAGTTAGGCGTATTTTCCACATTAGGAGTAGTTTAGCATTATAATTAGAAAGAGGAAGCCAACCTTCTCTGAAGGACCATCTCAAGTTCACAAGTACCACAACTTGAGAGATGGTGCCATGTTAGCAAATTACACCAAATTCTCACTCACAATCAGGCCATTTGGGGGGTCTTGTAATTTTACATTAAAAATTTTGACACACCCATGGGACAAGCAGGTGAAAGCTTTATATTTCACAGGGGTGTATTTTGGTCTACATTTTCACTTCATCAAGTTGATGTGTTCGTTTTGAATATTTCAATCATTAGAGGCACACATACAAGCACATATGTCGACTCCATCAGTCAACAACCCATTATCAGAGTTGTAGATCTTCTTGCATTCCATACATTTAAATTTTTCCTTCCACATCTTTCCACTTTCTTATGTCCATCAAGTTTTGTAATCATGAAATCATTCCCCTCTTAGAGTTTATCATATGCAAAGCATTAATACTATACATGCTCACCTCCCAACCACAAAGTTCATTCTCAAGTTAATATTATCCACCTTCAGATCCATACTTCAATGAAGATCAATAGTATGCGTACTCCTATGAACAAGATGCAAGAAAATTTGGTTACGTACCAAACTATGGAGCTATTGAAGAGCTAGGGTATGCATATTATGGAGGATACTTTCCTACACATGAGGATATGGAGATACAAAACAAATTTGAAGAATTGGAGGAAAAGATGGCACATCAAAGGGCTGTGACTCAATTACAAGCATGCAAGATTGGTTTTAGGACCACTTCTCCATGGGTGGGCCCTATTCCAAGCTATTACAACCCACAGGAGAAGATAGATATTATTGTTGAGATTTTTCCTAGGCTTATGGAGTGGATTCAGGAGATAGGAGATTTTATGGACAGGGCTAGTCAATCTTGTCAATGGGAGACCCTAGCATTGCCATCCTACAACTCTTCCCTCACTCCCTAAATTTCACCATCTCAGTGGTAGCCACAATTTCCAAGATTCTCACCTACTTCCCCCATTGTGGAATCCAATTTTCCATCTCCTAATCTTCCATCCCATCTCATCTTCTCTACCCTTTTTCCTTCCAAGTCCAAGTCCCCTCCATAAAATCAAAAATAAATACCTTCCCCTCCAAAAAAACCAAGTAAAAACTAGTGGTGACCCCACCCACTTCTCCTCCCACTTTCCCAGGTCCATATCGAGAAGAGACTAAAAACTCCAATCAATTGGAGAAGTAAAAAGAAGAGCCAATAAAAGAAGAATTGATTAGAAAATTGGTGAGCTTGGATCTTCGATTCATAATTGATAAAATCACCTTAATGGAGAAATCTTTGGAGGAGGGTGAAGTCTATCCACAAGTGGTGTAAGTTAATTTGGTTACAAGAGAACTAGAATAGGAACAAGAAGAAATGGAAGATTACAAATGATCCCTTTTCTCAGAATGTAGTGTCCATGAGGGCACCCTATTTTTAGAGGTTGTTGATCAATTACAAGCTACAGAATAAATGAGGGAGGAAGAAGCAGCTCTAGGTCTAGTCGAAGAGGAACATATAAGAGAGACTAATTTAGATCCAAAGACCTTGAATGAAGAAAACATCATTGATATTTTATTGATAATCGATGAACCTATGATGGAGGAAGTCTTTCAAGAAGATTGCATTTCCCAAGACAGTGCTTAAGAGCATAAAATAGAGGATTTTGACTTGTAAAGCTTTATATTGGAGGAAATTGACAAATGTGCACATAGTCTTGGTCTTTAAGTAGAGGAGGAACTCCCAATTGAGCAACAAACTTCAACAAGTTTCAACAGTTTCCCAATATTTACATCAAAGGCTGCAATCATTCCTAATGAGATACACACTACAAGGGAGTTTATTGCAATTGAGGAAGGAGAAGAAAGCAAGGATGACACCACTGCCAAATCATTCATCAAAGCATAGGAAAAACTATTTTTAGATGCACAAAAAGGTCAAAATCAACATGCAAATAGATCCATTCAAGGAAGTCTATAGGAAGGCTCCATTCTTGGATTTGAAACTCAGAGTGGTGGGCACATGCAGTGGGTCAGATCATACCCTATAATGTACTTGGCTTCATTGGAGCCAAAGGATAAGCCATATCCATTCATGCTCATTTTCGGACATGAGGATGATATTGAAAGCACTAAAGGTCAGTGAAAACACCTCCAACAAAATGTAAAACTAGAGGAGGTATTAATTTTATTTATGGTTGATGCTTTAGGTAGAAGGGTGGTAGATATTTTTCCACTCTTATTACATGCCATGTCCATTTTAAAATTAATTACATGGCCACACTTTGTAATTATGGGAATATATTTCTCCCTACCTGTTGCAGGCTTGGTTTAGCTTTCCCTTATTCTAGTTTGTGTAGAGTAGGTAGGTGTGCTTTCAACAGAAGGAGTGCTCTTGCACACTCTGCATATCCCATGTGAGGTGTGTATGCTTTTCAGTTTTGTACATAGTGTGTGTTGTGGTGTGTGGTATCTCATGCACAATCCATTCATTGGAAGCAATAATGCTCATGGTAGAAATCAGATTTTGGGCATTTTTCAAGGTGCATCTGTTAACCCCAAAATATCAGTACAAGTCCATCATTCTCCATGTATTTTCCTTATTCAAATTTTCATTTTTGGGAAATTTTACAAATTTATCTAAAATCCCAAAATCAACTTTAAGAGTAGGCCAAGGCAATTTCAGCCCAAATGCTAAGTTCATATAGATCTGGGTGATAGATTTTCAAATGGAATAGATCATTTATTCAAGGTTAGGCTTGACTTCATGCCCAATGGATACTTCAAGGAAATTGGTAGGACATATAGTAGGTAGATGTCCCCGAGAGGTCACTATTTTTATCCCAAACTTACCCCTGGGCTAATTTGGATAAATCATCATAAATGGACTTAACCATTCAAAGTCTAGGACATGCAGATAGTCATCAAATACAACCCCATATTGTTAGGAGATAAAAGAGCTCAGATGGTTCCATGAGTTAATATTCATGCACGAAGAGTTGGCTTATTTTGGCCAAATGAGCTAGTCTGGTTAGGTTATTTAGTGAGTTAGAACTAGTTGGTTGGGTTGCTTTGCGATTTGCAACCAAGTAGGATGATAGTTGAGATGTAGATAGAGTTGTATAGATAGGTTAAATGAATGGATTTGTTGGCTGGGTTGGTTGGTTGGATGAATTAAAAAGTGTATTTTGATGACAATTAAATGGCTAGTTAGGTGACACACTAGGTTCGATGGCTAGCTTCGATGCCCTGGTTGGAAGTTAGAGTTGGTCACCGAGGTTAGTTGGTCGGGTTGGTCGGCTATATGGACGGCCTAGGGGTTAGGCGGCTTGGGGGTATGCCACCACCGGGTGGGTCAGGTGATTTAAATGGATGGGTTAGTTGACCTACCATTATGGAAGCATGGTGACACACTCAAGATGGATGGTATGGAAGTCATAAAATGTCCAACCCTCTCGGGATATACGACCTAGGGTGAGATGGCTCTGTTGGTCTACATACTAGTTCGAGGCATCGTACACGCATGGTTTGATGACTAAAATTGGTGAAGGAGATAAGGATGATGAATGGGTCATAGGCCAGTTAGCTGAGTTGGAAGTGTCATGGGTTAGATGATGTCTAACCCTAGGTATAGAACAAGTTGGTCAACCCATTTCTCGGTGGCGGCTCGTTGTTGGGTGGTTGCTTCAAATTTATGGCTCACATAGTCGAATGATTTCTAACCACCAGGTTGGACAGTCAAGCTCAAGCGATACATGGTTAGACGGGTCATAAGGTTGGGCTCCTAGTGATGGTATGGAGAGGTGGATGGGTTACATGTTAGACAACTCACAAGTCCCAAGAAATGTAAAGGTAGGTGGGTGAAAGATAGCTCAACAACCAAATTTAATGTAGTATGGTGCCCATTTATTTTGTAACATATGGTACCCTACGGAAGTGAAATTGTATGGGTGCTCATACCTCTTTAATGAGAGTAGGTGAAAATTGGCTATAAAAAGAACTCAAACACCTCATTTTTTAGAGAGGCATTATGTGAGCTAGGAAACTATGGAAATTTTTTCCCTCAACTCCATTTGACCTGTGAGCCTTCTCTTTGGCCTAGAAATGTAATTATGCCTTTCTACATCAAATGTAATGGTATGTGCATACTATGAAGCAATAAAAATTATGTTTTGTTGTATTTTTTCAACCCTATCCCATTTTTAGTGTATTTTCTTACCTCTCTATTATTATTGTTGTATTTTGTGTATGTTCTTTCACTTGCAGGTGTATGATGTTGTGCTTCATGGAGTGTTGGTGGCAAATTAGGATTTGGGTCTGTGTCACATTTGTATGACCTCCCTCATCCCCTTTTCATTGTTTCATCCTCCCTCAATAGAATATTTTCCCCTTCTTCTTGTGCTATTACCCCCTTAGTGTAGGATTTACCACTTTTCATGCTCTTTCTCTCTCTCCCTGTCTCCTTAGAAGTTGTTAGGATAGATGTAGTTAGGCGTATTTTCTACATTAGGAGTATTTTAGCATTAGAATTAGGTAGATTAATCCAGAATTCTTTAGAGGACCATCTCAAGTTTGGAAAGTCCCACAGTTTGAGAGTTGGTCCCATGTTAGCAAATTACAACAAATGCCCCACTAATAATCAGGCCATTCGGGGGGTTTTGTAATTTTACATTAACAGAACTTACAAGGACTTAACAAGGAATAATTTCACCAAGGAAGGGATCAAACACTTCACCTAATAATGGAAAAGGAAAGGGCAAGGGAAAACTAGTCACATCAACAAGTTTCAATGAATAATGGTATGTAGAGATGCAGTACCCCAATGGCATTATATTAGGGATGGATTGGGTGTCTCACGTGTGTAAGATGGTTGTAATGTTATTACAACCATAGGATGAGCACCATAGAGAAATAAATAGAATTGGAATTATTTCACCCAACAGGAGAAATGACACAAGATGACAAGACTATTTATTATGACTATGTGAAAACCACATTGGAGAAGGTTGGACTCTTCCAACTCTATGAGTTGCCATATTTTGATAAACCAAACAGGTTGTACTAGTTGTTGATGTCGTGTGTGCACAAAGACTATTTTTACTTTGTAGGAAGAAGAATACACTTGAATGCTTAGTTAATTTCAAAATACAATGGACTGTTATGCTCAAAAGATTCGTTACATGATGACATGGGTGAAAAGGACACATTCAAGGAAACAAATGAAAAATATGAGTATAATGTGGGTTTGCACTACTTTGATATTAACAAGATCACCAACCCAATCATGAAGATGGTCATACACTTGCTTACCAAGTTGAATAGATAAGAGTGTTGACGCAAGTGAATAAGAGATGGTTGAACATTTACAGGAAGATCTCTGATGGAACAATCTACAACTATTCGGACTTCATTGCAAGAGCATATTATAGATGTGGCGCATGATAGGGACAATATCATGTAAGTTAACATATTTATTACTTTCATGTTTTCAAATATTGGAGTGCTTGATTAGCCAAATATATATGTTTGGGATTACCTTGATGAGGACCCTTCCCCCGCGAAGAGGTTTGAAACATACACTTATGACACGATGAGTGTTGCATATAAGGCACACTTGGAGAAATGGTACAAGCGAATGTGTGATGTGTTTGGGGTAGAATGGAGAATCCCTAAACAACTAATACCCTTAGTGCATGGTGAAGTTGAGTTCGTTGTATACCAACACTTATGCATAGACAAATTCTCTTTGACAGATGGCTCAAAAATCCCATGGTGTAAGTTACCATCATACTTCACAGTGCAATATTTTTAGAGCATCGTCAATAGGTTCAAGGATGCCAAGAAACTTAGATTTGATCTAAGTGAGGTATACCAGGAGTACCATGCACTACATAGAACATTGGTATACCCTAAGAAACACGTGTATGTGGAGAAGTGTGTCTCCCACAACGTACGTATGGTGAAGCCCATGGTAATACCTATTACAAGAAAAATGACGGTAAGGGTGTATATACACATAAGGACCAAGTTTGATAAGGGCGCATATTCCGAGGGAGATGTATCCATCCTAGAGGAACCTACTACAATAAAGGGAACAAAGAGAGAAAGAGAAGAACCTACATCAAGAATGGTGTTGAGCATGCGCATAGTTCGGACTACAAGAGTGTAAGAGTCAAGAACATGTCTAAGTACTTACACAAGGAGGAAGACATCCCCCATTTAAAGGAGAAGTTTCATGAGAAAGAAGAATCCACTATGCTAGACGATTCACCGTAAAAGAAGAAGAAGAATATGGTACAAAGCTCAAACTCGAGGAGATGGAGATCATAAACGGTGATGAATCGAGGAGGAGGATGAGGAGCGCAAGGAAGGTAAGAGTCCCCTTATGCATGATATACATGAATCTGGTGAGGAGAAGAATTATTATGAAAAGGACACTTACAATTTGGGAGGAAGTGAAGAATAAGTAGGGACCAATGAGGAGAAGACCCCATACCTAGAAAGAGGATAGTTGGAAGATACTAGTGGAAAGGGAAGTGGTAGGAATAATGCAGAAATTGGTGGGGTACAAAGTGCAGCACAACATTAAGGAAATATTGAAGGAAATGAAGGAGGCATGAAAATATTATGGAGCATGCACCATTGGTAAAGGCATGACAGCGCACAAGGACCCTTAACAAACAAATTCAGTAATCCAAACAAGGTCCTACACACACGGTTTCAGAGCATAGTACCCACAGACCAACTCTTTTACTGGTCTTCATTTGATTGAGGAAGTGCATACACATGCATAAGGAATATTCTGTCATGGACCTTCAAGTCCAATGTGGATGATCTTGACTTCGAGATTAATGTAGATGCCCTGATAGAAACTTAGAACACCAATTAGGTGAACCCTATTATGGATGCTTAGTGGCTAATTGATGAGCAGGTCTGTAACATGACCAAAAAGACATTTGTGGAGGTAGAGGTGAGTTTATTCCATAGGAATATAGAATTTAGTTCTTAGAGGAATAATTTGAAGGAAATAATAAGGATATAATTAAGAGGGAAAGAGAGATCAAGAAGAAAGAGCTGATAATTTCTTAGTTGAAGCGTAAGTTAAGATAATAGAAGGCGAAGGTGCACAAGGTGTACAAGAAAATGGAGAATATCTCAGACTTCATTATTTTAGCGTGTCCATATTTGGACCCCTACACATAGGTATGAGTCAGACTTTCTCTGCTTAGAGGACTTAACATGTTTTATTACGATGCGAAACAACTACTTGCATCGGAGTCGTAGAGGAAGTTCGACGTGATAGAGGGCAGTAGAAATCAAATATTGAAGAAACCATAAGTTGGTACTCGAGCTCTCTTACCTTATTTAAAACTAAGGTGCACATGGTTGAAGTTTTCTATGATAATTATAGAGACAAAGACAAAGTGGCAAGTATTTTGGTTGTTACCCATGAGATGGACCTAAAGGAGTTTTAGGAGAAGAACAAAGGTAACAAGGTAGAATGATAAAATATAATAGCGAGGTCGAAAAGAAGTACGAAGTGATCGAAGACGTGAGGGTCTCGATTAAAAATAAATTGAAGGAATTATATCCCTAGGATACTCGAAGGATGGATGCGACTGAGTTCCCTTAGCAAGCAGATGGAGAATATTGTTAATACACTAAAGGCTAAGGGTGAGGAGTTATCATTTGATGAAGTCAATGCATTAATAGGGGATTTATTTTAACAAGCATAAAATGAGGTGGATTCTTTGAGTAAGATTAAAGAAGGCTTGAATAAAGACTTCCCAATGCTTCTCTACCAGTAGGAAAATTCTTTCATTCTTCGGCACAAGGATGGAAGCATGTTATTATTCCCCCATTCTTTATTCTTTATGAAGATCAAGTTGATTTTGAGGACAAATTTTTTTAGTGTGCGGTGATGTTAGATCCTAAAAATTGGCTAAGTCCCAAGGCATAGGAAGATTACGTGCATGCAAGGAAAGTAAGGAGAAAGGGACTCAAGGAAAGGTGCGCGAGAGAAATAGTTGGCACACGAAAGCAAGATAGGTTTCGTGGACATAGATATTTTATCGATATGGTATCACAGAAAAATGCGTGAAGGCTTGAGTAGACGGGAGGAGTGGATAAGGTGCCGGCTTGGTGTCTTAGAACTCAAGGAAAAAAATTCTAGGAAGGTAATATCCCGAGAGGAGGATCATTACGCTTAGTGGAGGCTTTTATAATCTAGCATAAGCACTCAAGAATGGAGGAGCATGTTTCCATCTATAGCATGCGGAATGATCATGGATAAGGTTCTTGCAGAGTTATGGCGGTGAAGGTTATGTGCATGGTCCTTTTTTATGGGGCGTGGCGATGTATGTGGTGCATTTTTTTGATCTTAGCTCCCGGCGTGTCGGGGATGAAGCAATGTAAAGGTAGATTAAGTGAGATGACCCCATAACTAGGCACCTTAACTTTAGGGGTGCGTAAATTTATATAGAGGCCTCGTTAGTGTAAAAAAAATATACCATTGTGTAGCATATGATCATGTCAAATCACTATTTTTTCATGTATTTATTTGGAGGGAAAAGTGGATTTTTAATTGATTTAGTACACAAATATTTTTTATAAAGCATTAACCGAGTGCCATATGTGTCATATTGTGGTTGGCTCTTTAAAAAGTACTATTAATGAAAAAGTGAAAAACTATTTGTACTTTTTCCATCAAGTTATGGTGAAATCCAATGTACATGTTTTGGTACATGCACAACTATGGGGTCATCTCCCCTACCACTGAGAAACTTTTGGTTAAATTTGACTAGCTACTAATTTTATTTATTTTAGTGACTTATTCAACATAACCTTCATATGCTATGACATCGCATTCTATGACGCTAAAAACTTCGAAAGAGTAAATTCATAATTAACACTAGGCATATGCTATCAATTGTAAGGTATATACTATCAATTGTAAATGATGCAGAAGAAACTTCTCATGGAATGTATGTATAATGTTTATATGGAAGTGTTACAACAATATTTAAGGGAGAGGAGTCATTTATGGAGCATTACCCAATAGTGGAAATTGTTTTTGGAAGGATTTAAACATTGCAATTTCCTTGTGAAGAATGTGATAAAGCCTATGTATATTGCAACACCAATGTTGTAAACCATACATTTGAGTGTGACCCAAGTTTAATAGGGTACATTTTAAAGCCTTTCTGTACTCTCAAAGGGAATTTTATAAAAATCATTTAATTTCCAAAGAGAACTACATTGAAAGAATGTAGAGATTGCCCATGAAATTGTAGGATAATTTCAACATAAACATAAATAAAAATAGTGGAAGTTGAATGAGGCAGCTACAATCGGACTCCTCACAGATTTATTCTAGAAAAACAAGAAACACGTATATCCCTAAAGCTTTGTAGAAGCTTACATGAGAGGAAGCTCTAAGGAAGCTTACATGGTCAATGGTTTCATGATCATGTTAGCTAGGATGACCGTAAATCTTCAAAAACAACACAAACATTGAGTCCTACACACTAAACCAAAAACACCAAAAATGAAACACAAGTTGTAAACACAAACACTAAACATCGAATCCTAAACCACAAACCCTAAACAAAAACTCTAACCAAAAACCCTAAAAATACAACATGAATATCGACTTAGCATTTTGGGTATATGGTGCATGTTCATGGTTTAATTTATAGTGTTTAAGGTTTATGTTATGGGTTAAACATTTACTATTTATGATATAGGCTTTAGTGTTTAGGGGTTCGTGTTTACCATTTAGGTTTTATGGCTCAGGATGTCATACAAGTGTTCATGTTATTAAGGTGACCCATTTGTGAACATTTAAAGTGTCACACAAGTGTTTAGGGTGTCAAACAAGAATTTAAGTTGTTGCATTGTGATTAATGGAGTTTCTATTATTTTATATTGGGTGATCCTAAAATGTAAAGATATATATAAGAAACTAAACCCTAAACACTAAATACACGTAAGCCCTAATTACTATATGATAAATCCCAACATCGGATTTACACTCAAATTTTAGATTTTGTGTTAAGGGTTAGGAATTGGGTGTTTGTGGTTCATGCTCAACATGATTTAGGGTTTATGCTTTATTATTTGTGTTAAAATATTTATGGTTTAATATCTAGTGTGTAAGGTTTGGAATTTAGTGTTTAGTATTATGATTGCAGAATAATTTCATTTATCATACAAACCCATATATAGTAAACTTTAATAAATAAAATCAAAATCAAAACATAAACCCAAAATCAAAATTATTATTTTTTAATCCTACTAAATTAACATAAATTTTAAATTCACAATTCAAAAAGATTTTTTTATTAAGTAAATGGTTAAGGCTTGTTAGAGTCTCCCAAAACCTTTTAGAGACACCTGTAAATAATAAATGTTCAATCCCCACTCAAACCATCTTCTTCTAACCTAAACACCCAAAAAAAAACATCCAACATCCTTCAAATAGCTCCTTCATCATATAGATAACACACTTGATAATTTAGGATCAATGATTAATGCACCATAATTTTGCATAACATCATGTGGTCTTCTACATCGTTAAGCCCTACAATTTGTAAACTAATATTCATCACAACGTATTTGGGTAACCTCTATGTATGTACTATTGTATTCTTACCCAACCTAACCCTTAGCCTCATCTCTTGAAATTTCCAAGATAAAAATTCTCATTTCCATTTAAATTTAATCTTACTAAATGTAAAATTTATGATTTATAATCAATTTAAAACTTGTAATAAAATTACCTCTTAAAATTTAACAAATTTTGAGTTTCAAAGTGAATTTTTAATATTATTAAAAGTTATAATAAATTTAATATTTAAAATGTAATTATAAATTTATTAAAATTTTCAAATTTAATAATATTTGTAATAAATATAAAACGTGTAATTAAGATTAAAAATATTAAAAATTGTTAAAGTTAATTATAAATGTCAGTCCCAATAAATAAAATTAAATTGTACGCCACCTTTGAGACAAAATTTTACGATTAGAGAGGTCTTCGAGAGAGATGCAACTCAGTTCATGTCGCATTATTTAGAGTATCAGAGGGTGAAGGTCGAGCATCAACATCCATCTCGCCTTCTTTACCTACATGTTATCTTAGTGTGGAAATGGAACACCATTTCCATGGATTTCATAGTAGGGCTACCGACGTCGAGATACCACCATGATGCCATCATGGTCATGGTGGATAGATTGATGAAAGTGACTCATTTTTCTCCAGTGAAGAACATCTATACAACTAGTGCAGTAGCGAGAGTGTACATGGATGAGATTGTTAGACTACATAGGATTTTGTATAAGATCATCTGAGACTGCGATCCCTTATAAATATCACACTTCTAGACTACCATGTAGCAGGACCTTGGGATGAGCATCAACTTGAGCACAAACTATCATACAAAGACATATGGACAGATGGAGCGGGTGAATCATATTTTAGAGGACATGCTTTAGATGTACGTCATGGATCATCAGTCAAGGTGGGAGGAGTACTTGTATTTGGTGGAGTTTTCCTACAACAACAATTTTCAGATTTTGATTGGCATGAAACCTTTTCAAGAACTTTATGGCAGGGAGTGTAGGACACCATTGAGTTGGGAAAAATTGAGGATAAAGTATCTCTTGGACCAGCTTTATTATAGGATATGGAGCAGCAAGTTGTTTTGGTCTGACAGAGGTTACAGGAGGCACATGACAGGAAGAAGAAGTATGCAGATCAGAGGAGAGTTGACCGTAGTTATGAGGTGGGCATGAAGGTGTTTCTTCGTGTCAAACCTAATAAGAGTCCTATCTCATTACATAAAAGGATTTAAGTTGTCTCCTAGATTTTTGGGTCCATTCAAGATCCTAGAGTGGATCGGTCCCTTAGCTTATCCTCTAGCATTGCCACACAACTCATCTCACGTGCATGATGTGTTTCACGTATATGTTCTTAGGAGATATATCCCAGATCTATCTCATGTGTTGGATTAGACCGCATTGCAGGTGTAAGAGAATGGATAGATGATGGTGGAGCCCATTTGTATTTTAGATCACATGACCCTGGGCCTTCAAGGCTGAGAGATTGATCGGTGTGAGTCTAGTGGGATAGGTATAATGAGATTGCTGCTACAGAGGAGGATGTTGTTGCTATGAGTCTAGTTTCCACACCTATTTTAGTGACTTCCAGGAGGAAGTCAATTCTAAGGGGAGGGGGATGTAGTGCCCACTTCTCTCTAACACTTATTATATTTTGATTTCGATTACGGTTGACTATAGACATGGATATTATTGTATCATTTTGATTTAGCATGATATTAGATGATAGATATATTCTTACTATTGATGGATTGTGATTCATAGTATTATTTGTGTGGATTCTTAAAGACATAGAGAGACATTTTATATTGATGATGATGATGTGTTGTTAGCATATACATTACTGACATTTGGAATTTTTGTCATGTTGACTATGATTTAGCGTTGGAACTAATCTCACGATAGTATTGATACTAATGAAATGATAGATTTGAGATGTTGTTGGAATTTTAGACAAATGATAGTATTATTAGTCTAGATGATGATTTAATTATATGAGGATGTTTATTGATTGATGTGCGTATATTTTATCATGGATGTATTTGATGTTGCCACCAGGCTTAAGGAGGTATTGTGTGATTTTGTAGGTAATTATATCACACCAATCAAAAGATGGATTGGAGACCAACCACAACAAAATACTAGATGGATACAAAAATGGTCACCATGGCAACTTGGGTTATGTGTTATGTTTTGTTATTTTTTGTTAGGGGGTCCCCATGGGGGGATGACCTCCAAATGTGACCATGGGCTTTGTGTGTAATTCTTTTCCTTTTCTTTTATTTAATTGTGGAGTATGTGATATATTTTTGATGTAATTCATTTAATCATTATTGACTAATGTTCCTTAATTAAATGAATTAATCATGTTTATTAAGTTAATTGTAAATGTGAAAAAGGGGTAATTTATTAGAGTAGTTTTTCCTTTTAATTTGGTAATTTAAGTTGAGTATATGTGACTTTGAGTGTTGTACACTATATTTTACCTTGGAATTTCAGATTTTGTCTTAGTGGCCAATTTTGGAAGCTTTTCCCACACAACTTAATTTCTTATACCAACCCTACCTATGGATGTGGGGGTCAAAAATAGACCCCATTATGTGTTTTGTAAGACAAAAATTTACATTTATTAAACTTTTCTTACATGGGTTTTTATTATGTCCTTAGGGGGTGTGGGTTTGGATTATCTATGTAAGAGGATTGTCATTCCTCTCAACCACCAATTTATTGTGCATTGGAGTTGAGGTTTGACTTGTGATTTGGAGTTGAGGATAAGTGACGTGGTATCCTACATGGAGCCACCTCACCCTCATCTTCCCTTTTCTATATATGCAAGTGTATTTGTTTGTTTGGGGTTACTTAGTTTCATTTATGCTCTTGTATTTTTGGAGTTAGACAATTTTGGGAGTGGTTGTTGAATTCTTGATATTGTCGGAGTTGATTGAGCTTGAAGGAGCTTGGAGCATTACTCTTGATCAAGTTCTATCGTGAAAAGGTAGGAACTACACCCTTGTTTTAATTGTTTTCTTTTATATGTGTTTATTTGTATGCAAGTGAATGGTTTGTATGCTTGTTGGGTTCATGGGTAGAATGCCTAAGTATGGTGTAGGAGAAGGCTATGGGGATTTTATATTTAGGGATTTATAAGATTTTGTTTAATATTTTTGAGGGAGTTGGGCTAGGTGCCCCACCTTGGATAAGAGAATGCTTGCATTTCTTACTTGATTCTTTTGAGGGAGACATAAGAGAATGTGGGAGGCATAAGAGGATCTTGTGGGAGGCATAAGAGTTGTGTAAGGGTTTGAGATGTATTTTTGAGGGTTTTAAGGTGGGCACCTAATCCCATTAGGAGGCATAAGTGATCTCCCCATAGATCCTTGCTCCATTGGTTTGATTTTCAAGCCTTGTGTATTTTGAAAGTTACATTCTTGCGTTGAATTTGTGTTAAATGGTTGTGAAATTTTGTATTTTTATTTTGAATCATTGTGTTATTTCCATGAGTTGGATCCATCCTTTATTACATTTTGGTTGGGGCTTGGGGCCAATGAGTAGGATAACTTCTTCTCCTCATTAGATTATTGGTTTGGTGGAGAGTGTTGCCTCTCCCCCATTTTTTGTTGTTGTGATTAAAGTGAAGGCATGGTGGAGCTCTTGTTGGAGATTTGGAATTTTGAGCATTTGTTGAAGTAAAAAAAGAACATTCATTGTATAAATATTATTGCAATTCCCACTTAAGGTGGAAGATTAGTAGACTTGTATTTAAAAGAAAAGTTACTTTGCAAGTTGTATTTACCAAGTTGTAATATCATATTTGAAGCAAGTTCATTATAGAATGTGTCTCTCCTTTTCTTCAAATTATTTATATGTAAATGAATGAATTAAATGGATACCAAGCTTAAATTTAACCTTCATTGAAAGAAAAGAATGTTACAAATCTTAATGTTTTGATCACAATGTGAATTAGGAGGTTGTCATAACCTTATTCTAGGTTGAAATAATTAAACACTCTTTGGTTTTGATTTATTTAAAGTTAAATTTATCCTTTGAAATATATGCTACTTTATGCATTCGTTATTTGAGTTCTCGCCTACACAATGACCAATACCGGTCGGTCTTAATTAGGCGTCGGTGTACTCAAGATCGACATTGATCATTGTTTCACATTATAGACTTTAAAATGTTAACTCCAAGATTAGTTATCAACTTAAATGATATCATGACTTGCTCATCAACCTTATATTTAATGAATAATTGTTGGAAATTTCATTAAGATAAGTGTGAATCACAAAATGTTGAAGATGTGTTAAAATTTATAAAATAGACTCATTTGGTAGTAACCGATGTCGGTGACTAAACCATTGCGGTATTTCTATGACTAACATCAGTCATTGGATATTGCACCAAATTCACTTCTTCAAACATGACAATCATTTGTTGTGCTTTGTTTATATCAGATGTATATGGATCATGTTATGTTTTCTTAACACTCGAATAAGAAGTTTCTTGTGGAATTAATCTTTACCACTCCTTGAATTTAAAACAATATTCCAAAAACTTATCAATAACACGAAACTAACACCGGTAGTGAAATCGATGTCGGTAGCATAGAGGTTACCATGGTCGGTCACCTATGCGTTAACTTTTTTTTTAAAACATTTTTCCAGCCACCATTGGCTCTTATGGATCTAGACTTCACCCAAATGTGGATCTAGCTTATGAGGGTCGTGTATGCTTGTTTAGACCCATACTCCAACCTACATAAAAGGATTTCAATACATAAAACTCTTGATCAAAAAAATGGGGTTTTCCCCATCAATGAAAATAAAAGAAATAGAGAACCAATCAAAAATAGAACTCAAACCAGATCTAGCATAGATGCTTGCATTGAAATTAAATAACTTAGAATGCATGATTAAATCTAAGATTCAACTATTCTAAATGAGGATCCCATTTGGATGGAATCCCCTTCTTCTTGCACATTGGATCCAAGAAGACTCCTTCAGGGTTTTCCCTTGATCCATGACATCCACTCCTTCAATTTACAAACCAAAGAGAAAAAAATTAATGAGCTTAGGGTAAGAAATGCTTAAGAAGACTCCTTAAGGATGATTAGGGCTTCTTTTGGGTAGATCTAATCTTGTGGTCCCTATTGATTTGATCCAAGGGTTAAGAATCAACCCTACAAGTGTTAGGTGAGAATTTTCTTATTCGATTGTAAATTTTAAATAAATCAAGGTATCTGTAAATGGGTGAATCAAAGCCACTTAGGGCTCTAGTGTATTAAGTTCAAAATGTAACCTCTCTAGTAGGTTTTAATGTATGATTCAATGGACATTAAAGAAAATAATTTTAAGAGATCTAAGGTAACTAAGGATAAGGGTTTATTAAATGTGGGTGGAATGTTAATTTCCAAAGTGAAACTAATTAACCTAGTAGGAGAAATTAATGGAAACTTAGCTAGTGATTATAATTAAATTGACATATGAATTGGATTAAGAATATTTAGTTAATAATATAGACTGGATCTAACCTATTAAATGTTATATTGCTAGTAGGAATTTAATTAAACGTATATTAGGATTTGACACCCTTGTAACTTAAAACAAAAAACAATTGTCATAACTTTCCAGATAATTATTTAAGGATTAATGTGGTTTTAGAACGTCAAATTTGTGGGTTTTACAAGAATTGAGATAGATTTAGTAGTAAATGGAAACATTTTTAACTAATAATGTTAGAGTGCAGACTATGACTTTAGTAGTTTAACATGAATGTATGATATTTTAACTTACTATTGAAGTTGTTTCATAAAATAATTTAGTAACAATGTATTAGTTGACTTGAAGTTGGTTAATTTGATGATTGGTCTCTTCCATCTGGTAGGCAATCCCTTTGTTATTCTTTAACATTACCTATAATTGAGAAGATAACGAAGCAATCTAGAAACAAATGTTAGAAAAAAACCTTGAACTTTCAATTTTTGGATGAATATAAGAATTAGCAAACGTAGTTAACCATTTTATACTCTATAAATATAGAAGGATAACATGTCTAATGTAATTTACAACCACATTATTCTTCAAATCTAGATACCAAATAGACCTTCTTCCCATCTCAAATGATGACTAAATAAAAAAACTCGATCTTTAAAACATCACATTTAGTAAACATGTAGGACCCAAAAATAAGATTATTTAGATGTCCATTTTCTTGATAGAATGAGCATTCGACTAGTTGAATAAAGAGGATTTTAATCTCCTACCAATTACAGATTGCAATGAATATCTTTCAAGCAAATATTTGAGCATCTAGGTCAATGTTGAACTTCCAGATTTGTGGACTTATCTTAGGCCATTATGTATGATTAAAATTTTTCCATTCAATTAATATTAAGACGGAGAATTCGAGATACTTTGACAAGACAAAAAAATGTTTTAAGAGGAAGTATGAGAAATAATAGAAAAGACTCAATGTCATTGAGATTTTATATAATAATACTAATAACATAACAATTAATTAGTTCAATTGGGTTGTGAAATATGTGACTATATTTATATTTATCTCTATACATCAAAGACATAATTTTATTATTAAAATAATCCATGACAATAATTATGATATCAAATTTGACCATCTTTTCTTAGAATTATAAAACTTTTGTGTAATAAAAATGATGACAATCACAAAATAGGGCACACCTTATCATATGATGTCATAGTCAATAAATTTTATTTTCCACATGACAAATTAATACATGAATAGAAATAGGAGAAATAAATACTATCACAAAACTTGTGGAATTACACCCTTAAAAATTAGTATCTACTAAGTTTAATGGGTTAATCCCAGGATCAAAAAATTACTAAATAATAAAATAAATGTATGTTAATAAATTTTAGCCATAAATAATCAATAATTAAATTAACGTATGTTAATAATTATTTATTTATTAGCGTGGAGGAATCGGTGAGAACCACTATAAACTCCAGCCAATAATAATTTTTAATGTGACCACCCTCAAGTTCCACGGGGGGATTCGACCTCTTGATCACAATTGAATATTAAATGTCAATAAATTTTAGCCATAAATAATCAATACAAATGAAATGTTACACAAATTTTGCTAAATATTTATTTTAATCACCAAATTGCATTTGATCATTAGGTGAAGATTAGTAGCACCGAGGTAGTTTCGATCGGGACACGTTGAAGACAAAATTGTGAGAAATAATATTTTTTAAAAATGTAGGTTCTCTGTATCCATCTTCGCTACAAAATTGTTTACGCTATTGTTTACAATATTTTTTAAAAATGTAGGTTCTCTGTATCCATCATTTGTATGTATAATTTTTTTTAAAATATTAGTAATTGCAAGGTTGTGAATGTTTGATGTAAGTTGAAGCTATTAAAATTATGTGTTGTCATACTCTCACTCTCAATTCGGCATATGGGGGCAAGTGCCTCTGCAAAGATAGGAATCGGTGCGTGATAAAAAGGCTTGCCCCTTAGGATGCTAGATTGATACACCCAACTATCATTACATGCTGAAGGGGCTTTCCCCTTAGGATTCCACATCGATATTTGGGTGGTAGGCTACGTGTTGGGCGAGGGGTTTTGAAGCCACCCACCGAAGAGAATTTTTCAGTGAAGACTACCCTCACTCAAAATGCACCCTCCCATAGTATCACAACCGTCCTTTTGCAATGGATGGTTGTGATATTATGGGAGGGTAAATTTTGAGTGAATTGCATAGCCGGGCATTTATTTATACTTGAATTTGTCATGGATATTAACTTTCTAAAATTTTTATTATTTTATGATATTGGATGATGTATATTAGATTTGGCATGTAACATACTAAAATAAATTATAATCTTCTTTTATGTACTAGGTACTCTTTTGCGTAGTAAATATGAATACCAGGACTCTAATTTCTCATGACCCTATTTTTAAAATGAATACATACAAAAATACAAGCCTACACGTAAACTAAAGATGAAGGGAGTTCACACGAAGTTTGAAAATTGCAGGAGTTCCTAAAAAAGTCCTCAAGTTATTAATAATTTATAAATTATATGTATATTATAGACAATTTAGTATGACATTGATTACTAGTTATTCATAATACATAGTAAATAATGTTCAAGAGATTCACCTCATCCACCACCACAAGCTCAACCCCTCAATCCAAAGCACCATATCCTTCTCTTCTACCATGACCACCTTCAAAACACCCTTCATTATGATCGTAACGCCCTTAAGTGTGATCATGATCATGGTGTTCACTTTTACCTTTAGATTTATTTGAAACTCCTCTCTATCATACACCAATATCAATAACATCATGGATATGATCAATCAGTCTGCAATCTTCAACAGTGTGAGTCATGGACTGGAAAATATTCCATTAGTAAGATACGTTCTTCCTTATCGCATGCTACAATAGTGGGCATTGACTTGCATTATGGTCTAACTAACATATCTCACAGGTCCAAAAATAATGAGTTCCTTGATCTATGAGGACAACTATGCTTAGTGTGCCCTTCCAATTCAACATTTGTACACCACACTCCCATGCGCATCTCATGTGTTGAATTGATTGATAATTTTTCCAACTATTTTTCCATTGTGACAATCTGAGCTTCCAGGAATGGGTTCACTCCAGTGTCTATAATTCTGATTATTTTAGTGCATAACGATGCTTCAAGTGCTTCGTTTAGATCTGCATATTTTTTAAGTTCCAACGCCCTCCTAAAAGGTATGATCAATCCTTTGAAAAACCACTTTGTGCATGCTTGGCTTGCATGGATATCATAAAAACATTTAGACAAAAGTGTTTTGAAATTGGAATCATATTCTCGAACATTCTCGGTAGTTCCTACTTAATATCTTTGAGTGCACTTATGTTTTTTTACTTGAACTCAAAGATATAAAATTACTTAAGGGAATTATTCTCGTAACGTTGTATAGTCCACATAATTCGATCGGGTTAGAATTCCTATACCAATAGTGAGCACATCCCTACAACATGGTTGCAAACTGAATTACCTTATGCTCAAAAGTTTTGATCCCTTTTAGACGCCACAATATCTCAAAAATATACACATGCTCAACAACATCTTGTACTCCCTATATTTTAGAAGATGCAAAGTAACATCTTCATGTAGATATTCTAGGGTTGGTGAGGACCATGCCCACCAGATCCAAAACCTCCTTTGTTACCTCTACCTCTAGATCCACCAGATCCAAAGCCACCTATGCCCCTTGATCCCCACATGTAGTAGGAATTGAACTAGAGGATGCACTACTTTATGCCACAACAAAGTAGTAATCTTGATTGAACTCCAACCGTATGAGAAGTGGTACTACTTCCAGAGGTGAGTCAAAAGTTCTGAGTGCATGTATTTTGTGCTGACGATGCACCTAAAAAAGTACCTCGAAAAGGTCCCCAAAATAAAAAAGAATATGTTTCCTAGCCATCAAATTAATTTTTATTTGATTCACTCATGTTCTTTCTAATAAGTTAACTATACCTCTTCCTAGTTTAATTCCCAAACAAGTTTGCTAACTAGTACTGGTTGTACTAGAAACTAGAAATTCAAGCACAAGGGCTAGGTCTCTAGGTAGATTCGGATGCACGATTGTGACCAATGTCGTCTCTACTTGGCACACACTCTCATAAGATGCCGAGGAGGGTTCCATTTCATGCTTACCTAGATGGGGGAGTAACAAATTATCTAGCTCCATTTCCTCTGCGTGAGCTCAAAATCATTCATGAGTGATCTATCTCCTTAAAACCATCTGCTCAACAAAATTGTGCTACTCTTGTGTGCTAAATCCCTCTCGCACACCTCATTTAAATTGAGCCACCTTTCTTCTCTATCTCTTAGTTGCCAAGTTTTCCATATTTTACCAAATCTACTTCGCCCCCCCACGTGATGTGCGAATAAGCCACCATCGGTTTCTCTTCCAAATTAGGGGTTACCAATAAGATCTTAATCACTAGTTGAATTCCTTGCATATAGGTTCCCATGCTATAACGTAAAAATGAAACTCAAAGACCTCTCGGAAAGAATAAATGGAAATTGAGTATTCCAAATTATATCTATTCGAACTACCACAGAACCAAGTATTCACAATGTGTGTCCAAATTAGTTCAGCATCATAGAGGGCTTGAAATTCTTCCTACGTCCAAATAATTTTGTGAAACATTCAATTCCTTTTAGATGCATAAGCAACCAGCCACTCGTATAGCTCTATCATAAATTTAGCAAAGAAACTCTCGTATAAATAGTCATACAAGTTCTGGTCCACCCACACGCATGTGTCAAACTTAGATCCGATGTTAAATCTCTGAGCATATTCTTCTTCCAGGATATCTTATCCATTCTTCAATATTTTCCAAGGTCAACCAAGACATCTTCATCATGAAACATCCTGAAATCAGATGATAAATAGGTCCCAACAAAGAAACCATTGGTACACCCTAGAATTTACTGTGAATAACTCAGCACACCGGCACATAACTCAACTTGAGTTAAGCACTCACCTGAAGTGTGCAAAGGTACTAGGTACGCTTTAGATTTAGTTTTATAGGATGTCAGCATGATGATGTTTCAACATAATTAGATTCATTACCATTCATAAGCAATCCATAGTTCATAATTCAGATTAGATCTTAGAAAACATAATCGATGAATTAAAACATAACTAAGATAAGATTAATCATACAAGAACCAAATTCAGTCATGTCTAACACCATAATCTAGCCAATATATTCCATTTCATAAATATTGTAACACACAGAAGCTTTATACACTATAAAGTATCTCCAACATTCATGTGCATGTCAAAACCCATAACACAACTCTACAATAATTCATTATTACTAAACTACACAATTGAATATATATTTATAGGGGTGGGGACTTTCCCTTCATCACCCATTCACTTATCAAGATAGGTTACATGCTAATAATAGCCATGTTCCTTTATAATAGTATGTGCAACATGCAAGTTCTCTAACAATAGATTTCCTTTAGTTAACTCCAAGTAGAAATCCTATAATTAACTTAACCTATGCATGACACTTATCTACCATTTGTTCCTAAAATACCATTGCATGGAGCACAAGTATTCATCTCTGTGTGTGCTCCGTACATTGTCTCCAAAAATAGCCCTTATCCACGAAATATCTAAGTCCTAATCCTAGGTGCTTCAATCCTATTATAGCATCGCGCACTTTCGCCCTATATTTGTGCACCCAATATTTAGATTAGTTTTTCTATTCAACATTGAGGTGTCCTAATTATCTTGTTTTTCCTTGGTATGTGTTCTTTTCTAGTCTCTCCATTCTTCAAGGATTTTCTCTTGGTACCTCTATTCTAGTATACTTGTGTGTCCTTCGAAAAATTAAATGATTCATCTTCTCCATTATCATCTAGTTGTATCCTTATCACATATCTAACACGTTTTACTAGTACTTTATCATAATAATCCTCATCCTTCTTTGTTCCATCTTGTTCATTTTCTATTATACCATATTTTGACCTAATTATACTTTTCTTATTCTCATTTATCACCTTTTATGTTTCTATTTCCTCATGGTTTGGATTATTTTTTCTTTATTTTCCTTTCTCTACCTTTTCCCTCCCTTATTCTGTGACATCCTCACACAATGTCATAATTTCATTTTCTCCTTAATACTTAACTTCCTTGTTTCTTCTTTTTCATTTTTTGGTTTTCTATTTTATCTTCCATATGATTCTTATTTACTTTCCATGATTATGATTGTTATGGTTTGGCTAATTCCATGGATGTATATTTCTCATATGGTTCTATTATTTTGGTCTCCTTTTCTATTTGTGTCCCTTCCTCTTTGTAAAATCTCTTTTCAATATGTATCTTCTTCTCACAATTCTGTAGTATATGTCCATTTTTTCCATACCAATAACATGTTATTGACCTTCTCCATTGACCATGTTATCTATATTTTGATATTTTCCATCCCATCCTTTTTTTTTTTTCTAATTATTGGCAAATAGTTTTCCATCCCATCCTTTATTGTAGTTATTGCCTCCATAATAATGATGATAGTTTCCTCTATTATAGTTATTTCCTCCATACCTCCCATGGTATCCTCTATAATATCCTCTTTTAGTATATCTCTAGAATATTTCATGATATCCATTACCTCTTTGATAACTCCAAAGGTATCCCCTTTCATTACTTTGATCAAGTTTTTATCTTAGTTTTATGTATTGTTATGTACAAGGATGTTTAATATATGTATTTGCAGTCAATATAGCAGTACTAGTAGAAGTGTTTTGGTATTGCGATTTGTGGAATGTTCAACCTACACTCTTTTGGTTTCTAAAAAAATGATCCAATTGGACTCCATTCATAAAAATCTATACACATATTGGTAACATAGGCGTTGGCAATGGATGCTCAATATTGGACATTTGTATGAGATGTGATCTCCTCTTGTCAGACCGATCTATAATTTGAAAAACCAACGTATGCATTTGTCATGTCATTTTTCATCCAGTCGATTCCAATCAACAATCACCTATATACCTACAAGTCCTACTTATCCAGAGCCAAGTTGGAAGGATGTACTGTTAAGAAACTGAATCGGTAAGATCCCAAAACTACATACACTCTCTACAAGAATTGTATCACATATTAGCTCAAATTTTCTACATTGGGTTTGGTGTTTGGATATTGGTCATGATCAAATGGTGCAAATGATGTCCTCCATATTCTACAAATCAAGTCATGATAGAAAAGTAAAGAATATCCAATCCTTCAGTTCATTCTTGATCACCATTTCATTTTGTAAAGGTCGGTGGTTTTGTTCAATACACAAAGGTCTTTGTTTTATTCCATGCTAAATGCAATATTGAGACATCATAACTAAGTGTGGAAAGAATTTGGAGCATAGAGCCACCATTTATGTTATCCCTACTACTAATAAATCCATGCTTAGTTTTTCAGCGTGATCTCCTGCCATGTAAAATAGTTATTTTCTCCCTATCTCGATTCATGGTTTGGTCAAAAGGTGTGGAAATATAAACTAGCACGAGTTAGTCAAATTTTTATATATCTTGTTGGTTATATAGTTTTAGATTAAAGTTGTTATAGTCATTTAGGTGTATTATTTTAGACTTATAAGTTTGTTGTTTTAGTGTAAAATATTTATTGATTTCATTGTTTAAGTCAACGTGTTTAGTTTTGTAAATTTGAGTTACATGCGTGTAATGAGTCATTTTTTAAAAGGTGTGATTTATTTATTATAAGTTCTCATTTTTATAAAGTTCCTTCTGTGTCTATCAAAAGAGTCAATCACAGTGAGTCAATTTGTGTCATATGATTAGTCAAACCATAAAGTCATGTGCATCACAAAGTCAAAAGTATTGTCAAATTTGTGAGTTATCGTCAAAATTTGTGTCAATATAAAAAGTATGTTAAATAAAATAAATTTCCTTACAGACACATTTTCGTGTTACCCGATGTCTGAAAAATAAAGTGTTTCACATTACGGGAGGGAAGAAAAGAATAGGCTCAATATGGAAATGGATGTGCTTCATGTTCGCATTTCACTGAGTTAACAATACGTATACTGGAGGATGGAGGCATCGGAGGTTGGAGGTCAATCAGCGACATCTCACCAGCCACCAATGATGGGGCCGCATGAAGCTGTGGTGGCATTGTGTGTGTGTGTGTGTTTGTATTCTTTTTAGAGTTACAGTTGATTTTAGTTGTGTACAGTGTGATTTTATTTTAGTGTTCCTATTATGTATTGAATAAGTGAAATGTTCAAATTGAGGGGGGAACATGGTCTTAATATTCCATTTTCATTTTTCCATCTTTTCAGTTTGTATATAGTGAGAAGTGTTTCCTTCATAAGTCCTGAAGGAAAAACATAGTGGGAAGACAAAAGCACAAGGAAAAGCAACATCATGATATTTAGGTTGTTGGTTGTCTTGTAAAACCATCCTTTGTTGAGGTTGTTGGTTGTCTTGTAAAACCATCCTTGTTGAGGTTGTTGGTTATCCTATAAAACCATCCTTGTTGAGGTTGTTGGTTGTCCTGAAAAACCATCCAGATCATGAGCACGCACGGGTGGAAAGATGCGAAGGAAGTGTGATTGTTTTTCTCCCATGTTCACACTAAGGGGGGAATGTTAGGAAATATAGTGTGTACATATTGTTAGTAATATTAATGTTAGTAATAATAATGTATATAAGGAGGTTGTTATTAGATTATTGTTTTACATGAGTGGATTTGTTCAACTAACTCACGTATATAGGGGATTGGGAGATATTATAGGTAATAATAATATCGTAAATTATAGGATGTTATCCTATATATTTGTATTGTGTTGGAAATAATACTTGAGTTAGTGTGGAGCATAATAATATTGAGACAATCTCAAGCCTGTAATATGTTTGTAGAAGATCGATTCTGCTTCCTCTTCTTCCCAAAAATATTCCAAAGCTCACATGAAAAATAAGACAAAATAATAACTTCAAATCGAAATAGGAGGTCAAATAAATCCATATCTCGGCCTTATTTATTTCCTCATAAACTAACTAGAGTCAAAATTGACATGCAAGTTCCATAATAGATCACCCAAAAGTAGCCATGATAATTTTTGCATGCATATCTCGCATGGCAAGCCGAAAATACCAACATCAAAAATGAATCACCAAATAACCACTTAGCTTGAAGTATCTTGCACGAGAAGATTCTCGCTTCTCGTGAGGGCTACGGATCCGTAATAAATTCATTTAATGAAACTGTACAAACTTCTCCCTAACTCCTCTCTATTTCCTTCCATTCCATCATCTGCCAACTTTGACACTTCCACTAACTTCCTAAACATCTTTGCCTTCCATTTTGGAGTTATCCACCATCCAATGGTCAGGGATCAACAAAAATCAAAACCCTAAACTTTCATTTCTAGCACATTAACCAATGATCCTTTTCCACATTCTAACGTTGGTTCGGGTGACAAGTAAGTAAACAAATCAATACGAGCTTTGGTGGGGGCTCGGTCGGGTTCTTGACCCTCCCCAAACATTGCTTTACCAATTTTTAAAACAGTTTGACCTTATTAAAGTCTACAACCATATTAAAACATAACCAATAGCATTTATATATGCATATATCTATATACATACGTATATACATACATACATACATACATACATACATACATATATATATATATATGTGTGTGTATATGTATGTATGTATGTATATAGATATATGTATGTGTGTGTGTGTGTGTCTATGTGCTATGTGTGTGTACTACTCTTGTACATTCTTAAATACATACATACACACACACACACACACACACACACACACACACACACACACACATATATGTATGTATGTATGTATGTATGTATGTATATGTATATTTCTTTGTTGATAAGACATGATTATAAATAATTTTACAAACTCACAACATTGGTTTGATTGTCGATAATGGATTTCTAAAATAATACTTAAATAAGAGCATGGGTCTATGACTCGATTATCAAATATAACTTTGTTTACCTCTAATTAGTAAACATTACCAGGTTCATAAAATCAATTGACTGCACACAGTTGCAGAAGCAAAATTAATTACATAAGTATAAGATTGATCAAGAAGTAATATTAACAAATAAAATCAAGTAATCATTATAAACCTTCTAAATAATGAAATAAACATGATTTAAATAATAAAAATACTATTTATAGTGTAATTTAATCAAGTCAAGCATGATAACCAACACAATTTCACCTATAGCCGGAAAAAGTATCTATACATCCAAGATAGACTTAATGGGGTATGACAAGAAGAACCTCATACCTCATCATGAAACCTATCCAAAAGACCCTAACACACTTTTGAGAAATTTTCTCACACCTTTTCATGCCTCCATGATCTCACATGGCTCTATACCTCATTCTCATGCTTCATTTGGCCTCCAAGAACTTAGACTATCCTAGATGAGCACTCTGTAATTGGGTATTCAACCTATACCTCAACTCTAAAACTCGTATAAGTGTATTCACACACTCCCCTCATTCTCTCCATTCCTCTACCATACTCCTCAAGTCACCATTCAGCTCAAACCAACATGCACCTTCACCTAAGCTAGCTAGGTCACCTGATTAGGCTTGTTAGGCCAAGCCAATATCAGTGAATCATCTCATGAAATTATGAAACAACTTGAATGTACATGTAACTATGATACTTAGAAATTTCTAACATACCTCCATAATCCTCTTTTTCATTAATGGTCTTTTACATCAATGACAATACCTATACTCACACAATTTAACAATACTTCTAAATATTTGTACAAGATCTTACCTAATAAGAAAAGAGTGTATGAATATTTATATTTATTATAATGAATAAATAAAAAGAGATTTGTTGAAGTTTTTTATCATGGTATATTTTGTGGTAACATATGTTCTTATGTCATATTTTTTCTTTATTTATTATTGTATGCATGTTAGATTGTAATGAGAATTATGTTTTATGTTAAATCATCTCCTTACAGACTAGAATAAGCATTGAGTTTACTTATTTGACATGAAAATTTTCCTCTCCTTATCTCTCTCTCTATTTAATTTCTTTGTTCCTTTCTTCTTTCTTATTATTTTATATTCCTTTACATAGGAGTAAAATATCACCTCTATAAGTTAGTATTTAGATAGAAGACATTCCTTCTTGTTTGTTTTTTTCTTTCAATTAAGGGAACTTCCCCTCACAATAGAGGAGGGACTTTTTCCCATACAGTGTTGCTAGAGCACCATCTTTTTCTTGTGAAAAAATATTTTTCCAAAATAACCATAAGTAAAAACAACCAAAAGTAAATTTTCATTTAAATATGGTCTTTGCATTCAAGGATGGAAATATATGAGTTTACTAAATACACAATGTTATGAAGTGTCTAGATGAGTTCACGAATGGTATCACCCTTCAATAAATTTTACTAATATTAGTTTTATTGAAATCTTTTATCTAGTGTGATAATGAAACATTTTTATGATCCAAACATCACATGAAATTAGTCACCCACAACACATTTAGATAGGATTTGAATAAATGAAATAGTAACCAAATAGCCAACTAAATTTATGAATGAATCATTTAGGAGCTCATATAAATTCATTTGAATAAGTGTTTTTAATCTATTTTAACTATTTAACTATACCTAAAACTTTACTAGTAAGTAAATATAATTAAAAATTACTACACAATTATTCAGTAATTATAAAATAGAATACTATACAAGTTAAAGTGAAAAACTAAAATATAAAGAGAAGACCTTACCCTTATTTGGAATTATAATAATTATAATACAATATTAATCTATATTAATTAACTAAAACTATTTTTTATACCTTAAATTGTAAAAATAAATAAATTTAACTTATAGTTGGATACCATAGTTCCCCTATAGTTGAACTCCAAATTCACCTTATAGTGTGATTCCATAGTTTCCCTCATATATCCAATTTACATAAATCCTCTATAGTCAAATTCCATAGTTTCCTTATAGTTGGATCTGTGTTCTCAATATAATAGGTTCGATAGTCACTCTATAGGTAGGTATCATAGCCATCCTATGTTCATCCAAACATCACCCTATATTTGGCTCCCCTAGTCACCATATAGCTGGGTCATATGGATATCAGATAGTTGTTATCATAGGGAAGCTTAGGGCTAGACAATAGGGAAAATATAAGTGGAATTTATCCCATTTTCTTAAAATATGTAACATGTTGACAACATAAAGACAAATATCATCTATGGTTTTTCTACAAACATGAATGTATTTGAAATTATCATGTATTCTATTAAGGTTTGGTAATATTTTAATAACTAGAGTTGTCTTTAAATCCATCATAAAATTCTCCATACACAATGTGAAGACATTCTCTTTCTCTCATATATGGAAGCAACTCCATATTTTTTATTCAACATGCACTCAAGATATGCTACTTTGTTTCATTATGAGACATGTGTTTATTTTCCATTTTATCTCATTTCAATGCACCCAACTATTCAAATTTAGTACATTTAGTTCTAGATTTTGACCACACGTGACATCATCATAATATTTAGCACAATTACATGTATTCATTCCTATTTATTTTTAGTTTGAATATTTTAGCATTTTCATTTTTGTATATTTTAGCAGCTCATTTATCTCAATTTTATATCTGTGATACTGATTCACTTGAATATATTTTTATATGTTTAAATGAAAACATGGTTCAACATCATAGACACATTAGCATGGATGTTACTCTAGAAACCTTCTTTAGCCTTTCATGGAAAAGGACTAGGTGATCTATCTTTCCTTTTGGATTTCAACTCATTATTGTTCCTTTTGGTTCATTGTACTCCTAAAGGTATTTATATTAGATATAAAAGTATTCCACAAATATTCTTCATAATTTTGGTGTGGCTTGTTATAAGCCTTCTCCCACACCCTATCAGTTATCTATTTATGTAATCATTGAATACCAATAAAAAAATTTTGATCCTACCTTTTACAAGAAATTGGTTAGAAATATTTTATACTTAACACATACATGCCATGATATCAGTTTTTCTTCAACTTGGTCTCTCCTTTCTCACATGAGCCCCATGGGAGCCACAAGAAATAAGCCAAGTATATTTTACACTATATTTAGGACATAGTGAAATTTGACATTTAGTACACACCACAAGGATCTTATAATATTGAGGGATTCAAAATATCTATTGGGGTGGACGTGTTGATACCTTCCAATCTAATTTTGAATTTTTATTTCACCTTACATTTGGTATTGTTACATGGGCATATAACAAATAGAATGCAGTTGCATTTTCATCAAATAAGGAAAAATACAAAGGGACTACTAAGGTTGGATAGGAGGCTCTATGGATTCAATAGTTACTTGGTGAGCCAGGATTTATATACTAGGCTCCCACTTTGATTTGGTGTGATAACAAAATTTTAATTGAGATTTTGTGTATCCTGATTGAGCACCAATGTACCAAGAAGATAGAGATTCATATGCACTTCATTCAGTAGTTATTCTAAGATGGATTTGTTCACTTGGAGCTCATTCCCACACCTAATTAGGTTGTTTCTTCTTCACCAATCCCTTGGCTTCTCCTTGTTACCTTTAGTTACGAGTGTACTTGGGGGATTCTAGTTGAGTTCTTCCTTCTTGTTTTTCATGTTTGTAGTTAGGTACCTTATCGATCCTAGTAGTTGGGACCCACTTTCATTTTTTCAAATCCTTGAAAATCCTTTTTTGTTCATGATATTCTTCATACTCCTTTTTATCCCTCTTAAACTATTTCTTCATTCTCAACATGGATAATATAAAATTTCACTTTCCTCTCATACACCTGAGTTTCTATTTGGGGGTTCATGTAGATTTGGTCATCTAAAATATATTCATGTTCTAGATAAACCTTTATCCTAATTTTTTGCTTTAGTAAAATAAAATGCTTTCTTATTTCCCCTTTAAGATATCAATGCCTAAATGGTGCTTGATCCTTAAATTAAAGATTCTTCCCTACACCTTATGCGTTGACTATTGATTTCAAATTTTTAAAATCTACATCACCAAAATGGGATGTCAAGCCATAATCTCTATTTTTCGGTCTTTAATATCCCACTATTCCATAAATAATTTCACTTTCCACCTCAATGGAAAACTATTTTTTTGGCATGTATTTGAGTAGTACATTGGGAAGAGTGTAACAAACATCCACTTTGATTATTGTGTAGTCTTCAAAATATTAGTAACCACATCTCTCCACAATTAATCATTTCATCATTGATGAAATTCTTGGCATATCTCTCCTATATATTGCTTTATATATTTATACTTTTGGTAAAATTAATTGTAAATGAATGATTTGATTTTGAGGCTACAAAGGGAAAGTACTATATACTTGAACTCTGATTGAGAACATGTAACATCAACTAAATAAGAAGCCATTTAGAAAAGTTTATTTGGCTCTGAGTGGGCCATATTCCATTTCTCTTATAAATTTGAGGCAATCAAATATCCCTAATATGGTTTTTATTCCATCTATATAATCATTACTAATAGGGGTGTCATTCCACAATATTTTTTTCTCATCAAATACTCTTGAGTAGTGTCATAGAAACTCTGATCACTTTCTTAAAGTGGTGGAATACAATCCTTAAGTGATTTTTTTGCTTCAAGTTAACATGGCAATTTGTAAATTCAACCAAACCATCATCTATACATCTATCTCCCCCATTAATCGTATAACAGAGTTATCATCATAAACTATATTAGCTATGCCTTGGGTAAGTGATAAAGGTCATTAAATGCCCCCTCATTTACTAGGGATAGTTCTTTTACATTAAATATTAGGGCTCCATATTTTACTGTGCAATGAGATAACACATGTGAAAAAAAATATTTACATATGAAAATTTCATGTTTTTCAGTAACTTTGTGAATCCCTAAGTCCCTCATCAATTCCAAAGCATATACATATTGTACAACTTCATCACTTGACTCATACCTATATGGATACTTCTCCTCTAGATTCATTATCTCAAAGTATATTCTATTACAATTGGGAAATGGTCTTAATAATTGGTGGGAATATTGGGCTTTTATAACTTTAATTTAATAGTAAAATAGACATCTATATTGAATTTTATTTATATGGAGATTTCATGTGGTTGTTTTGAATAAATTTTTAAGTTGAACCTCTTATGAGATTGTTACATGTATAATTTATCTTACAAATGGTGAAACATCAAGTTCAATATATATTGTGTAAACTTAAAACTTAGAGAAAAAAATTGAATATTATTTAATTACATAATATCTAACTGATACTACTATTCAATGGTGAAGTCCTAACTTATCAATCCCTACAAATTTGTTTGAAGTAAGATTTAATAGAATCATGTAATTTATATAAATATTCTTGACAATGAATACCTGAAAATAATATTTGACACAAAAGGTTTGCATAGAAACAAGAGTGGTGCTTGTGTATTTTATTAATATCAAAATCAAGGATTACAAAAAATGAGAGAGATGCAATATTTATAGATATTGGCTAGCTTCTATCTCATCAAAATATATGGAAAAAATCATCTAATCTGAGAAAATATGCAGAAATAACATATTACCCCTAACTGACCCTATTGCCCCTCATGAAAATCATCTGGGAACAAAATATGCAAGATAGAACATGATCCCACAAACATAGGGATGAGAACACTCTCATTTAATTAACTAACAACTAATGATAACTAATACCTATTGAGATAAGTTTAAATTAATTAAATTAAATACTTTAACTTATTACATTTATTCAAGTATAAACTAGTGATGAATTAAGCTAAGTTTTATTCCTAACATTCTCCCCCTTAATTTTGCATGGTCTCATGTGAACAGGAGATAAATTCTCTAAAACCCTCAAATTTACCTCGAGCAAGTGACTTTGTGAAGACATATGCACACTATATATATGTTGGGAAATATTGGAGCTAGATGTCATTGTTTGAACATGTTTGTGAATGAAATTTACCTACACCTCAATGTTTTTGGTATGCTCATGAAAAAATGGATTGCAGAACAAAGTTTTACTACTCCTTCGTTATCAACATATAGGATAGTTGGATCTTTCTATGGTATTCCCAATCCTTCAAGTATATGTCAAAGCCATATCACTTCACAGACAACTCCACCTACTACATGATATTCTGATTCTGTGGAGGATCTTGAAACACAAGTCTTCTTCTTACTCCCCATGATATCGGTCTAGATCCCAAAAAGAATACAAATCTTGAAGTGGATTTCCTATCATCTATGTTTCCTGCATGATCTAAATCTGAATATCCTATCAAGAAGAAGTTATTATTCTTCTTGTATTCTAGGCCATAGTCTATAGTTCCTCTGATGTACCTTAGTATCCGCTTTCCTACTTTCCAATGAGAAACATGTTAGTGTGAAATCACAACACCCCCGAAATGTATGAAACTCGATCGGTGAGACTCTCAGTGTGATTACATAACATGGATCTTTTCCCAAAGTGTAGGAGTTTGTAATTGGGAAATCTCTCCCGATGAAGGCTTATTCATATTCCTCTGTTCAGTACACACATACAAATTTGTAGAGGATTTGTCCTAAAAACCTAATATAACTCTCCATGGAGACAAGGTTAATAAGATGAAAGAAATTAAATCTAAACTAACAGAGGTGATGCACTAAAGGAATGTTGAACACATACTTTACCAATAAACACAGACCCAAAATGTAATACAATCACCAATACACATATAACTAGGGTTGCAATGAAAGATCAATAAGATGCAATGAATATAAGAAAGGGTTGAAATCATCCACAAGATTATTTTATTGCTTAATAGATTGATACATAACATTACAATGGCCAAGAGGCATAGGATTACATTATAGTTTTAATATAAGGTTTGAACTCTACAAATTCATCTACAAACTAGAGAAGAAGGGAGGGCAAAGCCAAAATGTCCAACCATTTACAAAGAGCCAAGCTCTTACATTTATAGATGAAGTGAAGAGAGGAGAAGAAGAGAAGGGGGAAAATATGATTTGAAACTCAACCACCAACCATCAATGCCCTATAAATCCACCTACAATCTGTCAAGTGTGGTTCTCCATGTCTGTTTGGCATGTTGGAGAAGGAAGAAAGGTGGATCGAATCTAGTGTAGTTCTCAAAGCAATCAGATCTCATATTAATGGTGTAAGGCATTTTCTAGATCCTCACCCATCAAATCCAGTCGGTTCTCCATGTCTTTTTGGCATGTTGGAGTAGGAAGAATGGCGGATCAAATCAAAATATGATCTGGTAAAGTAATCAAATCTCATATTAATGGCATGAAAAATGTTTTTTCAGATCCTCACCCATCAAATCCTACTAAAATAATATTTTATGCATCCGTGGTGTAGAGAGGTCAAGATCTTTCCAATAGTATCAAATTTGTTGAATTTCGAGCATTGATCAAAAGTTATGCCCATTTGAATATTTGAATCGAATCCGTACAAAAATTACACAAAAAACAAGTTTTGCAAAATGGATCCACGGGCCTGAAATTCAACTTGCACCTTTTGGCTAAAAATGCAAAATTCCAAAAATCTCCAATAGCCCCACATGCTCAAAATTCACTTTTTCCCATAAGCTTCGTGGCTCAAAATTGAAATTGCACCTTTTGTGAAAAAATTGCAAAAGTGCAAAAGTCTCCTGGAAGCCCGCAAGCCCGCCACTTCACATCTTTGCATTTGGTGAAAAACCTTCCTCGGGCTCATGGGCCCACACTTGTAACTTGTTCCATTTGCACAAAAAATGTAAAAGTGTGAAATCTCTACGCAGGCCCACACTCCTGAAACTTCACTTTTGGCGAAAAGACCCCGCGTGGCTTTGAATTTCCACTTGGGGAAAATTCCTTTACGGCCCTAAAATTGTGCATTTGCATTTTCCACTTGGCAAGGAAACCTCACCTAGCCCATGGGCCGGCAATTGTAACTTGTTCCTTTTGTGTAAAATTCCAAAGTGCCAAAGTATCTCTCATTACCGCTAGTCCACAATCTTTCATTTTTGAGATAATTCTTCCCCAGGCCGACATTTGGCTAAAAATCCTTCTTAGGCCCACTGGTCCGCAATTTGAAAAATACAAGGAGTTAGAAGGACTTCTTTACATTTCTGGAAAGGGGAATAAATTTACCATCTGATGAAGATGCTTTTAAGAAACCTTAAGTGCATAAAATATCTAAAAAATAGGATTGAAGCACTAAAGGAGGAAAAATGGGTGCAGTTAACCAAAATCAACATGAGCTTATTTTGGATAACAAAACCCTTGGTTATTGCATGAAATGTGAAAGATACCTGACTACATAGCTGATATCTGGCCTAGTGTAAGTCAATTAGATGAGACGGTTGATCAACTACAGATATATAGTTGCATTTACTTGTGGTGATGGATCTGTTCGAGACAGTTGAAGTCTTGTCTCCATAGGTGTGGAAAATGGATTACAATCCATCATATTAAATTTCTCGAGCATTATCTTGGCATATTTCAATTGTGACACAAAGATATGATTTTCTCTTTTCCAAACTTCAAGTCCAAGACAATAATGTAGAAGCTCAGATCAGTCATGTCAAATGACCGTATTAGATCTTTCTTTGTTGACTCAATCATCCACACTAATCCTCCAGTGATGACTAGATCATCGACATATACTACAATGATCATTATCTCCCCCTTCCTTTTTGAGAAAGATATTAGGATCATATGGACTCATGTTGAATCCATGTTGAATTAGATGCTCATCAATTTTTATGTACCATGCCCTACGAGACTGCTTTAGACCATATAGTGATTTTATGAGTTTACATACCTTTTCCTCTTTACCTGGTATGAAAAAACCTTCTAGGTTGAGTCATGTAAACTTCTTCCTTTAAATCACCATTAATAAAGGAACTTTTCACATCCATTTTGTGTATTTCACAACAAAATTGTGCAGCTAGAGAATATATTAACCTGAAAGTTTTTATCTTAGCTATGGGAGAAAAAATTTCCTCATAATCAATGCCCTTTTTTGAGCATATCCCTTAGCAAGTAGTCTATCCTTGTGTTTATTAATATTTTCATCTTCTTTTTACTTCATTTTGAATATCCATCTACATCTAATCTGATTTTTCCTTAGTGGAAGATCTGAAAGTTGTCATGTTTTATTTTTCATAAGTGACTTATATTTTGCATCCATAGCATATTTCCAAGGTTTAGACTATAGGTCTTCTGAAATTTTGGATGGCTCAGTAGTTTCAAAAACTTTACCCATTAAGTCCAAATTGACCTCATTTCTAGCCATACTGTGAGTCCTCATTCTAGTGGTAGAGGTGTCGGGGACACTATCCAATTTTGCATCTCTAATCATACTTGTATACCATGTGGAAGGAGAATTTGCTTCTTTCTTCTCAAAGACCTCAACATCCCGACTAGTGTATACCATCCTTGTTTTTGGATCCATAAGTTTGTATCCAAGTGATTCATCACTATATCCTAAGAAGATAAGTTTTTCTGATTTCATATCAAGCTTAGTTATTTGTTTCTTAGTAATGTGCATAATCACTTTACATCCAAAAACTCTAAGGTGTGAAATAGATGGATTATGATGTGACCATGCTTCCTGAGGTGTTATTCCATCAAGAGCTGCAGTGGGAACTCTATTTAGTAAATAGACTGTTATTTTATCTACTTGGCCCAAAATTTTTTTGATAAACTTGCATCATCAATCATACATCGCACCATATCCATGATAGTATGATTTCACCTTTCAACAACACCATTTTGTTGTGGTGTGTGAGGAGGAGCCATTTGAAATGAATGCCATGTGTTTTCAAAAAATCATTGAGCTCATTGTCTGTGTATTCTCCCCTCTATCTCGAGCGGAGTGTTTTTATTTTCCTACCAGAATTTGTTTCAATAATGGCTTTATGCTTCTTGAAAGTTTCAAAATATTGGTCTTTTGTAGAATGAAAATATATCCACATTTCTCTTGAAAAATCATCAAAAAGAGCATGAAATATTGAAACCTAGAGTGGCTAGGTCTCATTACTCCACATAGATCGGTATGCACAAAGTCAAGTTCTGAATTAGCCCAAAATGTACTATGTTTGAATGGTGCTCTATTTTGTTTTCATGGAAAACAATGCCAAATTTATGTGTACCATTTTTTAGAGGTGGTAAACCCCTAAATATGTCGTATCGATGAAGTATGTCAAGATAGCCAAAACTCACATGTCCAAGTCTTCGATGCCATAGTTGAGTCGATGATGTATCCTTGGCTACAATTGCTTGATCATTTCATTCAATAAAATCCAAATAAAACATTCTTCCCAAATTCAAAGATTTTGCAACAATTTTGGAGCTTCATGACTTATCTCGAATTAGGCACATCTTTTTACCGCCTTTACAATCAAAGTCAATTTTGAGATTGTGATATAATAATTGAATCACAAATAACATTTTTTTTGTCAAACTAGGGACATAAAGAACATTTGTAATTTTACACTTATCATGCCCAAGTGGTAGTTAAATGGAGCCAATGCCTTCAACACTGTATGATGTATCATCAACCAAAGAGACATGTTTTTGGAGGGTGTTTTACTCATTGTGAAGAACCAATCTTTCTTTCTTGTCATGTGTCAAGTTACACCCAAGTCAACATACCAAATTTGATTTGTAGAATTGGATACTTCATTTGACTATGCATAATATAGGAAGTCATCATCATCAAATTGATCTTCCTTTTCGGTTACATTTCCTTGTTGAGTTGGTTTCTTCTTCCACTTTTGATTATTTTGTCCCTATTTACTCTGATTATTGGCTAGATTTTGTTTGTTGGTAATTAATATTTTTACCACTTGATGATCCTTGTTGGAATGTGTTGTACCAATAATTCTTTAACTTGTGTCATTTTCAACCACAAATAAGACATTTTTGTTGGTTGTTTTGGCCTTTTGAGTATTACCTTTCTTTTGAGGTTGTTTACTATACTTAGCCTATTTTTTTCCTTTTTGATTAGAAGCAAGTTCCTGCTCTTCAATTTTAGTAGTTGAGTGAATAGATTCCTCTTATTGTATCATATTCACTAACTCTTCAAAAAAATTGTTTGACCAGTTATGTTGAACTTGGTCACAAAAGTCCTATAAGAAGGAGGAAGAGCTATCAATACAATAGGAACAAGTGATGTGTCAGTTACTTCTTCTTCCAAAGCTTGAAGTGATGCATGCAAAGTTTCTACTCTTCTAAAAACATTTCAACTTTCTTAGTTGGTTGCATTTTCAAGTTTAATAGTTGACTCTGGAGATGAAGTATTGTGTTCTTATTTTAGGACTCATATATTGTTTTCAAATTATCCCAAGATTATTTTGCTATTGTGGTCTCACGAATATGAGGTTGTACCTCATCTGAAATACAAAAGAATATTATTAACTTTTCTTTTTGATTTGCACAATCAAACGTAGCTTGTTGTGTAACATCTATTACAGATCTTGTTAATGTACCAGAAACAACGACCATATATTTTCAAAATCAAGTTGTGCACGAATTTTTTTTTCCATGCTAGATAATTATCAAAATGCAAAAGTTGAGAATCTGGAAAAATAATTTTGGTGCCATAATTGCAGCCATTGTGAAAAGTGATAAACAGTAGAAGAAAAAATTGAACACTTTCCCCCCCTTAAAACATGCACATCCCCCAAAAATATTATTTTATTTATTTTGGGCTCCTTTTTGGCTGTGTACAATGAATTTTTGGCACTATTGGCCATGTTACAAATTTGGCTCTATGGCCGATTTTCAAAATTAAAATTTTGGACTCTTTGGCCTCTTTTCAAATACAAAATATAATTTTTGTAATTTTTATAAAATAAATATTATTAAAAACTAGACCAAGATGTAGATCTCATGCAAAAACACACACTTTAAAAAAAAACGGCACCTCAATCCGAGGTACCAATTGAAAGTTATGCCTTTTTTAAATTGTAATTTTAATATCTTTTCGGGCCCCTTTCCAAAAATGGAAAAAAGAATCTCCTATTTTTTTGTTATCCAAAATGAAAAAAATCCTAATTTTTCTTGTTGTATCCAAAAATGGAACAAATCACTTTTTAGAAGTGATTTTTTTAATAGAAAAAAATGCAGATGAAGGCTTTCGTGCATGCGTAGTGCATTTTAGGACACAACTATAGTTTAACCACTTTACCTAAGCGTTATAATAACCCTTGGCCACCTTTTTTAGTATTGAATTCCTCCTTCCTTTGGCTTCACACAGGTATATTGCTGGCACACAATTTTGGACGCTAAATATTTTGCATGCAACATTGAATTTATTTCTTCCTCTGTGTTGGATTTGTTTTATTTTTCTATGCAGGCACATCTTCTTCTTCTCTTGAATGTTCTTGAATTGTGAATGCAATCTCCAGGTTGATTGTAGGCTTCAGGAAGTCACTTTGGATAAAGATCTTCTCACAGGGACATAGAATTTATGTGTGGAGCTTGAAAATCTCTCGGTCCCCACTAAAAAAATGTGTATACATATATATATATATATATATATATATATTTTAAAATACTTCCAATTTAAAAAAAATTGTAGGTAGAGGTAAATTTTTTTAAAAACTAGAGAATGAAACAATGTCACCTTCTACAATAGAGTTACATCCATGTTTGGAATTGCTTGTGATTACACTCTAGGTGTTCCTCAACTTAAAATAAACCATGAACCAAGGTGTGGATTTGGGTAGGGACATTGAAATGACTGGGGGCATCTATGGCTCCTCCTAGCTTTGTAATTTCTCTAGACCTCCCTACAATTCCCTAAAACTTCCTATAATCCTCTCTGGATCAGAATGTTGCTTTGATACCAAATCTAAACAATGAATACTTGAAAACAATATTTGACACAAAAGCTTTGCACAGAAACAAGATGGTGCTTTTGTATTTTATTAATATCAAAATCAAGCATTAAAAAACAAATGAGAGAGCTAAAATATTTATACATATTGGATAAATTCTATCTCATCCACAATATATGGAAAAAAATCATCTAATCTGAGAAAATATGCAAAAATAGCATATTTCCCCTAACTACCTATTGCCCCTCATGTAAATCATTTGGGAACAAAATATGTAAGATAGAACATCATCCCACAAACATAGGGATGAAAACACTATCATTTAGTTAACTAACTAAGGATAACTAATACTATTGAGATAAGTTTAAATTAATTAAATTAAATACTTTAACTTATTACATTTATTCAAATATAAACTAGTGATGAATTAAGCTAAGTTTTATTCCTAAAAAATTTAAGCACCATAAATGGCTCAATGTTTTTTATTCTCATTCTTTCATCTATCCTTAAGTCATGCTCTCTTATTCTTGGGTTATTTTCCCACTTGGTGAATCCTCACTCTCTTTAAACTAATTCAGCATTTTATAAATTTTGAATAATGTTTTTGAGTCATGTATTCTCGCATTCTTAGACTTCATTTCTTATCTCTATTGGATATTTACATTGATCCCTTTGAGTTACACATGATTGAACCACGTGCCTCGCTTTCAGGATCTCATGCATTTAAAGAGTGTTGTCTTATTATACTTTATTTTAAGTCTCTTGAATTTAAATATCCATGATTCATCCACGCATACCAATTATAGATCCTCGTGTATTCAAATTATTTTACTTTTCAAATATAAACTCTTTACTCTTGGGTAATAGATTATCCATATCTATAATAAATTTATCCTTTTATGAGATTTCATAGTTTTATCGATATGTTGAGTAACAATTATGTTGAAATAATCAAAGATAGAAAGCTTAGAGATTTTTTTAGGGTTTAGGTCTTAGCTATTCATTCATGCATGACATCACCTATACCATTATCATACTATTATCCCTTCGGGTTTTCAGCTAGGATTTTTACTCATTAATTTTTTTACTCCACCTTTAGGGTGGCGGCATGCCCCATTTTAATGGCCTCTAATTTGACTCCCTAATCTACTGATGAATGGCTCATCGACAAATTGACTAACAACAATGGCACCAAAGAAATCATGAAAGTTTTACCTGTAGGTTTTTGATGAGGTAATGAGTCGATACTCCTTTATCTAATGTTGTTCTCTATTTACCGACTTTTAATCATGCATGAAAATGGTTTGAAAATTATACCCTAGTTAGGTATTTTGTTTTAAGTCCCCCTAAGATCCTTTTGAAGAAATGGGTTCATAACCACTGAAAGAGTCATGGGGTTAAACTCTATGGATTTCAAAACCTCACAAAGGGTTTTTTATTCCATTTCTCCAATCCAGAACATTGTAAGGCCATTTTTAACCATGGTCCTTGGTTTATCCATAACTCCTTAGTTACTTTTTTACACTGGGGATGGGACTTTAAGGTTTCTGAGAAATCCAAGCTCAAATTTCTTGTTTGGATTGAATTTCTAGGACTCCCCATACCACTTTGGGGTTTAATTGGGGACTTAGTAAAACCTTTGGGGAGGCTCATCTACAATTAGAAACCAAATTTTTCATGCTCGTCCTCAATGCCATGTGTGCATGAGATCGATTTGTTAAAGGAATTAAAATAAACCATTGATATTGAGATTGGGGACACCCATTTCTCTCGAAGGGTGCTTTATATAAACTTACCTAATACTTGTTGCCATTATCAGTCATCTGAACACATGATTCATGAGTGTCCTCTTATAGCCGACTCTCTTCCTGCACCCGCTGATAAACCTCCAAAAAACTCTAAAGTCACCCCTGCTTCTAATGTTTAGACAACCGTCACTAACAAAAAGGGTACTTTGTGAGGATCTTCAAAACCCTCAGCTCCCACTTATCATCTAGTTATTACTAATGGTTCTTCTATGTCCATGACCCATGTTAAATAATATGAGCCTGTGAAATCGAGCCTTCACCTTTCTACACACCATTAGATGCATATGTTGTTACCCCTATTAAAATTCTTTGGCTTCCTCCCATTGTTCCCTTTGCGTTCCTGAATCCTTCTTGTGGACAACTCATCTCAAATGTGTAATAATCAACTTACATGCTCTCATAGCCCATCCCCCTCAGAGGAAGGTGAGTATATACAAGAAAAACATTGTCCTTGGAATTTAGGATATCTTTTCCTGGTTATTGCTCAGGTATCTTCTTCTTATAATCAATTTTCTAACCTTTCCAATATGGATGATGAGGGTAATATGTTCTTAGAATAATCTCAATGATTGTGTATTCTTTTAATATACATGGGCTTACTGAACCAACCATGTGTTATCTGGTCAGGGACAATTGTCTTCATTTACGTCAGATGAAAACTTTATGTCTACAAGTAGTCAAGCTAGATAGATTTTTGTTATACTTTGTATCTCGTATTATTTGGCCCCATGCCTTTTTTCAGACCTCTAATTATGAGCCAGGTGGTGGTGGATTCATGACCTTGATTTCTCTTGAGATTGTTTAGCATGTGTTTTTCTAGGGCTTATACCCCACGTATCAAGTGGTGTCATCTCTTTTTGATTTAGATGGCCATATTTTTTAGGTTAGCCAATATCTATATTTCTAATGATGCGGGAAAGTAGGATATTTTTATTGTTGGTTTTCTAACTCCTTGTCGGAGGCTCTATGAATCATTTGCGGTGAATTTTATATGGTTGAAATCTTGGAGGATAAGATTGGGCATCTTACTATGTGCTTGTGTGTGGGAGAGAGGGAGGATTGGTTTTATTTTAGGCACAAGCTTGGACATTTTGATCCCAATATTCCCTTTTGGAACAAATCCTCTTATTCCTTGTTCACTTGGTTTAATTTTAGATAAGGACAAGATCAAATTTTTTAGTAGCTAGTTCACTCCCTCATGACCAGTAAGGGTTTTTTCTATCTTTCCCATGTTTTGTGTTGTCTTTTTTTGTTTCTAACACTTTTTTCTATCAGACCATTCTCCCATATTTTTCAATGTTACATGGTCTAAACATACAAAAAATCACCATGTTAATTCTTAATTTTATCTTAACACCGCTCACCTTAAGCATTCTCAGACTGTGTCACACATACAATGAGTATAGAATTTGGTTAATCGGCCTTCTAATGGCTCTGGATGGATCACTTGGTTGAATGATGCTATCAAGTGCACCACCACCTTTCTCTCTATATATGGTAAGTAGGCCTCCATCTTTAGGAAAAATTCCCATGAGGATTCATATTGTGAGTTCTCTAGAATCTCATAAGATATTAATGCATCACCTTTCAATTATGCTCTATAAACCCAAGATTCATGTTGGTGAAACACTCTTAAAGTCCACAAAGCCTACCAGGCCCATGGGGTGCAGCTTCATACTCTCTGCATTAGCTTAAAATTGGGGATTGAGATTCTAAGGAATTCTTTGCCATGTTGTGCTCCAAACATTCTTTAGACAAGATCAAGGAAATATCTTGGGAAATGCTAGGTTTACAAACTTTCTTGAGATTCTCTAATATTTTGTGCATCTTTATCATGGGGTTTTTACTACTCAACTTTCCACTCCATCTTAGGACACGTCTCTTTTAAAATTTCTCCAAGTGGTTCCTTGAAAATTTTCACAAACCCAACGGGTGGCCTGTGATAGGCACTTATCTGTTTCTGTTCTTTAAAAATTTACCTTTCAAATGTCTTCATATAAAGTTCCAGGGGTTGATGGATTTCTTGTTAAATTTTATCAAGCTCTGTGGGAAACTCTTGGTCCTTATCTCCACAATGTCTACTTGGTAGCTATGGAGACTCAATCTTTGGGTGACCTGATCAATCAAGGCAATATCAAATTCATCCCCAAAATAGGATATCCTGAGATAATTTGTTATTAGAGACCCATTAATTTTATTAACATGTCTTACAAGACCATTAATAAGGATCTGGATAATAGGATTTCTAATCTTTTTCCTTTGATAATCAGAAGTGAGAAAATTGGGTTCTTTAAACATAGGTATATTATTGGTAATATTATAGACATCTGGGAAGGTATTGAATGGTCTCATCTTTCCTCTCAACAATATTTATTTATCAAGATTTATTTTTTGAAATCATATGAAAAAATTGAATGGTATTTCATTTTAACTATGCTCCAAGCTTTAGGAATTGGTCCTCACTTTGTTAGGTCTTTCCAAATTCTCTTTCAAAATGTTGGTTCATGTATTTACTATCAATTGTTCCTAGTCTTCTAGGTTTGTTTTTTTCAGATCTATTAGGAAAGTTTACCTCCTATCCCCTTCCCTTTATGTGTTGGATGTTGGAGGATTTAGTTATCTTCTTGTCCATAGTGCTTCTCAAGGATTAGTGAAAGGTATTTATTTACCTTCTTATACTTAGAAGCTTATTAATGGTATTTTACTGATGATTGTTTTCTCACACTCTTCGAGGATGAGAAATTTGTTCATCATGCTCTTGATTATCTAGATACTTTTTGTCTTTCTTTGGGTTCTACTATTTAATGGGAGAAAACTCACTTCTATCGACAATCTCAATCTCCCATTCTAGCTTAGTTGGCTGGTATGAAATGGATTTGGATCCAACCTGGTGTGTAGTTTAAATTTATTTACATCCCTTTCACTTTTGATGATAGTTCAGCTCATCTTTTGTTTTAGGTGGTCCAACATGTTGAATGTGAAATTTATTTTTGGATCACCAAATCACTTTCTCTAGCAGGAAATTTAATATATGCTCTAAGGTTCTGACTGCCATACATGTGTATTACTTTTCATGATGGGCCCCTCTGAATTCTATTCATGCCAAACTTGAGAAGATTCTTCATGATTTATAATGGGACAACACTAAAGGGCATAGGGTGTTCCATAGGATTTCTTAAGAAGTGTAGTGTATGCCTAAAGAAGCTGGTGGTATGGGATTAATTAATGTCAAACACTAGGGCGGGATATATTTGTGTTAAATGGATATTTCAAAGCCTACAAGGGAATGGAGTATGTAAAATTATGCTTTAAGATGGTATTTTCGAGGGTATACCTCTGGGAAGGATCACTTGGAAGGGTCTTTATTTCAATCTCTCATACTTCCTACCTTCTTCCGGTTAAGATTAAGGGTACTTTTATTCTCACAGAGTATTTAGAAGGATTGGGAATTTTGAAGCTCTCACCTTCTTTGGGTTGGATATGGCTTTTGATTTAGCATCTCTCTCAATTCCTTATCTCTTTGATGGTCCTCTCTCTTTTATTTTCAATATTCTCCCTAGCATTGGATACTTAGGATAAAGATCTTAGATTTTTCAAAAGGGGATTAAATTTTTTGGGAATTTGTTTTGCAGAAATATCATTCCTAGCTTTCTTGGGAGACTCTATCTTTGAAATTCCACCTTCTTCATACATATTTTTCTTCTATCTAATAATTAATTAACTTTATTCCTAAAAATTTATTCCAAATTTTTTCACCTAGAAAGTGGTTTGCCTGGGGGATTCAACCATGTTACTTGTAGTTTACAAAAAAATTTGGCATATCTTTATAACTAACATTTTGTTCCATTTATGAAAATACAAAAATAATGCCATATTTAATAATGTTCCTCTTGATTATGATTTCTCTATTACAAATAAAGTGGCTATGATTTCTACTGATATGCTCCATATTCAAAACAATTTTAAAAATGCAATTAGAGGTGGAGTATATCTAATGCCTCCTTAACCATTGGGGTTCAACTCCCTATGTCATCAATAAGGTGCCCCTAAATGCACCTCTTTGTTTCCTCTTGCCACCTTAGCGTCATCATTTGCCACCTCTTGTTCAAGGATGGGGGGTCCTCACCACCATCTGAAGAGTCCTCGGAGGAGGTAACCTCATTCAAGTCTACCTTCACCTGAGTTTTCTCTGTTTGGTGATCTTGTTTGGCTTGGATTGTCTCAAGACAAATTACCTTGACTAGATTTATCCATTTCTCCTCACTGGCATGATGAAGATCCTTCTAAAATTCAAAGTAGGAAACTAGCTAGGGTGGGTTGGAGCTTATTTTTGATGAGGCTCACCCCTCTAGTTCAGGTTGGGGTTATAAGCCCGAAAGTCTACCTCTTACTCCACCCCTACCACCATGTTTGCAGTTGCTATTTTATGTTTATGCTCTTTTTTTTTTTTAAGTTTTCACTTTGTGGTTATTAATGTAAGTTCTTTGAGGTGACTTGGCCTCTCTCGAGGCCTTTTTGGATTGATTTTATTGGACCCTCGTTAGACCCTGAAAATTGACTAAGTCCCAATGAAGAGGAAGAGGGCAGGGTGCGTAATACAATTAAGGAGAAAGAAACTCAAGGAAACATAAGTAAGAGAAATAGTTAGTACACACGAAGTAGGATAGAGTTCAAGGAATTAGTAATTTTATCAGATATAGTATCGCAAGAAAAACAAGTGAACACTCGAGTAGGCTTGACTAGTGGAAAAGTGTTAGTTTAGAATCTTGGAACTCAAGGAAAGAATATTCCAGGAAGGGATTATTCTAGAGGAGGATCATTATAGTTAGTGGAGGATTTTTAAGCTAACATAAGCACTCGAATATGAAGGGCATGTTTCCATCGACATGCACTTTGATCATGGATAAGGTTATGACGGTGAAGGAGAGCCCTCGTTTTCTATATAAGGAGGCTTTTGGATCAAGAAGATGATCTTAGATGATAGAGAAAGAAGAAGGGTAGAGATGTATGAGTATAGGGATTCATGTATGAATGTGATCCGGTCCCAAACTAGAGTTGTCATGGAAGAACATAACTAGGGCTCTTTGTGCAAAGTAGTTTTGTAGGGTTAGATTGTCATTCCTTGATGTATTCAGTCTGATATGACCCTTTTTGATGTAATATGGATAATATAAATGATTATAATCAATATATGGTGCTATGTTCTGAATATCTATGTTTATGGACCCAACCCTAGTGTTTTTCATGTTATTTATAGTTCGATCTATTTCTCTTATTTTGTTGCAATGTTTATATGTATATCATGGTGCATTTATGCTTAGAGCTAGTTCCTCTACCTCTTTATTAGATTAGTTGCATGTATTTATGTTCCTAAAAATGTTCCTTAATTAATGGTGAAGAATTCTCACAAGGCTCACATAAAAGATGGGCTCAACACCTATGCGTGCCTCGGGTTAGTGCCCAACTTGTGTTGGGTGATAGGCCAATGTGCTTGGGGTTTAAAGGGAGTAGGGAAAACTAACTACATCTTGCTTCTATTACCAAGACCTATTTTGAAGATATTGTGAAAATGGTGTGTGATGATAGAACGTTTGACCTTGGACACCGTTGAGATTTGGATTTAAAAAATGAAGGATGAGTTTGCACAGTAATTCAGTAATGGATGTGAGTTTGATGCACATAAATGGGTAGAAGAGAACCTATATCATGAGATTTATGAGACCTTCTTTTGTTTTTTCCCAGTAGAGTTGTATGAATGTTTATCAACATATGCATCATGGATCAGTTTTTATTATAGACCTCATTTTTGGACCCAAGAAGAGTATCAGAGGCTACATGATGTTGATCTGACCTAACTCGTATCATTGATCATTGGTGGAGTGGAGTGTTGGCTAGTTATACATTTGAATATGTGGTTTCTATGTATTCTTTTCTAGAGATTATTGAGTTTGATTTCTTGAGGAATCACTCTCTCAAGATGGAGTCATTTCGATGGTTTGCTAACTTCCCTCTAGGAATGGGGTGATGGGGATAGTGTGGAAAGAGATGGAAGACCTTGCGATGGAAATGGAGAGAGAGGAGATACGACTCAAGTATAATGAAGTGTGAGAAAGGGAGTTGATGAGAAAATGCAAAGTTGTAAGAGTGATGGAATTATGGAGATAGATGTTGTGGGATGGATGTGAGGTTCGCATGGAATACATAGAACCTGAATAGTCTATGTTACCCCATCTTAGAAAGAGGGGGATATAAAATCCCTCAACTTCTAGTGAGAGCTCGTCATATGGAGAAAGGAGGAGACCCATAGGAGCACATCTTAGTCCACATAGTGACTAAACCCTAGTGCTTAGTTTTCCAATTCCTGTGAAAAGTTTTGTTAACCTGATTGGTATTAATATTTGTGGTCGAGCAACACCTAGTAGATATAATTTCTCATTTAGTTCATCTATGGAAGCACAAATATTTCATGTGTTTGGAGGCATCCTTTCTTGCACAATATTTTGGCAAAGTATGGTTACAAAATCTTTGAGTACCACATCTACAGGTGGTTCGATGTTACAAACTGTTGGTGTGCATTTTAGCACAACAGTGGGGGCGCAAGGCACAACTACTACCTTAGGCCCTTTACCTACTATAGGAGGAGGATCTGGTGGATCTTTAGGAATATGAGCTAGTGGTTTTGTTGGATCTGGTGGTGGTGGAAACACATGAAGAGTTAAAATTTTGGTATGGTGGACAAGAACCTCAACAACCTCCGTCGGTGTTTTATGAGATGTCTCTGCATTTACCTAATTACAAGGGTGTTGAGAATTTTATAGAACATGTACAAAAATGTGAGTTGCTATGGCGTGCTAAGGGTATCACTTCCCCAAAGAAAAGGATAGTTATTTTGATACTATGTTGCAAGGGTGCATGCATAGCTAGTACCTAAAGTATGACCCACATCAAAAGTAGTGGATTTTATATTTGTTATGTGATGCCTTTTTAGCAGAATTCCATATTCTTGAGTTTGAACAAAATATCTTTAGCGTGCTCAAGGTGATTAAACAAAATATGGTAGATAGTGTGTGGGAGTATGACATGCACTTTAAGACTCTCTAGTAAATATTTCTGATGATATCCATCCATCTCAACATGCTCAAGGGTTCGTTGGAGGATTGATAATGTCTTTCAGAAGAGTACTTTCCCATAAGACTTTCAAGGATCCACATGAGGCCTTGGAAGCTTCTCTACACTTTCAATCCTTTGGAAGCATTGACACTGGGGTAATCCCATTTTTGGAATCATATATTGCTGCCATGGAAAAGAAACTTGAAAAAATATGTACAAATTCGGCTCATGAAACTTATATTAGACATTGGTGTATAGGATGTGAAGTAGAAGGACATACCAAGGATATTTTCCCTCAAAATTTAGTGTCTCATTATGTTAGTGGATTCTAATATTTTCCATGGGGATCATGATGTAATTAGGTGCCATGTTATTAAAGTGTGATCTGTAAGAATGTTTCATGTTACTGTAAAATTTATACATCTACAACCCATGATACAAAGGACTACAAACTAATAGACCAAATCCATGACACCACTAACACTGTGTGTGCCATACCAGCATTGGAAGAGGTTTAAAGGATGAAGGATGTCAATATGAAGGGTGCCCAGATGGAGGTGGTCAAGGAAGAGGTTTTTACGGAAGATTCAGAGGCCGTGGTGGTCAAGGAGGTAGAAGTGAGTTCCCGTGAACTTTTTACAATTATGGATCTACTGAACACTACAAGTGTGAATGTATGGATCTGCTAGAATTCTCATGGTGCAATAAAAAATAAGTGTGAGGATTTCCCTGAGTTTTATGAACAAATGACCTAGAACCAGAGGAAGGACAAGGGCGGGAATGGTTAGCGTGAAGCGGGTTGATCCACTATGGATGACTAGGGTGGCATATAACCTTGAGTTAGAACTAGTCCTGGTGACTACGTGGGTAGAAGCCACTCGCGCCAGGGAATAACTAAAGAAAAGGCCCCTCATTATAGTAGAATAAGTGTTACATTGAAATTATCATGATCTAAGCCATCGAAGGAGGTTTACCAAGAAACCATGGAGGTAATTCCAAACTTGCAAGGAAAGATTCAATTTCTAAAGGAGAAATCATGGAAGTTGGAATAGAAAAAGAGCATTGAGGTCCCTTAGAATGATATGGATGAAGTTAGAGAAGTATGTCAGATGTTGAACCAAGAGAATATTATTCCTCTGTTAGGGGAATAGTTGAGAGAAAAAGTGACATGCTGAGAGGTGAGCATGAGAGACAAGTCTTCCATGTAATATACCCCCTCACAATATTGATTACGATAAGGAAATCACATTAAATGCGATTGTTTATGGATGGAGTTTAAGTAACATATTGATTTACACATGCATGGAATTGAATTTCCTTACCTTAGATGCACAAATCAAATGGGAAGGCCCCCATTGTAGCCATCTTCAAATGTGTTGTATAGGGATAATTGAAAAAAAAGGTTATGCCCATTGGATTTTGAAGGATGCATACATAACCATTCAATGGGAAAGGTTTACCGGGATTTTGAGGTTCTAGAACTCAATAAGGTAGAAAATTTACCAAGTATTACTTAGATGCCCTGGTGTTATAGGAATCATGTTGATTTGTGCTTCAATAAGGGGTACATTAGTTTTGATAACAATAAGGAGTGCATGAGTATACCACTGATAGATGGAAGGTTTGCATCATATGTGGAACCCTTAGGAGAAGAGGATTTTGATAGAATACATGTGCGCACCATTAGGTACCCTGAAGTTATTCATCCATCGAGAGAATGGGTCATTTAGTGGGAAGATGCTTAGTCCATGAGTGACATGACTAGAATTGCATGTGACAATTAGGTGCATGGGATCTATGAGTTGATTAGAAGAAAACTAAATGGATCTATCACTCAAGTTACCAGGGCACACATAGTTAGGTGTCTAGGAGGAAGGTAGTTACCAAGTTACATTGGGGAGGGAAACCCTGATGTGTTTCTACACAAAATGGAGGTCTAATGGACATGTCAAGTAGAGAGGAGGAATATGCTAACTTATACCTTGAGTGGGACAATAGCGTGTTGGTTGGCGACACATCACAATAATCTTCTAGACTGTGCGAAGTCAAAATTGTGCTCTCTATTAGGTTTCTCGAAATAATGCACCATCTAAGATATGTGACTATGATGGGAAGGGATCTGCCTCATACCATGTTTAGGAGTGCGAGAAGAACTAGAAGGAAGGCTTGGAAGCCTTACCCCCTTCCCTATGGGTGCATAATTTCTATTCCACCTTGCAGGGTTGTGCGCACGCATGTTATATCCATTCGAAGCTACGTCGTCGGAGAGGGAAATTGGAAAGAGATGATGGTGGATATTATTAAGTGCCTTACCTTAGGAGATAGTGTCATGGTTGAAGACAAAATCCTAGATTTATTGGGTGAACCCTAGTTGGCAACAAATCAAGATAATTTTCTAGAGTGGTGCGAAGTGAGAATTGAACTCTCTATTAGGTTTCTCTGAAGTACTGCACCATCTAAGATATGTGAATATGATGGAAAAGGATCTTCCTAGTACCATGTTCAGGAGTGTAAGAAGAACTTGAAGGAAGGCAATGGAAGCCTTTCCTCCTTCTCTATGGGTGCATAAGTTATATTCTACCTTGCAGGGTTGTGTGCATGCATAGTATATCCATTCGAGCTACGTCATCGAGATGGGAAATTTGGAAGAGATGATGACAATATTATTAAAGACTTTGAATATCAATCTCCTAAGCCATCAGTAAATGAGGTGTTATAGGTAGTTAAGTGCCTTACCTTAGGAGATAGTGCCATGGATGAAGACAATATCCTAGATTTATTGGGTGAACCCTAGTTGGAGGTGTGCTTCATAGAAAAAGAGATAGAAGAAGTACATCTTGAGCGCGCCTACTTGAAAAATAAAATGTTAAGTTGGTGTACCAGATAGATGACAAAGAAGTGGAAAATTTAAATGTTGATCACATAGATGCTATGTGTGAAGTATTGGAAAAAGAATATGAGAGAGTGCGTGCCTACCATGAGCCCTTGAAAACGTTAAATTTCAACATTGGTATTGAAGAGGAATGAAAAAAATTATCATTGGAAATTACTGGAGGAACAAGGAGGTTTAAAAAATAGTTGAGCTTTTGCGGGACTTCCAAGATTTGTTTCCGCGTGGATACCATGAGTTAAAGGGGGTTCATCATTCCTAAGGGTAAATTCACATTAAGTTAAAAGGGGTGTGCACCCCATCAGAAGAGGCCCTACAGGATGAACCAAAATTTGTGTGTAAATGTTAAGGAGGAAATTGATAAGATGATACAATCTAGAATCATTAAGGAAATTGAGGAATCTGAATGGGTGAGACAAATGGTGATTAGTATCAAGAAGGATGGAAGGATAAGGATATGTGTAGACTATAGAGATTTGAATGTTGCATGTGTCATAGACCCTTTCCCAACCCTATTTACTTAAGAGATCTTGGAAGGTGTAGTAGGGTAGGAAATTTATTCTTTTACAAATGGGTTCTTAGGTTATCACCAAGTAATAATTGTGAAGGAAGACTAGGAAAAGACTACTTTCACCACTGAATAGGGAATTTTTTCTTATACGTTCATTCATTTTAGACTAAAGAACACACCTGCTATATTTTCACACATTGTGGTGCAAGAATTTCAAGACTTCATCCACAAGTTTATACAAGTTTACCTAGATGATTGGATGGTATATGGGTTAGTAAGAGATCATTGTGACAATTTGAGATTGATGTTTTAGAGGTGCAATTAATTATCTCTCTAAACATTAAGAAATGTGTCTTTTCTACTTCATTTGGCACACTACTAGGTCACATCATTTACAAGGAAGTTTTATTGGTAGATCCATCCAAAGTTGTTATCTTAGGTTTGGATGAGACTACTAGTCAAAGCATCGTGCATGGATTCTTAGGGCGTATGGGTTACTACCAAATATCTATTAAGGGATATGCCAAAATATCCATGCCTTTGGAATATTTTTTTAAACATAAGAGTAAATTCTATTAAGGTGAGGCAAAATAGGTGGATTTTGACACTTTGAAGGATAAACTCATTACCACGCCCATTTTGCACTATATGTTGATTAGCGTAGACTTGTATAAGATTCGATGAGATGATGTTTTTGTCAATGTGTACTAAAACATGAACGTACTAAAATCATGGAGGAAGCTCATGATGGCATTTTCAGACATCACTATGCAGGAAATGTAACCGCATACAAGATCCTATTGGTAGGTCTTTAGCGGGAAATGGTTTATAAGGATTGTATAGAGTATTGCAAGGCCTGTGACCATTTCTAGTGCCTCAGCTAACTAGATCAGAGAGATGAAAATCCATTAAGACCTATTACAACATTTGAGAAGTGGTTAATTGACTTTGTGGGACTGATTTCCCTATCCGTGTGCGCAGGACAATTTCGCACTATATTATAACTTGTATAAACTATCTTACACGGTGGGAAAAAGTGGTACATATAAAGGATTACACTATTGCTACAACAAATAGGTTCTTAATGGAAAATATAATCAGCAATTATGGATGCTTGTTGAGTTTGACTAGTGATAGGGGCACCCACTTTTTGAATGAAATTGTTATACATTACGGCAGTGAATCACAAGACTACATCCTATCATCCTTGGGATGATGGAACTATTGAGGCCTTTAAAAAAATTAAGCCACACATTGACTAATATGTGCGATGTGGAAAGAAGGAACTGGGATTATAAAGTGTATGTCATATTATGTGCATATCACACAAATAATAAAAGATTGAACAAGGCCAATCCTTTTCAATTGGTATTTGGTGCAGAGGCAGTTCTTCCTATGGAATTAATGTTACCATCCCTACGTATTGCATGTGCGGAGGATTGGTGGATGAAAAGCATCGAAGAGTGTATTGAATTGATAAAGGTCTTATGGAGAATAAGTTAGTATTTACCTTGATGATTTTCATTTCCATTTTCCTTTTATCATAAGTTTTCTTTATCTTTCTATTTGGTTTTTTTGGGCATGATTGTGTCTTTAGCACTAGTTTTTATCTAAAGGGTTTTTATGTTCGGAGGACATGATTTTTTATTAAAAACATTTTAGTTTGAGGTTGGTTATGGAAGTAATGGTTGGCTACTATATGAGAAAATCAAAATTTTCATAGGAGCTATGCCATCTTGGAGATTGGTGTTAAAAGCTTATAATAAAAATGTACATTGGCTAGAAAATCACATAATACATGATATCTCATGGAAATAACTTAACTAAAATACATGTGAGGTAGATATACTTTGCATGGGAGTATACAAGTTATTATGTGGTCAAAAAAATTTCTTGGTTACATGTTTCAAACGGGAGTAGGTTGAATCTACTACAAAATAAGTCTTTAATGCATTTTTATGTTGTTAGGTGGCATCAATTTTGTGTGGGAAAAATAAAAATATATAAATAGAGAAGGTCGGAATTTATTTCTTTTAATGCATTTGTTTTTAAATGTGTTTCCTTTCTCATTTCTCTTTGTCTTTCTATTTATGGATTTGTTGTGGTGCAAAGTTTAGCTTGTGTGAAAGGAGTACATACATAGTGCAGAAGTAGTAGCTAGTTTGTTTGGTCTATAACACCATGGTTTTTTATGTTCTGAGGGGCACGATTTAGAATAATTTAGTTTGAAGGTGAGGATCGAGTAGATTTGAGTGAAGAATATGGTAATAAGCAAGTTTACCCTGGAAGTAATTTTGATAAATCATCATAAGTGCATTTAACCATTCAAATTTTGGGATGTGTGAGAAAATAAATTTCAGCCCTGTGGGTTCATGAGACAAAAGAGATCGAGATGGCCCATCCAACTTAAACTTCATGCATAGTGAACATGGCGAAATGAGTGGAGATTTTCTCGGTGTTAAATGAGCTATTATAAAAACAATGTCCAATGAGAAAATCAGATGGATGACTACATGGGGTAGATGATGGAAATAACTTGGATGGATAAATTACATTAGAGAAAGTTAGATATACTTTAGCTAAAACACTAGGTTTGAGTATACACATCTAGATTGGATGTCCAAGTTGGTCAAAACCAATCGAGTCGAGCAAATTGGCTAGATGGATGGCCGAGGTTGGTTATGACATGACATATGATTTGGTTGGATGGCCTAGGCATATGACACCTAGGTTGGTTTATCAGCAATCACGGAGGAAAAGTACTGTGATTGAAAAACTATCTCAAGTTGTGGGAAGGATGGCGTTGAGAAAAATATGACTTTAATGCATTTTTATGTTGTTAGGAGGCATAGGATTTTTGCTCCTAAACTAAAAATAAAAAATATATAAATAGAAGGCAATAAGCTAAATGCATTCTATTTGTTTTCCAAGGGACGAGGTTACATAAAATGAAAGCCTACACTAAAGCGGTGATACACCGAAGAGGATTTGAAACTAGGGCATCCTAATACAAAACAATTTATGGAGTTTCCATATGTGTGAAGTGGAAAGTTTAAGCACACACAATGATGAATTTGTGAACAAATTGAAAGGAAAGATAAATAGGCATGAAAACACAATGAAGATACATCCACAAACTTGTTTTTATTGTTCTGGTGGATTCCTACAAGATAAGTATTTTCAGGAGTCCACTGTTGTGGAAGTTAGATTTCTACCCAAGTTAGGGCCCAACACTCCAATTTATAGAGAAATGAGGGAAAAGAGAAGGGAAAATGGAAAATCCCTTGAAATCTCATTCAAGGAGTGAGTGAAATTGGTGAAATGGTTATCGAGTAGATTCCCATACTAAGCAAGATGTGAAAGAATGAACCATTGTTATCCCAAATTTACCCCCGGGTTAATTTTTCTTATAAATCATCATATAAATTTAACTAATCAAATCCAGAATTTCTTGGGATGTACGGACCACTCGGAGCCACGATTCCAATTCAGCCCCGCATTGTCATGAGACAAAAGAGATCCTTTTGATGGCATCTATTTTGCCAAGGCTTAATTTGACTTCATGCACTAGAGCCGAACATGGTGAAATGAGCTCGTCCAAAAGTTCAATTTTGTGAAATTGGAGCTCGAGTCAAACATGGCTATTTAGTTTCCGTCTCATGTTGACTTTTCTCGCTTCTCCTTGGCCAAGCTTGATGATAGCCCCTTTGATTTGTCCCAGAATGCTACGCGGACAAATCCTTCCGAACTCGCCCAAATGGATGACTAGATCCGATTGATGGATTGGTTGGCTTTTTGGCTCCTTTAGATGGTTAGATGGATAACACATTACAAGTTAGATGGAAGTTAGACACCTAATCACCAAACACTAGGTTTGATGTTTGGTTTGTTAGGCGCCCAGATTGGATGTAAAATTTGGTTGATGGGTCGATTTTGTCAAGTTAACTTTCTCTAGATGGAGTTAGAAAAAATGAGAGGACCCTAGAAACATGGTTTGACATGACATATGATCTTGGGATGGCAATTTGGTGCATATGACAAAATTACCTTTAGGGGTGAATTTTGGTCACCAAAACACTATGGTAGTGTCATACTGATAGCTTAAGATAGACTATAAGGAAGTCACACGGTGTCTAATCCCCTTTGATAGATGAAAAGGTGATACATCTCGGTTGGTCAACATACTAGTTGGACACATCATACAAGGCATGGTTAGATGGCTTGACTGGGTGAAGGAGAAAAGGAGGATGGATGGGTCATAGGCCAGTTAGTTGGGTTGGACATTTCAAAGGTTGGACGACATCCAACACTAAGTACATAATAGGTTGGTCAACCCATTACTCAGTGGTGGCTCATTGTTGGGTGGTTGCTTCAAATGTACGGCCCACATAGTTGGACGGTTGAGGTCAGGAGACACATGGTTATACATTTCATAAGGTTCAGGACCTGTAGACGGTATGATGACATTGGATGGGTTACATGTTGGATGGCTCATGAGTCCCATGTAAGGAAAAGGTAGGTAAGTGAAAGAAAACTCGACAACTAAATTTAATGTGATATGGTACCCATGTCTTTTATGACAAAAGGTACCCTTAAGAAGTGACATTGTTTGGGTGGCCATACCTCTTTAATGAGGGAGGGCAAAAATTGGCTATAAAAAGAGCTCAAACCCCTCATTTTTTAAAGAGACATTCTGGGAACTAGGGAAAATTTTCTAAATTTCACTTAATTCCATTTGAGTTGTGCTCCTTCTCTTGGGCCTCGCAATGTAATTATGACTTTTGCATAAAATGTAATGGTCTTTGCATACTATAAAGCAATAAAAATTTGTTTTGTGTTGTTTCTTCAACACTAGATCATTTTTAATGTATTTTCTTTCCTCTCCATTATTATTTTTGTAGTTTTTGCATGTTCTTTCACTTGCAGGTTTATGATGTCATGCTTCATGGAGTCTTGATGGCGGATTATGATCTGGGTATGTGTCACATTTATTTGACTTCCTTTAGCCAAATTTCACTTGTTTATCCTCCCTCAACAAAATATTTTCCCCCTTCTTCTGATGTTATCACCCCCTTAGTGTAGGATTTCCCCCTTTTCATGCTCTTTCTCTCTCCCTGTCTCCTTGGAATTTGTTAGGATAGCTATAGTTAGGCATATTTTCCACATTAGGAGTAGTTTAGCATTATAATTAAGAAGAGGAGGCCGACCTTCTCCGAAGGACCATATCAATTTTGCAAGTGCCACAGCTTGAGAGATGGTCCCATGTTAGAAAATTACACAAGATTCCTTCTCACAATTAGGCCATTTGGGGGTGTTGTAATTTTGCATTAACAATTTTGACATGCCAGTGGGACAAGCAGTGAAATCTTTATATTTCAAAGGGGTGTATTTTGGTCTACATTTTCACTTCTTCAAGTTGATGTGCTCTTTATGAATATTTCAACCTTTGGAGGCACATGCAAAGCACATATGGTGACTCCATCTGGTCAACAACCCATTATCAGAGTTACAGATCTTCCTACATTCCATCCATTTCCATTTTCCTTCCACATATTTCCACTTTCTTTTGTCCATGAAGTTTTGCAATCATGACATTGTTCCCCTCTTGGAATTCTCACATGCAGTAGCATTAGTACTATTCACGCTCACCTCCTAACTCACAGTTCATTCTCAAGTTACTATTATCCACCTCCAGATCCGTACTTCAATGAAGATCAACAATATGCGTACTCCTATGAAAAAGATCTGCAAGACAAAAAATTTATGTACCAAACTATGGAGTTGTTGAAGAGCTAGGGTATGCATATTGTGGAGGATACTTTCCTACACCTGAGGATATGAAGCTACAAAACAAAGTTCTACAATTGGAGGAAAAGATGGGACATCAAAGGGTGTGAATCAATTACAAGCAAGCAAGATTGGTTTTAGGACCCTTTGTCCATGGGTGGGCCCTATTCAAAGCTATTACATCCTGCAGGAGAAGCTCGATATTATTGTTGAGATTTTTCCTAGGCTTACGGAGTGGATTCGGGAGATAAGAGCTTTTGTGGACAAGGCTAGTCGATCTTGTCAATGGGATACCCTAGCATTGTCATCCTATAACTCTCCCCTCACTCCCTAAATTGCACCATCTCAGTGGTAGCCACAATTTCCAAGCTTCTCACCTATTTCCCCATTGTGGAATCCAATTTTCCATCTCCTAATCTTCCATCCCATCTCATCTTCTCTACCTTTTTCCTTCCAAGTCCAAGTCCCCTCCATAAAATCCAAAAGAAATACCTTTCCCTCCACAACAAACCAAGCAACAACTAGTGGTGACCCCACCCACTACTCCTCCCACTTTCCCAGGTCCATATCGGGAAGAGACTCAAAAATCCAGTCAAGGGAGCAATAAAAAGAAGAGCCAATAAAATAAGAAATGATTAGAATCTTGGTGAGCTTGGCTCTTCTATTTAGAATTGATAAAATCACCTTGATGGAGAAACCTTTGGAGGAGGGTGAGGTCCATCCACAAGTGGTGTAAGTGTATTTGGTTGCAGATGAAGTAGAATAGGAATAAGAAGAAATAGAAGATGACGAGTGGTCCCTTTTCTCAAAATGTAGTGTCTATGAGGGTACCCTATTTTCAGAGGTTGTTTATCAATCACAAGCTACAAAATAAACAAGGGAGGAAGAAGCAGCTCTAGGTCCAGTTTGAAGAGGAACATATAAGAGAGACTAATTCAGATCTAGAGGCCCTGAATGAAGAAGACATCATTGATATTTTATTGTTCTCAATTGTAGGGTCTCATTTAATCGATGAACCTATGATGGAGGAAGACTTTCAAGATGATCTCACTTCCCAAGACAATCCTTAAGCATATAAACTAGAGGAGTTTGACTTGTAAAGCTTTATATTGGAGGAAATGGACAAATGTGCACATAGTCTTGGTCTTTAAGCATAGGAGGAACTCCCAATTGAGCAACAAACTTCAACAAGTTGCAATAGTTTACAAATATTTACATCAAAGGCTGCAATCATTCCTAATGAGATACACACTATAGGGGAGTTTATTACAATTGAGGAAGGAGAAGAAAGAAAGGATGACACCACTGCGAAATCATTCATCAAAGCATAGGACCAACTATTTCTAGATGCACAAAAAGTTCAAAATCAACATGCAAATAGATCCATTCAAGGAAGTCTACGAAGGGTTCCATTGTTGGAGTTGAAACTCAGTGATGGGCACATGCAAAATGGGTCGACCATGCCCTATCAGTGTACTTGGATTCATTGGAGCCAAAGGAGAATCCATAGCCAGTCATGCTCATTTTTAGGCATGAGGATGATATTGAAAGCACTAAAGGTTAGCCACAACACCTCATACCACATGTAAAACTACAAGACGTATTAATTTTATTTGTGGTTGATGCTTTAGGTAGAAGGGTGGTAGATATTTTTCCACTCTTATTACATGCCATGTCCATTTTTAAATTAATTACATGGCCACACTTTGTAAATAAGGGAATCTATTTATCCCTACCTATTGCAGGCTTGGTTTAGCTTTCCCTTATTTTGGTTAGTGTAGAGAAGGTAGGTGTGCTTTCAAAGCAGAAGGAGTGCTCTTGCACACTCGCATATCCCACATGGGGTGTGTATGATTTTAAATTTTGTGCATAGTGTGTGTTGTGGTGTGTGGTTTCTTGTGCACAATCCCTTCATTGAAAGCAACAATGCTCATGGCAGAAATTAGATTTTGGGGAAGTTTTCAAGGTGCATCTATTAACCCCAATATATCAAGATGTGTATCATTCTCCATGCATTTTCCTTATTCAAGTTTTCATTTTTGGGGAAAGTTTACAAATTTATGTAAAATCCCAAAATCAACTTTAAGAGTAGGCCAAGGTAGTTTCCCAAATGCTAAGTTTATACAGATCTAGTGAAATTTTTCAAATGGAATAGATCATTTATTCAAGGTTAGGCTTGACTTCATACCCAATGGATAGTTTAAGGAAATTAGTAAGACATCTAGCGAAAGATGTCCCCGAGAGGTAACTATTTTTATCCCAAACTCACCCCAAAATAATTTGGATAAATCATCATAAATGGACTTAACCATTCAAAGTATGGGACGTGTAGACAGTCAAAATTCAGCCCCGATTTTTAGGAGATAAAAGATCTTAGATGGCTAAGATGAGTTAATATTCATGCACGGAGAGCTGGGTTATCATGGTGAAACGAGCTGGTCAGGTTGTCTAGCGAGTTAGAACTAATTTGGTTGGGTTGTCTTGTGATTTGGAACCAAGTAGGATGATAGTTGAGTATAGATCAAGTTGTATAGATAGGTCGAATGAATGGATTGGTTGGCTGGGTTGGTTGGTTGGATGAATTAAAAAGTGTAGTTTGGACGATGATTAAATGACTAGTTAGGCGACACACTAGGTTTGATGCCCGGGTTGGACATCCGAGTTGGTTGGATGGGTAGGGTCATTCAGGTTAGATGGATGTACTAGGGGGTTGAGGACGAGTAATGTATGATTAGGTTGGATGGCTTGGGTTATGACACCCGGTTGGTCGTGTTATTTAAATGGATGGGTTGGTCAATTGACCATTATGGCAGCAAAGTGATGCACTTAGGATGGATGGTATAGATGTCAAAAATGTCCAACCCCTCGGGATATATGACATAGGGTGAGATGGCTTTGTTGGTCTTAATACTAGTTGGAGGCATCGTATGCAGAATGGTTCAATGACTCATTTAGGTTAAGGAGATAAGGAGGATGGATGGGTCATAAGTTAGTTAGCTAAGTTGGAAGTGTCACAGTTAGATGATGTCTAACCCTAGGTACATGTACAAGTCAAGTTGGTAGACCCATTTTTCGGTGGCAGCTTGTTGTTGGGTGGTTGCTTCAAATTTATGGCTCACATAGTTGAATGATTTCTAACGCCCTGTGGTTGGATAGTTGAGGTTAAACAACATATGGTTAGATAGGTCATAAGGTTGGGCTCCCGGTGATGGTATGGAGAGGTTGGATGGGTTACATATTAGACAGGTCACACGTCCCAAGAAAGGCAAAGGTAGGTGGGTTACATGTTAGACAGGTCACGAGACCTGTCATTTTTCGAGAGAGGCATTTTGGGAGCTAGGAAACTCGGAAAAATTTCCCTCAACTCCATTTGACTCTGCGAGCCTCCTCTTGAGCCTAGAAATGTAATTATTCCTTTCTGCATCAAATGTAATAGTCTATGCATACTATGAAGCAATAAAAATTACTGTTTGTGGGGTTTTTTCAATCCTAGCCCATTTTTAGATTATTTTCTTTCTTCTCTATTATTATTGTTGTATTTTGTGCACGTTCTTTCACTTACATGTGTATAATGTTGTGCTTCATGGAGTTTTAATGGTGGATTAGAATTTGGGTTTGTGTCACATTTTTCGACCTCCCTCACCCCTTTTCACTATTTCATCCTCCCTCAATAGAATATTTCCCCCTTCTTGGTGTTATTACCCCCTTAATGTAGGATTTACCACTTTTCATGCTATTTCTCTCTCTCCTATCTCCTTAGAAGTTGTTAGGATAGTTGTAGTTAGGTATATTTTCAGGCATTAGGAGTAGTTTAGCATTAGAATTAGGTAGAGTAATATGTCCTTCTCCGGAGGACCATATCAAGTTCAAAAATTCCCATAGTTGGAGAGTTGGTACCATATTAGAAAATTACAACGATTGCCCCACTCATAATCAGGCCATTCGGGGGATTCTATAATTTTGAATTAACAGAACTTACAAGGAATTAACAAGGAATAATTTCACCAAGGAAGGGATCAAACACTTCAACTAATAATTGATAAGGCAAGGGCAAGGAAAACTAGTCACATCAACAAGTTTCAATGAATAATGGTATGTAGAGATGTAGTACCCCAATGACATTATATTAGGGATGGATTGGGTGTCTCTTGTGTGTAAGATGTTTATAATTTTATTAAAACCATAGAATGAGAAACATAGAGAAATAAATAGATTATAATTATTTCACCCGATAAGAGAAAGACACAAGATGACAAGACTATTTATTATGACTATGTGAAAACCAAGATCACCAACCCAACCATGAAGAAGGCCGCACACTTTTGACCAAGTTGAATAGATAAGAGTGTTGGACGTAAGTGAATAAGAGATGGTTGAACATTTATAGAAGATTTCGATGGAACAATCTACAACTATTTGGCCTTCATTGCAGAGGATGTTGTAGATGTGGCACATGATAGGGGATAATATCATTGTATGGTAACATATTTATTACTATTTTGTTTCAAATATTGGAGTGCCTGATGGGACAAATAGCTATGTTTTTTAGTACCTTGATGAGTACCCTTCCCCCGTGAAGTGTTTTGAAACATACACTTATGACATGATGATTGTTGCATATAAGGCGCACTTGGAGAAATGGTATAAGCGAATGTGTGATGTGTTTGGTGTAGAATGTAGAATCCCCGAGAAACTACTACCCTTAGTGCATGGTGAAGTTGAGTTTGTTGTAAACCAACACTTATGCATAAACAAATTCTCTTTGACATATGGCTCTAAAATCTCATGGTGTAAGTTATCATCACACTTAATGAGCTTAATATTTTCAAAGTGTCACAATAGGTTTAAAGATGCCAAGAAACTTAGATTTGATCTAAGTGAGGTATACTAGAGTACCACGCACTACACATGAACATTGGTATATGCTAAGAAACACATGTATGTGGAGAAGTGTTTTCCCAAGATGTACGTATATGGTGAAGCCCATGGAAATACCTATTATAGGAAAAATGACGGTAAGGGTGTATATACACATAAGGACCAAGTTTCATAAGGGTGCGTATGTGGAGGATGATGTATCCATCCTAGAGGAACCTACTATGATGAAGGGAAGAAAGAGAGAAAGAGAAGAGACTACATCAAGTAGGGCACCAAGCACATGCACGCTTTAGACTGCAGTAGTGTAGGAGTCATACACATGTCTAAGTACTTACACAAGGAGGAAAAAATCCTACATTTAAAAGAGAAGTTTCTAAGAAAGAAGAATATGCATCTGCTAAAAGGAGTCTTCGGTGAAGAAGAAGCAAAAGATTACACAAAGCTCAAACTCTGAGGAGATGGAGAGCATGAACGGTGATGAATCGGAGGAGGAGGATGAATAGCGTGAGGAAGGTAAGAGTCCTCCTATGCATGATATACCCGAATCTGATGAGGAGAAGAATTATTATGAAGAGTATGCTCACAATGTGGGAGGAAGTTAAGAATAAGTAGGGACCAATGTGGAGAATACCCCACACCCGGAAAGAGGATAGTTAGAAGATATTGTGTAAAGAGAAGTGGTAGGTATCATGATGAACTTGGTGGAGCATGAAGTGGAGCACAATGTTTGAGGAAATATTGTAGAAAATGGAGGAGGCATGAAAATACTATGGGAGCATGGGTGGAGATCCCGCTTAGTAGTGAGCTTCCTGATAGTAGTGTGCACTAGTGGCAAAGGTGTGATAAGCGGCACAAGGAACCTTAATGAACAAATTCAATAATCCAAACAATGTCCTACGCACACGGTTTCGTTTCAGAGAAAAGTACCCAAAGACTAACTCTTTTTACTTGGTGTTCATTTGATTGAGGAAGTGCATACACATGCACAAGGAAGATGTTTTCATGGACCTTCGAGTCCCATGTGGATGATCTTGAGTTTGAGATTAATGAAGATGCCTTGATAGAAACTTAGAACCCCAATGAGGTGAACCCTATTGTGGATGCTCAGTGGGTAACTGATGAGCAGGTATGTAACACGCCCAAAAATATATCTCTGGAGGTAGAGGTGAGGTTATTCTGTAGGAATAACAGAATTAAGGTCTTAGAGGAAAAATTTGAAGGAAATAATAAGGAGATAATTAAGAGGGAAAGAGAGATCAAGCGAAAAGAGTTAATCATTTCTCGCTTAAAGCTTAAGTTAAGAGAAGAGAAGATGAAGGTGCATGAGGTGTATATGAAAATTGAGAATATCTCAAACTTAATTATTTTAGCGTGCCCATATTTTTCCCCCTACACATACGTATGATTCGACCTTTCTCTTCTTAAAGGACTTAACATGTTTGATTATGATGCGAAACAACCACTTGCATTGGAGTCATGAGAGAAAGTTATGATGCGATAGAGGGCTGATGAGAAATCAAATATTGAAGAAACCATAACTTGTACTCCGAGCTCCTTACCTCGCTTAAAACCAAGGTGCACATGGTTGAAGTTTTCTATGAAAATTGTGAATACAAAGACAAAGTGGCAAGTATTTTGGTTGCCACCCCGATGAGGAGGACCCAAAGGAGTTTCTAGAGAATAACAAAGGTAATAGGGCAAAATGAGAAAATATAATAAGCAGAGGTCAAGAAGAAATATGAAGTGATCGAAGGCCTAACGAGGGTCTCGATTAAAAATAAATATAATGAATTATATCCCCATGTTACTCAAAGGATGGACGTGTTGAGTGCCCTTAGCAAGTAGATGGAGAATATTGTTGATACACTAAAGGCTAAGGGTGAGGAGTTATCATTTGATGAAGTCAACGCATTAATAGGGGATTTATTTTAACAAGCACAAAATGAGGTGGATTCCTTGAGTAAGATTAAAGCAGGCTTGAATAAAGACTTCCCCATCCTTCTCTAGTAGTAGGAAAATTCTTTCATTCTTCAAAAGCTGGAAGCATGTTATTATTTCCCCCCATTATTTATTCTTTGCAGAAGATCAGGTTGTTTTCGAGGATAGAAAATAATTTTAGTGTGGGGTGATGTTAGACCCTGAAAATTGACTAAGTCCCAAGGTAGAGGAAGAGTGCGTGTGTGTAAGGCAAGTAAGGAGAAAGGTACTCAAGGAAAGGTGCGCAGGAGAAACAGTTGGCACACGGAAGCAAGATAGGCTTTGAAGGACATAGATATTTTATCGGATATGGTATCATAGGAAAAACACGTGAAGGCTTGACTAGGCATGACAAGTGGATAAGGTGCTAGGTTGGTGTCTTAGAACTCAAGGAAAGAATATTCTAGGAAGGGAATATTCCAGAGGAGGATCATTACAGTTAGTGGAGGCTTTTACAATCTGGCATAAGCATTCAAGTATGGAGGAGCATGTTTCCACCTAGCATGTGGCCTAATGATAGATAAGGTTATGGATGTGAAGGAGATCCACCGATTTCTATATAAGGAGGAATTTGGATCAAGAAGAGGATGCTCGATGATAGAGAAAGAAAAAGTGGTAGAGAGGTATGAGTATAGGGATGCATGTATGAATGCGCTCATGTCCTAAACCATAGCCGTGATGGAAAAACATAGTGATGGCACTCTATGTAGAGTAGTTTGTTAAGGTTAGATTTTCTTTCCTTGATGTATTCGGTATTATATGAACCTTTTTATATAATATGGCTATTATAAACAATTATAATCAATATATGGTGCGTTGTTCTAAATATATTTGTTTATGGACCAAACCCTAGTGTGTTTTCATGTTATTCATGGTTCATATCTATTTCTTTATGTTGCTTACAATGTTTATATGTATATCATGGTGCATTTGTGCTTAGAGCTAGTTCCTTTACCTTTGTATTAGATTAGATGCATGTATTTCTATTCCCGCAAGTGTTCCTCCATTAACGCGAAAGCATTCTCACAAGGCTCACATAAAAGAGGGACTCGGTGCCTCCGCGTGCCTCGGGTGAGCGCCCAACTTGTGTTGGGTGATAGGCCAATGCACTTGGAGTTTAAAGGGAGTAGGAAAAAAACTGACTACAACCCTTCGCATTTTGGGGTGTGACTTTTTCCACCCATATTTTTTTGTATGATTAGTGTTGTACATTTTTTTTATTAATATAAAATTATACTTTTCAATCAAAATATCTTGAGTAACAAAATGACCACCATGTGTTCTCTTGCCAATTAGTCACCACAAAAAAAAAAAACTTATAAAAATCAATTTTAGTTTAAACTAAATCCATAAAAGTGTAAATAATATCAGTTTTTAGATATCAATTTAAACATTTTTGAAAAACTTTCAAACACAATGAAAATGTGTGATCAACCTTAAATATGGGTGGGGTTTCTCACATATTCTTTATATGACTTAAATATAGGTGAGGCTTCTCACATATTCTTTATATGACTTAAACTTTATAAGATTCATATAATATAAAGTTTTATGGCATTTCTAATACATTTTGAGATTGAATTTACTATAAGAGAAGGGGCCTTATTGTCACAAATGTTTTAAATAAAAGTTTACAAACATCTCATTACGAGACATAAATAGTGTGAGCTCTTAAATAAATATGAGAGTGCCTTAAGGAGATTTTTCATAACCATGTGTGCAAACGGTTTGAAGTTTTGATTTTGATATTTTTCTTCTATATTTTTTAATTTTGTTTCTCTTCTTGTTTTCTTTTTTTATTCGATTTAAAATTTCTTTTTTCCATGAAAATGAGTCTTCCTCTTTTAAATTGCAAGAGGGTCCCCGCTTTTCATGTAGAAAGTAAGAGTGTGTTGTACATAAAAAAAATAATCTAAATATGATTAGTACAATATTATGATTTGAATACATTTTTCAGGAGGGCGTTCAACTAATGGAAGACACGAGGATAGATTTATGAATATTTTCTATATCTTGCGATTTTTTTTACAAACATCTCATTAGAGACTTAAATAGTGTGAGCTCTTGGATAAATGCGAGAGTACCTTAAGGATATTTTTCATAACCACATATGCAAACGGTTTGAGGTTTTATTTTGATATTTTTTTCTTCTATATTTTTTTTAGTTTTGTTTTTTATTTTGTTTCTCTTCTTGTTTTCTCTCTTTTTTTTAATTTGATTTAACATTTCACTTTTCCATGAAAATAAGTCTTCAAGCACTCTTTTAAATTTCAAGAGGGTCCCCACTTTTCATGTAGAAAGTAAGGGTGTATTGTACACAAAAAAAACTAATCTAAATATGATTGGTATAGTATGATGAATTAAATATATTTTCAGGAGGGGTTCAACTAGTGGAAGACAAAAGAATGGATTTATGTAGATTTTCTATATCTTGCGATTTTTTTCCGACTACCACACTTTTGTCAACACTATCGTTGCTATCATTTTTTATTTTTCAAGGCTTGAACATGCAATTCATTAAAGAAAAATAATAGTTTATATATTTAATGATAGGAAGCATAACTTTGACTTTAGAAGCACACAAATTGCAGCCTAGTGTAATTCATCATTATCTCATGACTATTACAAGGGTTTGTTTGCACACAAAAATAGAAAATGCACAAACTACACCTAGAGTGAAAAGAACATGTTGCTAATTGTAAAGTTAAAATACTATTTTCATCTACTTTATCATATCTTACATAATGTGCTTCAATAGACTTATATTAAAAGATGTAATAGTATTATGTTGTTTTCATACATGTAGTAGCGATATAAATGTAAAGACAAATTAGGATTTACAAAACTTAATAATAATTTTAAAAAAATCTTGATTGGTAATAGGGAGATTCAATGCAATAACATCACTATATTAAGTTTGAGTTAAAAATAATATTAATAATAAAAAAATCTCTAAACTTAAACTAATATTCAAGATTTTACAAATTTTAGGGGTGAAAGAAAACAAAAACCTTGACCTATGGATAAAGAATGCATCTGATTTAAACTTACAACAAATATTTGAATTGCAACATCATACTCTTTGTTTGTTATGCGATCATATTACTTAAAGGTGTACACAATCCACCACTAAAATTTCAAACAATTATAGGGTGAGAATAACTTGACAATAATAAATCTAATATTTGGTAATGTTTGAAACTATTTAAAAATATCTTTCAAATGTGACCGTTCAACAACATGTATTAATATTTAGTTCTAAATAACTTGGGTTTACCTTTAAATCCATCCTCTTTTCCTCCATATGTCATGTTAAGACATTTTCTAGATATATAAAAAAACATAGCAAAAACAATTTCACTGGCATCCATTTTCCATTGCATGTCAAAACGATAGAATACATTTCAAGCAGTCTGCATATCATATGGTTGGCATTATATCTTATTGTAGTATGTGTAATTTAAATTATTAACACGCCCATTTTGCTTACGTTAGTTCAAGTAATACTATTACATAACTAGAATTAGACCACATCTTTGGTTCATTTGTGAGCTTGCATGGTTTAAGTGGCAGAGTTAATTGAAGATTTATAAGACGTTTAATTAAATTTCGGAATTTATTACTTGTTCCCCTTCACTTTTATCATAACCCTTTTATTTTTAATAAGACTTTTAGGAAGTTAACGACAAAAGACACACAAATGAGGAGGAAATAAAGCCGCTGTGACTGCAAAGTTTTGGTCATTTTCAGTCCTAACAGCAAACTAAACTATGTAGAGATGCAATATTGCACTCTCCTCTTAAATCTGCGTAGAAAAAACCGTCAAGAAGACATAACATAACATACGTAAAGAACAAACAAATACACGGAGACAGACACATTGACAGTCGAGGATTATCCATTGAGCATTGCGTTGGCTTCCTCCTCTTCTTTGGGATGTATGGGATGACCTTTCATATACTCGTCCCACTGAGTTCTGAGTTTTTCTTCCGACCATCCTTCAATGTTGTAGCCTTCTTTTTTGAGAACATCCTTGATCCTTCCTAAGGCTATTTTCCTCAAATTGTCCGTAACCTTCAACGTGGCATCTGCAACATGATTTTTAATGTTGTCGCTAGCTCCCTGGAATCTCTTGACGAACTCAGTGATATTGTGCCAAAACTTGGTGAGAAATGTTGCAATAGCATTGGAGATGCCTTTTACTGCTTTAACAGCACTATTCCAAAGATCTTCGACCTCAGTCATGACCCACTTTGCAAGGGACTCTACGCTTGAAACAACGACGCTCCATATCCTCTCGGCTTCTTCAGGTATAGTCGTCGTAAAGAAAGTACTAAGATCAGCGAAAATATTACCAGCTCTATATGGTACTGGGTTCACGGCATGAGTGGCATATAGTCTCACATCCAGATCAGCATTGCGTCTCTGTCTGCTTTCTCCGTGCTCTACAATCAGCCCAAAATAAGAAAACAAAGCTTCATCATGTAAAGTCACTCTCCGGGAAAACTGAATCGATCGCGAAGCCACCATCGATTTCGTCTCCATGCCTCCAAAATACACACGCTCGGGCAATTGTAAGGTATATAATATCAATTGTAAATGATGCAGAATAAACTTCTCATGGAATGTATGTATAATGTTTATATGGAAGTGTTACAACAATATTTAAGGGAGAGGACTCATTTATGGAGCATTACCAAATAGTGGAAATTGTTTTTGAAGGATTTAAACTGCTGCGATTTCCTTGTAAAGAATGTGATAAAGCCTATGTATATTGCAATGCCAATGTTGTAAACCATAAATTTGAGTGTGACCCAAATTTAAGAGGGTACATTTTAAAGACTTTTGTACTCTCAAAGGGAATTAAAAAAATCATTTAATTGCCAAAGAGAACTACATTGAAAGAATGTAGAGATTGCCCATGAAATTGCAGATAATTTCAAGATAAAAATAAATAAAAAGAGTGGAAGTTGAATGAGGAAGCTAGAATCGGACAACTCGCAGATTTATTCTCAGAGCCTATTTTCAGTGATATGGGGCACAGTCACAGGATTTATGCAGCGGTTGAGAACCACTATGCCAAGCACAAGAGCACAATTATTGAGACTACAGGTGGCATTGGTGGCATTCCTACCTCCATTTTGTTTGATTCTAGTTCTTTTGATTCTTTCATTGCACCATCTCTAGTAGAGCGATGCAGATGGTGGCAATTAGGGAGGGTATTAGTTTGGACGTTGAGATGGCTTCGGAGCCGAGATCTCTGTAGACTCCTTAGTCAAGGAGTGTGTAGTGGATTTGGGACCTTTCACCACTACCTCGGATCTCCGTATCCTTCCTTTGGGCTCATATGGAGTCATCTTGGGTATGGATTGGTTGTCTGCACACAGGGCTAGGATGGATTGTTACCACAAGATTATATCTTGTGCATATGATTGGGGAGTTGAGTCGGTGATTTCGGGGTTCGGAGACCCGTTTCTATTCGCACCATCTCTCGCTATACACTTAAGTTAGTGGATGCAACAGGGTTTTAGATGTATGTTGTTCTGAAGACAAATAAGAGGATGGGTCTAGTGGACCATCGCTAGATGATCATCCCATTTTGAGAGAGTTTACAGATGTCTTTCTAGGGGAGATACTAGGGTTACCACCTCCACATGAGATTGATTTTCATATAGATCTGGTTCCGGGAGAAGAGCCTATCTCACGAGCACCTTATCGGATGACCACCCCGAACTCTGCGAGCTCAAGTTACACTAGAGGGCCTTCTCCGCAGAAAGGCCTTATCCGTCCTAGTGTATCCTCTTGGGGTGCACGGTGATCTTTGTAAAGAAGAAGGATGGATCCTTTTGGATGTGTATTGATTACCACTAATTGAAATAATGTAATGATTGAGAATCATTACCCCCTTCTACGCATTGATGATTTGTTTGAGCAGGATGAAGGGAGCCACAACTTTCTCTAAGATGGACCTTAAGTCAGGCTACCATCAGCTGAGGATTTCGGAGGTGGACATTCATAAGACCCTTCCATATGAGATATGGCCACTATGAGTTCACAGTGGTACCTTTTGGTTTGACTAATATCCCCGCAGATTTATGAGTTTGATGAATGGGGTATTCGGGACTTTCTTAGAATGCTTCATGCTCATCTTCCTTTATGAAATTTTGATTTACTCACGTGCGCGTGAGGAGCACAAGGGACACCTTTGCTAGGTTCTTCATGTCTTCGAGTAGGAACTTTACACGAGAACTTAGAGAAGTGTGCATTCTTTCAGATGAAGGTGTAGTATTTGGGTCATATCATTTCTGGGGAAGATATCATCATCGATCCTTCCAAGCTTCCAAGATTAGAGCTATCATGGATTTTCCACCACCCACTACCGTGACTCGAGGTGTATAGCTTCATGGGATTAGCGAGTTACTTTAGGGGATTTGTTTAGGACTTCTTTCGGATTGCGCATTCCATCACCCATCACTTCCCTTCAACAGAAAGGGAAGAATTTTGTTTGGTCGAATAAGTGCGAGAAGGCCTTCAGTACACTGAAGGAATGTCTCACTACAACACCTATTCTTGTTGTGTCGGATCCATAGGGTGATTTGTTTGTATGCATGGATGCTTCTTTGGTAGAACTTGGAGTGTATAGATGCGGGAGGCCAAAGTGGTGGCTTTTGAGTCTCGCAAACTCAAAGATTATGAGATTAATTATTTGACTCGTGATCTTGAGTTTTGGCATTTGTGCACGCTTTGGTTTGATGGAGACACTTTCTGCTTGGCGAGAGATTCACACTCACAATAAATCACTTGAGTCTTCGTCACCTCTTCATGCAGCCCAATCTCAACGCTTGTCACCAATGTTGGATGGAGTTTCTTTGTGAGTATGATATGGAGATAGAGCATGTGAAGGGGAAGGAGAATGTGATGGCAAATGCTCTTGCAGACGAGAGACATGTAGCTATCGCCACCTTAGTAAGCATATATTTGCGAGCAGGATCCTTCAACAACTTCCTCTTGATATCTTCTAAATTGCAGTTCAAGCAGACATCGAGTCTCGGGACCCCTTGAGGTGAAGTTTGATGATTTGTCTTTAGAGGTAGATGACCTTCTCGGCGCATAGGTCAGATTTATGTTCCTAGAGATGGAGGCTTGAGGTAGGACATATTGACATAGGCACATCGTGCACCCTATTTAGCCCATCCTAGGGGTGAAGATGATACATGTACTTCTTAAGACAATTGTATCATTAGAGAGCACTTTGCAAAGACATGGCTTAGTTTGGGTCACATTGTTTAGAGTGCCAAAAGTGAATGCCAAGCAAAGATCCACTCACCTTCTCTTTCTTCATGCTATACTAGAGTGGAAATGGGACACCATTTCCATGACTTCATTGTTTGGCTACGATGTCAAGATATCACCACAACGCCATCATGGTCACCATTGATAAATTGACAAAAGTGGCTCAGCTTTTCTCTCGGTGAAGACCACTTATACAACTAGTGCGGTGGCATGGGTATATTTGGATGAGATTGTCGGGTCTCATGGGATCCCATAGAAGATTATTTGTTACCGTGATCCTTTGTATACTTCCTATTTTTGGACTACCATTCAAGATGACCTCCAAACGAGAATCAACTTCATGAACATATCACCTTGAGATAGATGGACAAACTAAGTAGGTGAATCAGATTTTAGAGGACATGCTCAAGATGTATGTGATGGATCAACATCTAGATGGTAGATGGTAGAGTACTTGTACTTGGTGGATTTTGCCTACAATAATAGTTTTCGAGTTCTATAGGCATTGCTCCTTTTCGGATTTTTATGGTAGAGAGTGCAGACACCTCTTAGTTGGGACATGTTAGAGGACAAAGTTTATCTTGGACCAGCTTTGTTGCGGACATTGAGCAAGGATGGTTTTGATTAGACAAATATTGTAGGAGGCATAGGATAGGCGAAGATGTATACAGATCAACATAAGACCGATCATAGATTTGATGTGGGCATCAAGGTGTTTCTTTGTGTCGTCACCACATAATATCCCTATCCGATATTGAAAAGATTCTAAGTTAGCTTCTAGATTTGTTGGTCCTTTGATATCTTGGAACGTATCAGCCCTTTGCCTACCGCAAATCTAGTGTTACCACCTAGCTTGTCTCACGTACATGATGTGTTTCATGTTTTAGTTCTTACGAGATATATTGCAAATCCTTCTCATGTGCTGGATTGGACCTCATTGCAGGTGCATGATCAGGGGTAGGTGACGGTGGAACCCATTCGCATTATAGATCGTAGGACCTTAAGCCTTCGAGGAAGAGACATTGACCAAGTCCAGGGTGCGGTGGGATGAGATATGATGAGACATGGGAGGATGCTACTTTCCTACGAGTTGAGTTTCCACATTTGTTCTAGTGACTTCCAGGAGATGAAGTCGAGTCTAAGGGGAGGGGATGTAGTGCCCACCTCCCTTTGACACCTTTTTGATACTTGTCATGATATTGTTGATTATATCATGGACATGATTATCTACTTTATTATAGTATGATGTTAGATGTTAGATCATGGATTATTGTTGGCCTTGATTCAGTTATGATGCATGATGATTATTAGAGGTATTTTTATATATTGATGATAATATGCTATTTGACATGGTTATAATATGGATGTTGTTCGGACATGTGATAATTGGATATTGTGAGTAGACCTAGAAATGGAAATTATTTGATAATGATATAGTTTTGAGTAAAATTACAAATGATCTTATTGGTTTCTTGGATGTTGTTGTGATTCATATATCTAGATGATTTTGGAATTTAATTTATATTTTTTTTTTTTTATGTTCGATATGGCCATGAGGTCAAGGAGGTATTTGTGTTTTGCAAGTTAAAATATCACAACAAACATTGGGGGATTGGAGACCAACCACATTGGAATTCTAGATGAATTCAACAAGGTCACCATGGCAACTTGTATTGTTTGTGTGTGGTTGTTTTGTTAGGGATTCCCATAGGGGGTGATCACCTTTAAATGTGACCAAGGGATTTTATGTTTTTCTTTTATTTGGTCCCTTTTGTTTAATGTTTGCATGTGTTTTATGTGGTGCACTTACCCCTTTCATTATTTATTTAATGTGGTGTTAATATTGTGAGTAATCATGTTGTTAAGTTAATTAATTAAAAGATATCATGAGAATGTAATTAATATGGTTGTTGGTTATGATTTAAAGTGTTGTAAGAATGAGTAAGTAATGTGTAAGTAATATGTAAGTGATGTGTAAGTTAAATTTTGAGTGTGAAACACTCCACCTTCTTGGAAATTTGAATTTTCCTTGGAGGCTAATTTTGGAGGCTTTGAGACAAGTTAAACTTGTATACCTCTTGAATTTACTCACAAACCATACCTATGGCTTGGGGGTTAAAATTAGACTTTTATAATGCATTTTGAGAAAAAAATTGTAAGTTTTAATTGCACTTTTCTTACATGGTTTAATTTCAGTCCTTTGGGGTGTGGGTTGGATTTGAGTATGTAAGTAAACTGTCATATTATTCACCCACCTATTTATTATGCATTGGAGAATGAAGTTGACTTTTGGGTTGGGGTTGAGGATGTGTGATGTGGCATCCTACATGGATCCACCTCATCCTCTTCTCTTCCCTCTTCTATAAAATTTGAATTGCTTGCCTTGTTTTGGGTTGCTTCACTTTTGGAAACTCCTTTTGGGAATTATTTTTCCTATTTTGGAGCTCTTGCTTTGGAGAAGTTTTTGGAAGATTGTTACATGCTTGTGCTTGGCTAATTTGGATTGCTTGCATTGGGATAAAGCTGTTGTTTTGGAACTTGGAACAACTCCATCATGGAGAGGTAGGATCTTGGATTTTGTAATGCTTCTTTTCTATTTATGAAATTGTTATTATTGTGAATATTTTGGCATGTTTGTGGGATGTTGGGTAGATGGCCTAGGTATGGTGTAGGAGAAGACTATGGGGTTCATTTTGTGGGAGACACAAGTGTTTTGGGGAGGTGCAAGTGTGGAGGGATTTCGGTATTTGAGTTCCATCTTACGAACAAATAGCTTGCATTTATTTAATTGTTATGGGATGTCATAATAGGTTCGGGAGGCATAAGGAAATGTGAGGAATAATGGGTACTTGGGGAGGCATAAGGGCATGTCAAGGCTTTGATATACTATATTTTAGTGGTTTGAAATCAGGTGGTGATACCCATTTCCCATTTGGGAGGCATAAGTATCATCCCCCATAGTTATTTTCTCCTTAGGCTTTCTTAATGAAGCCTTAGTGTTTTTTTTCATGCTTTAATGTAGTTACAAACTACATTTTTTTGGACTATGTTTTAAATGTGAAATTTGCATGTGTGTTTGTGGAAGCTTGTTGTTGCCATGAGTTGAAACACATCTTTTATTGCATTGTGGTTGGGGCTCGGGGGCCAATGAAGAAGGATGGCTTCTCCTTGTCATTGGATGTTTTGGTTGGGTGGAGAGTGTTGCCTTTCCCCTGCTCTTATTGTGATCAAAATTGGAAGAATGATAAATCTACATGTTGATGTTATGAAGCAAAAGGAGAAAAAAAAAAAAAATAGTTTGACAGTCCCTTGTTGAAAAGAAATCTTATTGTAACCTTTCCCACTTGAAGTGGATGAACTCGTATATGTTTTGTAATGGAAATATGTTGTATTGAATATGAAAGTTGTAATTTTGAAATGTAAAGGAGAGATATACTATATTTTTTTGAAAAAGAAAGAGATGTATTTTGTATATTGTATTATGAAAATCAACAGAAAAGAGAAGTTGTAAAAAAAAGAAATATTGTCTTTTGAATAAAATTTGCACTCTTTTCCATGATTGGAAATAATTGTTGTTTAAAATATGAGTTTGAAATGTATTTGAAATATTTGTTTGAAAGGAAGAAATGTGTGTGAGGAAAATATAGAACTCTGTCTTTTGAAATGTGTAAAATTGGAAATCAAAATTGCATTTTGGTTTTGAATAGTTTTATTTGAATCAACTAAATGTATTAGATTAGAATTGGAATGAATTCTAATACTTGGAAGATGAAAATGGAAAATAGATCCTTTAAAATTTGATCTCTATTTTGTATTTTCAAACTAGCAAATACTTTATCCAAAATGCACAGTTTGAACCTGCAATAAGGAAATAACAAATTAAATGATTAAATTGAAGTAGTATGCCCTAAACGAATTCAATTGGACAAAAACACTTAAGGAATTTCTTAGAAATCTTAGCAAAATTGGGCTCAACCGCTTTTCTTTGTCGTTTTGTTGTCAAAGTTATGTTTTTTAAAATTAGGAGTCAATTAAACAAAATTACATTCCAAATCCATAATAAATCCATCTAAGAACATTCCTCCATTTCTAAGCTGACATGTAGAGAGAGGAAGAAGATAAATTGATTAAAATTTCAATAAGTTAAAATTTAACAACTTGCCTTTTAAAATCCTCAGATCTTTTTGTTAAATTGACCCCATAAAAATTAACAAAATGAAAAGTTAATGATTCTTGTTTAAAGATGACATCGAGAGGTTTCTGAAAAGTCATCGTTTGCTAAAAACCAAGTTCCCAATCAAAATTTATGGCCTTTGAAGTTCTCACTTCATTTTGGCTTCAAAAATATTCTAACTGTTAAATTGAATTAATAAAATATTGATAGGAAGACCTGCGGCCAAAACATACCTTTTTCACTTTTTTTTTCAAAAGCACAAAAATCACGAAGTTTCTTGCCGCCCCACTGGACCGAAACCTTCTTTCGGGTGGAAAAATAATCTAAGATAAAAAAAAAAAATTGGGAAAATTTCTATGTTTTCCTACGTGTCCCGCCACCCATGACCAATCATTGGTGACACGTGGCTTAAAGAGGTGTTGGCAAGAGGCGTGGATATTTTTTTGCCTTAGCACTTCAAAATATTTTTTGGTAAATTTTCCTAACTTCTCCTGCAAACCCGCCGACCCATAGCCAATGGATGGCTGACACGTGTCTCCACGATGTGTCGGCAGAGGCGCAGAGTGTCCCAAAGCTTTACGCTTCAAAAGTCAACTTTTCCAAAATTTCCCCACCTACCCACCAATCCACAGCCAATGAATGTCTGACACATGGCATCATGAGGCACTGGAAGAGGCACAGGTGGGTTTTAATCCCATGCACCTTTTTAACCCTTAAGGCAAAATTCATGTTTGTCCCTGCTAACCCGCTTCCCTGCATTGGCTTAGAATGTGCCACGTGTCCCTTGTGGCCCGGGGTATAATATCATTTTTGGGTGTGATGTCCCACCATGAACTCATGTGCGGATGGCGGTAAAGTGCGCTTTTCACCCTAAGTGCCAAGAATCCAACTTTCCTCCCTAGCTCCACCAAACCAAATGTCCTTAGGGAAATTTTTCTTCCCCAGGCCCACAGGCCTGCTCTTAGGGAAAATTTTCACCCCAAGGCCCTTCAGCCCATAACTTGACAAATATAAGGAGTTAGGAGGACTTCTTTATATCACCAAAAATTTGAGGAAATTTCCTATCTAATGGAAATGTTTTTGGGAAGTTTTGAGTGTGTTAATTTTGAGAAAAATCAAGTTGAATCTTTTAAGCTGTTAGAGAGTGGTATAGTGAGAAATTACCCTCTTAACCTAATTGATTAATCTAACCCTAAGTTTGGACCTTGTGATCTTTTATAATTGTCATATTAATAAAATTATAAGCTATTAATAGTATTTGGCTTTGAAACTAGCTCGCGATAATTGTTGTCTTACTGACAACCCGGTCAGACTCTTTTAAACAAATACTTATTCCATATTTTTTACTAACTAATCCTAGGTTGTTCTTGGGTCTCAAGTGGATTGGTTTTTCGGAGTTACGAATATCGACTTAGCATTTTGGGTATATGGTGCATGTTCATGGTTTGATTTATAGTGTTTAAGGTTTATGTTATGGGTTAAACATTTACTATTTATGATATAGGCTTTAGTGTTTAGGGGTTCGTGTTTATAATTTAAGTTTTATGGTTGAGGATGTCATATAAGTGTTCATGTTATTAAGGTTACCCATTTGTGAACATTTAAAGTGTCACACAAGTATTTAGGATGTCAAACAAGAATTTAAGTTTGTTGCATTTTGATTAATGGAGTTTCTATTATTTTATAATGGGTGATCCTAAAATGTAAATATATATTTAATAGACTAAACCCTAAACACTAAATACACCTAAACCCTATTCAATATATGATAAATCCCAACATTGGATTTACACTCAAAGTTAAGAATTTGTTTTAAGGGTTAGGATTTGGGTGTTTGTGGTTCATGCTCAACATGATTTAGGGTTTATGCTTTATTATTTGTGTTAAAATGTTTATGGTTTAATATTTAGTGTGTAAGGTTTGAAATTTAGTGTTTAGTATTATGAATGCGAGAATAATTTTGTTTATTATACAAACCCATATATAGTAAACTTTAATAAATAAAATAAAAATTAAAAATTAAACCTAAAATTAAAATTATTTTTTTAAGCCTACGAAATTAACATAAAGTTGAAATTCATAATTCAAAAAGAATTTTTTATTAAGTAAATGGTTTAGGCTTGTTAGATTCTCCCAAAACCTTATAGAGACACCAACAAATAATAAATGTTAAATCCCCACTCAAACCATCTTCTTGAACCTAAACACCCAACAAAAATGTCCACAATCTTAGAAATAGCTCCTTCATCATATATATAACACACTTGAAAATTTAGGATCAACAATTAATGCACCATAATTTTGCATAACATCCTCTGGTCTTCTATGTCATTTTAGCAATGATTTGTAAACAAATATTCATCACAACTTAATTGGGTGACCTCCTTATATGTACTATTGTCTTCTTACCCAACCCAACCCTTAGCCTCATCTGCCAAAATTACCAAGATAAAAATTCTCATTTCCATTTAAATTTAATCTTACTAAATGTAAAATTTATGATTTATAATCAATTTAAAACTTGTAATAAATTTACCTCTTAAAATTTAACAAATTTTGAGTTTCAAAGTGAATTTTTAATATTATTAAAAGTTATAATAAATTTAATATTTAAAATGTAATTGTAAATTTATTAAAATTTTCAAATTTAATAATATTTGTAATAAAAATAAAATAAAAATGTATCCACCTTGAGAAAACTTTACCATTGGAGAGGTCTTTAGAGAGATGTAGCTTAGTTCGTGTCTCATTTTTAGAGTGTCAGAGGGTGAAGGTCGAGCATCAGCATTAAGCTGGCCTTCTTTATCCACATGTTATCCTGGAGTGGAAATGGGACACCATTTCCATGGATTTCATAGTAGGGTACTGACATCGAGATACCACCATTATGCCATCATGGTCATGGTGGGTAGATTGGCAAAAGTGACTCATTTTCTCTAGTGAAGACCTTCTCAGTATATCTAGTGTGTAGTAGCGAGAGTTTACATGGATGAGATTGTCGGATCGCACATGATTTCACGAAGATCATCTCGAGAATGTGATCCCTTATACACATCACACTTTTGGACTACCATGCAGTAGGCCCTTGGGATGAGCATCAACTTGAGCACAAACTATCATCCAGAGAGACGATGATGCACGAGATAGAGTAGATGAATTAGATTTTAGAGGACATGTTTTCGATGTTCATTATGGATCATCATCCGAGGTGGGACGAGTACTTGTATTTGCTGGATTTTTCTTACAACAATATTTTTAGAGTTTGATTGGCATGACACATTTTCAAGAAATTTATGGCATGGAGTGTAGGACACCATTGAGTTGGGATAGATTGGAGGATAGAGTATCTCTTGGACCAACTTTGTTATAGGATATGGAGCAGCAGGTTGTTTTGGTTCGACAAAGGTTATAGGAGGCACATGACAGGAAGAAGAAGTATGTAGATTAGAGGAGAATAGATCGTGGTTATGAGGTGGGCATGAAGGTATTTCTTCATGTTAGACCTAATAATATTCCTATCTGTTTCATAAAATGAATTTAAGTTATCTCCTAGATTCATGGGTCCATTCGAGATCCTAGAGTGGATCGGTCTCTTAGCTTATCATCTAGCCTTGCTTACCCAACTCATCTCGCGTGCATGATGTGTTTCACGTATATGTTCTTAGGTGATATATCCTAGATCTATCTCATGTATTGGATTGGACTACATTCCAGTGCGGGAGATGGGACAGGATGATGGTAGAACCCGTTTGTATTTTAGATTGCATGACCACAGGGCCTTGATGCCGAGAGATTGATCAGGTGTGAGTCTAGTGGGATAGGTATGATGAGACTACTGCTACATAAGAGGATGTTATGTTGCTACGAATCTAGTTTCCACACCTATTTCAGTGACTTCAAGGAGGAAGTCGAGTCTAAGGGGAGGGGATGTAGTTCCCACTTCTCTTTGACACTTATTATATTTTTATTTTGATTACTGTTGACTATAGACATGAATATTATTGTATCATTTTGGTTTAGCATGATATTAGATGATAGAGATATTCGACTATTGATGGATTGTGATTCATAGTATGATTTGTGTGGATTCTTAGAGACATAGAGAGAAATTTTATATTGATGATGATGATGTGTTGTTAGCATATACATTACTGAATTTGGAATTTTTTCATGTTGAATATGATTTAGCATTGAAACTAATCTTTTGATATTATTGATATTGATAAAATGGTAGATTTGAGATGTTGTTGGAATTTTAGACAAATTATAGTATTGTTAGTCTCGATGATTATTTAATTAGATGAGGATGTTATTGATTGATGTGCGTATATTTTATCCTAGATTTATTTGATGTTTCCATAAGGCCAAAGGAGGTATTGTGTGATTTTACAGGTATTTATATCACAACAATCAAAAGGGAGATTAGAGACCAACCAAAATGGAATAATGGATGGACACTAAAATGATCACCATGGCAACTTGGGTAATGTGTAGTGTTTTGTTATTTTTTTTTTAAAGGGGTCCCCATGGGGTGGATGACCTCCAAATGTGACCATGGGATTTGTGTGTAATTCTTTTCCTTTTCTTTTATTTAATTATGGAGTATGTGATTTATTTTGTGATGTAATTCATTTAATCATTGTTGACTAATGTTACCTTAATTAAGTAATTTATCATGTGATTAAAATTATGTATGTGAAAAAGGGTCATTTATTAGAGTAGTTTGTCCTTTGAATTTGGTAATTTAAGTTGAGTGTATGTGACTTTAAGTGTTGTAAACTCTACTTTACCTTGGAATTTCAGATTTGGTCTTAATGGCCATTTTGGAAGCTTGTCCCACACCTCTAAAATTCTTTATACCAACCCTGACCTATGGATTGGGGGTCAAAAATAGACCCCATTATGTGTTTTGAAATACAAAATGTGATATTCATTTCACTTTTCTTACATGGGTTTTAAATTATGTCCTTAGGGGGTGTGGGTTTGGATTGTGTTTGTAAGAGGCTTTCATTCCTCTCAACCACCAATTTATTATGCATTGGGGTTGAGGTTTGACTTAGGATGTGGATTTGAGGATAATTGATGTGTCATCCTACATGGAGAAACCTCACCCTCATCTTCCCTTTTTCTATATATGCAGATTTATCTGTTTGTTTGGGTGTTACTTATTTTAAATTAAGCTCTTGTATTTTTGGAGTTAGAGAATTTTGAGAGTGCTTGTTGAAGTCTTGAGCTTGTTGGAGTTGGATTGAGCTTGAAGGAGCTTGGAGTGTTACTCTTGATCAAGTTCTACCATGGAAAGGTAAGAACTACACCCTCATTTTACTTGTTTTACTTTTATGTGTTTATTTGTATGCAAGTGAATGGTTTGCATGCTTGTTGGTTCATTTGTAGAATGCCTAAGTATGGTGTAGGAGAAGGCTATGGGGATTTTATATGTAGGGATGCATACGAGTTTATTTCATATTTTGGGAGGGATTTGGGTTGGGTGCCCCACCTTGGATAAGAGAATGCTTTCATTTCTTATTCGATTCTTTTAAGGGAGATATAAGAGATTGTAGGGAGACAAAAGAGAATGTGGGAGGCATAAGAGGATCTTTAGGGAGGCATAATAGTTGTGTAGGGGTTTGAGATGTATTTTGGAGGGTTTTAAGGTGGAAACTATTAGCATATGGATTTGCATGCATGCAAATGACATGTAACAGTGTGGGAACGAAGTCCCTCCTCAATGAAGGTGAGGCTACCTTTATTGAAAACCAAAATTGTATTTACATCTGTATATTCAAAATTGTATGTCAAGAGTGTTTTGGAACATCAATGGAAAGAAAAAGTGAATGAGGGAGATGGAATGGAATGAAGGAAAGGAGTGGAAAGGAATGAACTAAAGAACATGCAAGAGTTAGGTGAAACCCAGAGCCTAATATTGCATTAAGAGAAAAGATTAATAACCAACACAAATAAAACGGAGTTTTAGTTAGCCAAACAAGAACGTGTAAAAGAGAACACACATGAGCAAGTAGATAATCGAGCTTGATAATTGTGAACTAGATCAACTGATTAATAACGTTGACATTAAGATCAAAGACAATATTTACATGCAAGATTCAAACACTAACATGTAATGAACATAAGAACATCAAATTCTATAAGAGACAATGAATGGGACAAAAATTTCATATTTCATTAACTCCAAAATTTCTTCTCAAAAGAACACAAAGTTTCTTTATTTGAAGTAAATCTAGTATACAAAAGTATTTTCTTCTCCTCTCTCAAATTCCCCCTTACGAATGAACCCCTCACTTCCTTTTATAACCCAAAAGTTAGTTACAAAGTAGTTAGGTTTTTTCATGAACATTAAATAAGGCATTTAAGAGACCTTTGACTTTTCTAACCAACTTTATTAAAGACAACCAAAAATAGAATTTACTTAAATTGTCCACAGTTTCCCGAAAGTAAATAACAACACCTTTTCCTTAAAAATCCACTTTTGAAAATTTACAATGATAACCAATGCCTTATCCATTGAAATGGAGTCTCCCTTTATCTCAAGCGTATGAGAAATGGAATCTCCCACTTCATTAGATACGAAGAAAATTATCCCCCACAGAACCATTTGGCGAAATTAGGATCCACTTCTTTTGCCAGGTTGAAAGGATCTAAACCTTCCTAAAGTTGCAAACATATTTTCTTCTTCTTGAGGTTCATTTGGTCGAAGAATAGCCTCAAAAATACCTATAATTAATTTATCCTACTTGGCATATCATTTAAATTAATAATCTTGGATTGAGCGTTCTCAAATAGGTTCTTTAATTTGATGCACCGCTCCATTGAAACTAACGATAAATTGTTGGTGGGAGTGTACATGTCCTTAAACAATTGTTAAAATTGCTCTTCCACCTACTTTGATGAACACCTTTGATTATGCTCATTTAGGAGGTTACAAGGAATCTCAGGCTATGAATTCTTGAATCAAGGCGGGTGAAGTGAAATATTCATTGCATATGTGTCTTCCTTGATTTGAGATGAAGGAAAAAAAAAAGAAAATGTGTCCCTCGATGTTCAAATTCGGGAATTCCTTCAATGGCTAAAACTAAGGATTCCATACTCATCATCTCCTGTAAACTGGGAAATATCTCATCCAAATTTGATATATTAGAAACAAAAGTTTCTTTGAAAGAAAGAATTGGATCAAGATATGCACTAACATCTTCATGAAGCTTAACCGCAGTCTTGATCATCCCTTGGCCTAAAACGAGAATTTATGAAAGCCAATTTTCAGTAACATGGCCTAATGTGTTTGTTTATTTTGAAAAATTGAGAGTTTCTTCATCAAGGGAAGCCAATTTTTATTTCTCAAGTCTCTTTAACATGATATCAATTGAATCTCGAGACATCACCATGTCACTTTCTAATGTAGACCTCCCAAGTTCAAGTCTGGAGACTTCATAATCAATAGGTGTCATGGCATCATGCTCCTTATCAACTTGTGGGATGGTGAGATCTATAAATCTATTTCCGTCCTTATCCACCATTATTTGAGAAAGAATCTTAGGATACTTTGGAATGACATCATTTGAAAGTTTGAAAAGGGCATCAAAATCAATGTCAATTGCCTTGATAACCCTCTTCCTTTTCTTAACCTCGGAATCAAACCGGAAGGAGTATCATGCACTATTTACACATACAAAATCGTAGAGCTTGAATCAATATTCTCATTGTTCTTGACATCATGACATCCTGAAAGAATCCTATTTATGACCTTGATTTTGGGAGAAACAACCTCAATGTCCACCTCCTATTATTCGGGAGATTTTGGGAAATCCTTTCCTAAAATGCATGCTCCAAAGTGTTTGATATTGGACTACCTACACTGAGTTATTGTTTGTTCAAAGCATGGTTGAGGATCATTTGCCATGAGCTTCGAGCACTATTAACAATGTGGGTAGATGAATCTCTACTCAAGGTGGAAAATCCTAATACATGCTCTCTTCATTCTTAGGGGTTAAGGTCTTTATATTTTTCTCATCGTGACACGTTACTTAGCGAAGTGGATTTTGAAACCACTCGTTTTTTGCTTGTCATGTATGATTGGATAGTACAGAGGTTGATTGAGAAAAGGCTTTGGTTGAATGAAGACCTCCTCATGTTGGAAATTTTGTCATCCTGAAGCATGATCTTGAATTGATTGTAACTTGGAAAGTTATTTTTCATACAAATATATGCTTCGTTCAAGAATTGGTTGATTCTTTCTATCAAGAGAAAATTCATCTATTTTGGTCCATCGATTTGAGGCAACGGGGTAAAAGAAACTACATCATATGAGGGATCAATGACATCTTCATCATCATTTATAAATTAATCGGGAGGGTTCTTTATGTGTAAGGCCTTGATCTAAGCAAGTGTTAGGTGAGAAAACTCTCATCCTCTTACTTCATGTTCGTCAACAGGCAGCCCATAAATCTTCCATGGTAGGTTTATGTTTATACTTTGCTCCAAGAATCTTCTACATATATCTATTGATATCAAATTGGTATCTCTTCACATATGGATGGATTGAACGAGAGAAGAATATTTTTCCATGAGTTGTGCCTTTGAAAAGATTTGGATATTGGTATTCCTAGATTTGGATTGGGAAATGAATTCTGAGCGGTGCTTGTCACTTTGAAGAAATGAACTTGGAAAAGTTTTCACGTAAGTTTCATTAATGCCCATCTATCACTAACATAATTAGGAAGCTTCCATGGAGTACCAACAAAGCCACTCATGTGAGTGTAGATAAAGGATGAAAATTGAATAAACCATGTTCCCCATTGGGAAATGACACTCATGGCTTCTTTAGAAAAAAAAAAATTGTATTCCGATTCGGTTCGAATCACGTGGAAGGTGAATGCATCGTTGACTCTTCTAAAATGGTGAGAGCTATTTTTTAAATAGAGTTGAGGGTAATAATGAAAAACATTGTTTGATGGCCCCATGACTCCTCTTGTTTCAAGTCCTAAAAATAGCTTTCTTCTTACTCTTTGCATAATTTAGATACGATGTTATGTAGAAGCATCTAATGATCTTAACTTCTATTGATTTTTTGTGAAGGGTATTATTGATGATGGTGGCCCAATCCAAAATCTCTTTCTTGGTAAGGATGCTATACATAAATTGATACATCCATTTGTGGAAAATCCTAGCGAGAGGGTAAACTAAAAATCAACTTAAGAGAGTAATCATGTCCCGATTTCTTCCACAAACTCAATGCGATACGAGTTCCTTGGGAAGCCGGTTAATTCAAGGCCTCTTGGTCACTAACCAATTGTTATTAACCATCTTGCTCCATCTCAGGGGTTCCTCATCCCAAAATTCTTGCGCTGACTAGTGAGTGATATCTACATTCTCAGGAAAGTCAGGTATGCCGAGAAATTCCTCAATGTGCTCTAGTGTGATTAAGAGGAAAGGCTCGTGATTATCTTTAAAAATTCCTTGTCTCTCAGGATCATAGTGCTCCACACAAGTGATAACCAACTCTGGACACTGCACCGAGATAGGAAATCTGCTACTTGAGGTAGACCACTATGGTAAAGCCTATCCAAGAATATGGTTTTGCCTTCAATTTTCACCCGTTCACAAAATTTTTGCACATTGATATGACCCAGATTTATATCAGTTATATTGTCGTATGCTGATTTGATAGAACTAGGAGGAATGATTCCTTGGAATTCTTACTTGAGTGCGGACTTATTTGATTTTCTCCATTGGCTTCCTCCATCTTCCTGCAGATTTGTTATATTTCTTGGCCATTATGAATTTCCCAGAAGAATGACTCGAGCATGCAAAAAATGCAAGCGGGTTCGAGTCTTAAACTATGAAATCCCGTTAGTGCAAGGAAAATGTGACCCATTTTAGTTTTATCATTATTATTTTTATTATTTTACAAATAATAACAATAATAAGTCCCAATTACAAATTTTTTTAATACAAACATATAGAAAATAAACTTGAGTTCTAAATCACAGCGTACAACGATATATATATTTTAAATTAAAATCTCTTGATTTTATTTAATTTGATAGAGAAAATTCTCCTTGGTATGCGTGAAAATCACCATATTTTAATGATCCTACAATTGGATATTTACTTCTTCCTTTTAATCTTCTGATTGATGTGTGGGTATACCTTTTTAATTCTTATGGAAATGCGTTGAAACTTTTCGACTATCTTCTCCTTTAAACTTCCTTTTCAATATTTTATTCTTGGGTGAATGTATAGAAACTTCTTTGTTCATTCTATTATTTTATAACGTGATTTATCTTGCATGGACAATGTTCTCCCTGAAAGAGGCATGGGAATGGAAAAGCTTCTCTTCCTTTGGATGTGTGGTGGGGTTGTCTCTTTCTTTGGGCATTAAAATATGACTTTATATTTAAAAACAAAAAATGGGTAGTTTTTTGTTTAATGTTTTTGCCTCTGCAATGCGTGGAAATTCCTTCTTTGCCTTTTCCTATTTTTTATTCTTCTCCCAGGGCATCTAAAACTATTTTTTTCTTTGGACTTTAATTTGCATGAAGATCTTCTCATAAAACCAAAATAAAGAACTTTCCTTGACCTGCGTGGATAGACCTGGTGGGTGCATGGGAAAGCTACATGAGCTCTTAAGTTGTTCCTTTCTCCAATGCGTGGTGTTTGACTTCCTCTTGGTTTGGGTGTTATAAATTACTATAAATGTGTATCCTTCTTAAATTTATGCTTGGGAGTATCTTTTGGCCTGATCTCTACTGCTTTCTTCCTATTTCCTTGCTACACATGGAGTCTTCTTGTGTTTTCTTTTTCTTATGGAAAATACTTTTCCAAAATTCCTTTATCTCCCTTGGGTGTTCATTGAGATTAATTCTTTAGAATTTTCTTACCTTTGGTTTCGCCTATGCGTGGTGAATGCACAACCTCTTTCATGGAAATTCTCTTTATGATTAATGTGTGGTCTTTCCATTCCTTGGTTGTGCGTAGAATCTCCTTGGGCCTGCGTGTGGAGAGCTTGGACTGTTTTGTCTTGAAACTTGCTTTATTTCCTTTCCTATTGCCTGTTGTTTTCCCTCCTAGGCATTGGAAAATCTGTTCTTTGCTGTCCCCTTGGCTATGTTCTCTCTCTCTTTTTTTTGCATAAAGCTTTCTATGACTATCCTCTTGTATTTCTCCTTCACAATGGCATTCATAGTTTGAGGAATGTGATAAAAATATTATTATGTTCCTTAGAAGAAGTGAGAAGAAATTTTAGAAAGCCTCGTACGAATCTTTCCAATGAGTTCGACGGAGGAATTTATGAAGGTTAAACCGACTTCCCCTCTTCTCGGGTAGTGGAATTAATTGCCAAGGGAAATGGGGAAAGCAACAGCCAATTGCCAACGGGAATGGCAAAGTGGGCTGGCAATCTCCATTCAATTTCCCCATGTGGGAAATCAGGAGATTTCTTTCCCGTTTGCCAATTTATTAATTTGGCAATTGGGGAAGAAATCCCATGAGCGGGGATTTAAAGCAATTTTGATAGGAAAGGGGAAATCCGGGCCTGGGAAGCCAATTTGGCATTCCCGACAATGGGAAACAAATCTTATATTTCCCCAAAAATTAAAATAAAACTTGTAGAACAAATTTTAATTAATATTTATTTAATTAAATACTCTAAAATTATTTAAAATTAATTTTATCAAACAAAGAGTAATTAATTAATTAATATTAATTAATTAATTTTAAAGCATTTTAATGCCTAACGGAGGAGTTTTCACTGAAAAGGATGAAGCGAAGACTGAAATGATCATAAAAATGAGACGGTCATGATGAAAGTGACAAACCACACAAAGTAACAAATTTTGAAAAATTGCAAAATTTCCATTTTTATTTTATTTATTTATTATTTTCCACAGTCAAAATTGGTGATAACATACTGGATCTAATTGGGGACAAGGACCTCATAGATGTAGTAACGACCTAGAGAAAAATATTCATGAACATGACCTTGAAATGATGGGGCACTAAAATGGGGTGACACAAGAGAGGAGATCGAAAAATGGGGAAAAGAAACAAACAAAAATCATAATTACCTATGTACATATGGGGAACAACCCATTTTCAATTTTCATAATGCTTGAGATATTACCAATCGTAGGAGAAAGTAAAATGAGTTCCATCAAGATACACCAAGTAATAGGTGTTATCTCCACATAAATGTTTGATTTTGAAAGGGCCTAGCCACAGTGAATCAAACTTCCCATGCTTTCCTTTTGGTTCACGTCTCTTGTCCTAGAGAAGAACCAAGTCATTGATTTGGAATTGCCTCTCTTTGGTTTTCCTATCAAACAACCTCTTTACCTTGGATTGATGTTCTTGGATCCTCTCTACGACTTGACTTATTTGTTCCTCAAGCTTTCTTAGGAACATGATTCTTTTATCTAATGCATTGGTGAAGCATTCATCATCAACTACTTGAGCTAATTTTAATGCTGGTAACTCCAGTGTGATGGGAATTTGAGCATCGGTTCCATACAAAATTTGAAATGGAGACATCCCAATTTCTCTTTTGGGAGTTATGCGGTTAGCCCACAATGCATCATATAACTTTTTGTGCCAAGTTCTTTGATTTTCTTTGACTAACTTGCACACAATAGTAATGATGTTTTTGTTACTAGATTCTACTTGACCATTTCCCTGAGGGTAGTAATCTGACGAATGAGATAAAGATATCCCATACCCATAACAAAAACCTATCATCTCTACAAAAGAAATATTTGAGGCATTATTCGTCACTATCTTGTGTGGAATTCCATAAAAAACCAATATATTTTCTTTGATGAAATCACATATCACTGCAGTAGATGTTTGTTTCTTTGGTATAAGTTCTACTCACTTTGTAAAGTAGTTAGTTGTGGTGATCATGTGAGTATGAATGGCACTAGAATTAGGATTCAAAACCCCGATGAAATCTAAACCCCATTGTTGAAAGGGTTCTTTAATGACAACTGGCTTCAAAGGAAAAGCTGCCAACTTTGGTCTTCCAACAAATTGTTGACAAGCTTTGCATTTTGTCACCCATTTCTAAGCATCGAGAAAACATAGTGGGCTAGTAATAATGTGCTCATTTTATGAGCCATCATTGGGCCAGAGAAATGACCACCACAAGCATGATTGTGGAAAGCTTCCAACAATCTAGGTTGTTGCTCTTTATCAACACATCTGAGGAACATGTCGTCAATTCCTTTCTTGAACAACATGTTGTCCCAAATGATGTACCTGATAGCTCTTAGTTTGATAGCTCATTTCTCCTTAGCTATCAGATTCTCTAGACACTCACCATATGTGAGAAATTAGGCAATATCAGAATACCATTCATTTGTGGTACTGACAAAAACTACCAGTGCTAAATTTTCTTCAACTGGTTCTTCTTCATAGTTATCTCGTCGTTCATTCTTTGCGATGAGTTAGTAGAGTCCTATTCCTCGAAAAACTTGGTAGGCTTGATATCCAAATAATATTCTTGGATCTTGGATTCCCAATTACCTCTTTTAGATCCTAGTTCCTATTGTGTCGCATTGATTTAAGCATGCGCGTCTGAACTAAGAATTTGGTGTGAGAATTCAACACATATTACTTGAAGTGTTTCGGGCTCTCACCACCTTATACACATGTGTATCAAGAGGAGTGTAATTAAATTCATGTTTCTTGAATCCATAACTCATGAATGCAATGGAGATTCGATCCCCTCTTCATTATGTTGAGTCAAAATGGTGGAGATTGTGTGCAACGCATAACAATAAATTATGAAATCCTTTTTAAAATTGGGACACACCAATGTAGGATCTTTTACAATAACACCCTTGATTTTCTCAAATGCTTCTCTACCTTCCTTTGACCATTTGAAGGATTCTTTTCCTTTCATCATATCAGCGATTTCTTTAGTCATCTTGGTGAAATCTGGCACGAACCTTCTCAAAAAATTCACCTTCCCAAAGAATGAGTGGACTCCAGGCTTACTTGTAGGAAAGGAAAGATTCTTGATCACTTGAACATGCTCAGGATCAATTTTAGTTCCTTCCTTAGAAACAATATGACCTAGGAGTTTCCCTTCCGTAACTCCAAACATAAACTTTTTGGATTTAGAGAAATCTTATGAAGTTTGCACCTTTGCAATATTTTCTCTAAATCTCTTAGGTGATCTTCTCATTTCTTTGATAATACTATCAAGTCATCTATATATATCATGATGATCTTATCTTTATAATCATGTGAATTCCATATCCATAGCCCTTTAAAAAGTAGCACCGACATTAATCAAACCAAAAGGCATTCTTCTATACGTGAATGTACCCCACTTGGTGGTGAACGCGGTTTTATGTTGATCTTCTCTAGCCACTTTAATTTGATGATAGCTAGAGAAATCATCTAGCATAGATAGCATTTCCGATCTAGTTATTTCCTACGAATATCGTCCATGTTTGGCGGTGGGTAGTTTTCCTTTAAGGAAGCCTAATTAAGATTGTAGAAATCCATGCAAATCCTAATTTCTCCATTTTTCTTATGAACCGGTACAATATTAGTTATCCAAGTCAAATGTCAAATAGGAAACACTATTCATGAATCTAACATCTTTTAACTTCATGAAATATTGTCCCTGCAATCTTGGGATTATATTTTCTTTGCTTTTTCTTGAATGGAACTACACCAGGCTTCAAGGGTATGGCATGCTCCATTTCCCTGGGTTAGAAAGACTTCAAGTCTTCATATGAGTAAGCCAAAATGTCATAATATTTGGTAAGGAGGCTTATGAATTTCCTACACTCCTCAGGTGAGCAACACTTACCGATATTGACCAGGCGAGGTTTATCCTTGGTACCGATGTTAACTTGCTCATAGTCGAAGAATTCGCAGGTCATGCCTACTCTTTCTCTTTGATAAACCTGTCATGTTTGTTAAAAAGTTCTTCAAGTGAAACCATTCCTTTGGGAATTTTATTTTCTTTGAGTTAGATGATGCCATCACTAGGATCTTCATTCCAAATCCTTCCTGAATGGGTGAGGTAGTTGATTCGTGAAATGTAGAATCACTTCCTTCAGTGTACAATTGTTAAAAATTATCCTGTTTTCCAAGAAGGAAATAATTTTTTGATCATCATTAAATAGTTGCCAATTTTCTTCATTGTCGGAAAACTTGGCCTAAAAACCATTTCAATGGTGTATTTGACTTGATCAAACTCTGAATGAGGAATCATTAATGAAGCAGAGACTTCTAGACAATTTGCTTTGTCATTATTTTTGCAAGGGACAAATTTTATGGAAAAAACATCGAAATATTCTATTGTGTCCCAAAATTTATTTTTGTAGTGTCTTAAATGATCGTTCTTTACTTGGAACTGATTTCTTACTTGTTTCATGAATAGTTCCACATCTCTAAAGACATCCAAATTTTTTATCCCTTTCTCCACTATAGCTTGAAGGCCAATGATTAATGCCTCATACTCTGCAGTGTTGTTAGTATTTGAAAATTCAAGTTTGCATGAAAAAGGAAATATTTTACCATTTGGAGATATGAGCACCACTCCCACACTGGAACCCATTAAACAAAAACTTCCATCGAATTAAAGATTCTAGATTTCATTGGAATCTTTACAAGTGACCTCGAGTGCATAAACTTCTACAATCATCATATAATTACCCATACCTGAGCCTTGGAACAAGACCTGTGCATGGGGATCATTGGTTTTTGTGACTGTGAATTTTGCCTGAGTTTCTCGCATAAGATTCTTCATTTCTCCATTGATAGGGATCATGGCATGAGACCAATCCATTTGAATCTCACCACCCAAATCTCTGTAAAATTTCTTACTCAACAACATTCCATATGAGGTGGGAATATCAGCAACTAAAATAGTTACCTTAACTAATTTTTCAGGGAATTGGGATAAAACCATTTGGGCGCCTTTAATATGCCCGATCGGAGGAACTTGCTTGGTTTCCATGGAGTAACACGATCCTAATGTTCTCTTACAATTCAAACCAAGAGCTTGTGCTTAATTTTGTCGGCATCACATTATCCAAGGCTCCGAGTCTATAATGTAATTACTAAATTTGCATCCATTGATCAAAAGGACACAAAGAACGGTTGAATATTTTCTTTGGAAGGTGTAGTGGCCACCACAATATTTTGAGTTTTCCCATCTTTGGGATATTTTAGAATCCCTTTGGAGGAATGAATAGTAGAGTCATCTTTGATAAACTAGACCAATTTCAAGAGTTGATCCTTATTGGACTTCAAGTACTCTACATGTGACATGGAAATTTTTTTATTGATATAATCAAGGATATCAAATTTGGGAAAAGTAAACATACTTGATGTTTGAGATATACTAGTTCTTTTGAATTTGATGATGTCACACTTTTGACCTTTGCCTTGGGCTTGGTTGATACGGATGTGGAAGAATAAAATTTCTTCGTAGTTTATTTATCAACTGATTGATCTAACAAAGGCCCTCCTTTCTTTAAGATAGTTTTGACCTTTGAAACCTCAATCACCTTGGTCTCTTTAGGAGCCTCATTAGTCTTGGATTCTTTATCTCCCGCCTTATTGGTATCCTACTCTTTTTTTTTAGAGCATGTGAAGACAACGAAGGATTGACTATTCATATCTTCTATAATTTCTTTGTATTCATCTTCTTCTAAACGGTACTCAAATAAATGATTATTACTTTGTACCTCAAGATATTCAACTTGAGTTCGGATGTTCTAGAATCCTTCTTCCTCATCAACCTTGATGACTTCAACTTCATCATCACTTTCTTCAATAACATCACATTTTGAGTTAGTTGCAGGAGCTACTTCAATAACAAGCCTCGTTGGAGCACCTACAATCCTGGATTTGTTGGGAACGTATCATTTTCTTGGGATGTCTTTGTAAGGAGAAGGTTTACTATGAGCAACTTGCTTTTTTAAAGCCAACACATCATTAGCCAACCTAGTAAGTATAGCTTCTAAAGCATTGGGAGTTTCTTGAATCTTTCCCTTGAGGGAAGTTTTATTGAATTTTTCTACGATGATTAAGTCATATTCATTTTCTATGGCCAAGGATTGAGAAAGTTCCAAAGTAGCCACTCTATCCCTTCTCAGCTGATAGCACACTTCTAGTTGTTGTGCATTAATAAAGAAACATTTTTGTCCATCAAGGTTTGGAAAAATCCCTGTGGGAACTTTGTTAACCATTTTGTTGAATTTAGCCACAAAATTCCTCATAGGTTCTATTGGTTCTTTCTTCACTTGAGATAGTTGGGCAAGAAGAGCATGTTCATCTTCTACCATCTTGAATTGATTTTCAAACTTAGTTTTCATATCATTTTAATTTTTAATACATCCATTGGGAAGATGATGAAACCAATCTATAGCAACATCATGCAATGTTTCAATGAAGAGGAGAATAGAAACATCTTCATATTCTACCGACAAAACAACACATGCAACAAAGAAAGTAGAAATGTGGTCATCTGGTGACGTCTTCCCATCTCCATCAAACTTGGAAGAATCTTCCTTGATCCTCTTGGGAGGTCATGTCGAGCTGGTAGGGCCAATTGGCCTATGGCACTTCCCCATGGTATGTTGACTTCCATTTTGGGAAAGGTGGTATGTGAAGGTAAAACAACGTGAGCAAGGAAAAGTGCTTGATTCTAGTGATTCCTTCCTTGCTTGCTCTTTCAGGACTTGATGCAAGGCTTGTAGATCTACGAGGTGTGTTATTCTATGGAGGAGATAACTTGAAACCAAACTTTCCTTGAAATTCAAAAATGGGATTAGATCGACCTTTTAGCTTTTTCTCCTCACGTAAACCTCTTTCCTTCTAGTTTGAAATATTTATTATGAAGGGATCACCGGCAGGTTTTGTCAAGCTCTAGCCTTTTCTCTTCACTCTCTTTCTTGAGCTATTTACACCCGAATAGCTCTAGCAAATCTCATGGCATCCTCTTCTTTGTTATCTAGTACTGATGCAAAGAGATGGAATTGATAGTTATTCATGTGTTTTTCCCAAATTGCTTGCCTCAAATCCTATGATATATCTTCTTGATTATCTTGCAAAAATTAGATTTGGTTGCAAGATAGGTGGGTTACCTGTAATAGTCATACAACATATTACCTCGGTGGAAGTGGGATGCATCGATGAATAACGATCAACACATGTCCAGAGGTCTTCTAGCCACAAGTGTGGGTGCTCTTCTTCTAAAGTCTTCAATGTAGATTTCTCTATCAATAACTCTATTAATAGCCAAAAATGTTACAAGGTTTCATAGTTTTCCCAAGTTATTGTTTGAAGGTTGGCAGAAATTTCTCCTTGAAAATCTTCACGGCACAAGGTTCGGTTGAAGAACTAGAGCTTGTGTAGAGGGGGTAGTCATAAAGATTCAACCCAACACTAGTTAATAATTTCTGAATCCCCAATAGACTCGTAAAAAATTGTTAGCATACAATTTTCACACATGCAAATGACATGCAATAGTGTAGGAATGAAGTCCCTCCTTAATGAAGGTGAGGCTGCCTTTATTGACAACCAAAACTATATTTACATCTATACATTCAAAATTGTATGTGGGGGTGTTTTGGAACATCAATGGAAAGAAACAAGAATGAAGGAGATGGAATGGAATTAAGGAAAGTAGTGGAAAGGAATGAATCTGAAAGAACATGCAAGAGTTAGCTAAAAATAGAGACTAATATTGCATGAAGAGGAAATATGAATAACAAACAAAAATAAAACGGAGTATGAGTTAGCCAAATAAGAACATGTAAAAGGTAACACACATGAGAAAGTAGATAATCGAGCTTGATCACTATGAACTAGAACATCGATTAATAACATTGACAATAAGATGAAAGACAATATTTACATGCAAGATTCCAACACTAACATCTAATGAACATAAGAACATCATATGTTATAAGAGTTAATGAATGGGACACAAAGTTCATATTTCATTAACTACAAAATGTCTTCTCAAAAGAACACAAAGTTTCTTTCTTTAAATTAAAGCTTGCATTCAAAAGTATTTCCTTCTCCTCTCTCAAAGTCCCCTTACAAATGAGCCCCTCACTTCCTTTTATAACCTAAAAGTTAGTTACAAAGTAGTTAGGGTTTTCATGAACATTGAATAAGGCACTTAAGTGACCTTTGACTTTTTCTAACCAAATTTATTAAAGACAACCAAAAATACAATTTACTTAAATTATCCATAGTTTCCCAAAAGTAAATAACAACACCTTTTCCTTAAAAATCCACTTTTGAAAATTTACAATAATAACCAATAGTGCCTTATCAACTGAAATGGGGTCTACCTATCTCAAGCGTATGAGAAATGGACTCTCCCACTTTGTTAGATACCAAGAAAATTATCCACCTGAACCGCCGGTGAAATTAGGATATGCCACTTTTGCCATTTGAAAGGATCTAAACCTTCCCAAAGTTTCAAACATCTTTTCTTCTTCTGGAGGTTCATTTGGTAAAAGAATAGCCCCACAAAATACCTGCAATTCAAGAATCCTAATTGGCATATATTTTAAATTAATAATCTTGGATTGAGAATTCTCAAATAAGTTCTTTAATTTGATGCACCGCTCCATTGAAACTAACGAGAAATTGTTGGTGGAAGTGTACATGTCTTTAAACAATTGTTAAAATTTCTCTTCCACCTACTCCAATGAATACCTTTTATTATGCTCATTTACGAGGTTGCAAGGAATCTCAGTTATGAATTCTTGAATCAAGGTGAGCAAAGTGAAAGCTTTATTACATGCGCTCTCATAATAGATCATAGAATCCTAGAGAAATGTCTTCCTTGATTTGAGATGTAGACACCAAAGAAAACATTTCCCTCGATATTCAAATTGGAGAATTCCTTCAATGGCTAAAGCGAGGATTCCATATTTTCATCTCCTATAAACTTGGTAATATCTCATCCAAATTTGATATATTAGAAACAAAAGTTTCTTTCAAAGAAATAATTGGATCAAGATACGCACTAACATCTTCATGAAGCTTAACCATGGTCTTGATCATCCCTTGGCCTAAAATGAGAATCTTTGAAAGCCAAGTTTTAGTAACATGGCCTAATATGTTTCTTTCTTTTGACATTGAGAGTTTCTTCATCGGGGGCAGCCACCTGCATCAAGTAATGGGAAAGTGGATGATATGGGATTTATCAAATGTTGAACATATTCCTCCAATTGATTATTTTCGTCCTTGAGCTAGGAGTTCGAGACATATATTTTTCAAGTCTCTTTAGCATGATATCAATTGAATCTCAAGCCATCGCCATGTCAATTTCTAATGTAGACCTCCCAAATCCAAGTCCTGAGACTTCATAATTAGTAGGTGTCATGGCATAACGCTCCTTATCAACTTGTGGGATGACAAGATCTATAAATCTATTTCCGTCATTATCCACCATTATTCAAGAATTACCTTAGGCTTCTATGCAATGACGTCATTTGAAAGTTTGAAAAGGGCATTTAAATTAATGTCAATTACCTTGAAAACACTCTTCCTTTTATTAACCTCGGAATCAACCAAGAAAGGAGTATCATGCACTATTTCTGCATACAAAATCCTAGAGCTCAAATCAATATTCTCATTGTTCTCGACATCATGAGATCCTGCAGAATCCTATCTATGACCTTAATTTGGGGAGAAACAACCTCAATGTCCGCCTCCCGATTATTCAAGAGATTTTGGGATATCCCTTCATTAATCGCATGCTCAAGTGTTTGATATTTGGACTACACTGTACTTGAGTGGATTCTTGAACAAAGCATGGTAAGGATAATTTATAACGAGCTTCGAGCACTATTAACAATGTGGGTGGATGAATCTCTACTCTAGCTATAAAATCTTGATACACGCTCTCTTCCTTCTTTAGGGTTAAGGTCTTTAGATATTTCTCCTTCTGACACGTTATATGGCGAAGTGGATTTTGGTAACCACTCCTTTCTTGTTTGTTGTGTATTATTGGATGGTACAGAGGTTGATCGAGAAAAGGATTTGGTTGAATGAAGGCCTCCTTGTGTTGCAAATTTTTGTGATCTTAAAGCATGATCTTGAATTGATTGTAACTTGGCAAGTTCTCTTCATACGAATATATGCTTCTTTCAAGCATTGGTTGATTCTTTCTATCAAGAGAAAATTCATCTCTTTTGGTCGAGTCGATTTGAGGTAATGGGGTAAAAGCAACTACATCATATGAGGGATCAATAAAATACTCATCATCATTTATAAATGAATCGAAGGGTTCTTGATGTGGAAGGCCTCAATTTGAGCAAGTGTTAGGAGAGAAAAATATCATCTTCTTACTTCATGTTCATCTAAATAGGTAGCCCAGAAATCTTCCATGGTAGGGTTATGTTGATAATTTTCTCCAAGAATCTTCTATATATATCCATTGATATCAAACTGGGATCTCTTCACATATGGATGGATTGTGACGATAGTGAAATCTTTCTCCATGAGTTCTACATTGAAAAGATTTAGACATTGGTATTCCCAATTTGGATTGGGAAATGAATTCCTAAACGGTGTGTTGGTGTTCAAAATTGTCTCACCCCATTTGTGCCCTTGGAAATTTATTGATTTATAGCCTCTGTCATTTTATTCTTCCCCATGATTGTGCTTGCCTAGTCTTTGTTGCCATTTTTAGTCTACCCCTGGGCCAAATATTATGTATGGGTCCATATTTGTCTCCTAGTTTCTTTGTTCCTTTGGAAAAGGTCTATATTTTGGATTCCCCAGCTCTATCCTTTCAAAATTTGCATTTTCTTGTTCCCTCTATTGCCATAGTCAGAATTTGTGTTCTTGATGTTTCTACCTTGAAATACTTGAAGAAGGATGAGTTGATGTGTCCCTAAGGATCGTGTTTGAGCCTTACAACAATCTAAACTCTCTTTTATTGAAGAAAAAATCATTTTTAGGCTCAAATTCTCATGTTTCTGTATTTTACGGTTTGACGGGAATTTTCTCCCTATCAAACTTACATCCTTGCATCTACAGGGGACATGGAACCTTTTGGTTGGACACGGCTTAGCTAAACACTTCAAAAATTCTATAAAAAGCCTCAACTCATAAATCTGTCCATGTGGGTGAATGGTGCTCGTTTGAAGATTTACTTTTTGGTTCTACCTTGGAGTAGTAGTAGGGGGACATGTGGAGGCTTCTGCTACTTGGCCCGACTTGGAAATTTTTTTATGTAGTTGGAGTAGTTTGGCGAATAGGACACGTTGTGAGCTTGCACTCATTCAGGGTCTCCGCTTTAGGCACCATCTTAAAGAAGCACCAAGATGACACATGGAGGCCTCCACTTGCTTTGAATTTTACTTATAATTTTCAATGGACAAAAGGAGACTACCTCAGAGTATGACATGTGGTTCCTTCCACTGAGATTGAAGCATTTAGACAAATCTTGCCAGAATAGGACACGTGGCGAGCATGCGCTCATTCAAGGTATCGAACTTTTGGGACCGCCTCAAGGTGCACCATGGTGACATGTGGTAGTTTGAAAATCAAAGAGGCAAGGAGGTGGACCATCGGGGAAACTTGGAAATTTTTCTTCGTGTATTCAAATGCTTCAAAGTATCAAATTAACCCACAAGCTTGAGGGTAAAAGTAAAAATTCATCGAGAAGTCAATAGCGGAGGTGAGGGTTGATGAGAGGAAATGTTCAAAATTTTATTTTGTGAAATATGATTAAAATAAGAAATGAGAGTGTTGCTCCTCAGCCAATCATATAAGGACACTTGTCTGCGGGAGGCAGAGCCGCGGAGGAAAAATGAATTGTTTTCCTTTTTCCACAAAGATGTAAAATGTGTAAAATTGAGTCGTGACTCTGTATGAAGAAATTGTGCAAATTTTCCAAAAGTAGTAAAAAGGTAAAAGGACGTCCCGAGGCCCATTTTTACCTGGATCTGCCACGTGGAGGGCTCAAATTTGAAGTTGAGGAATAGATCGGCAGCTATGCATTTCACCAATTTGGCCACCATTTGAGCTCCAGGAAGTTTGGAGATGTGTTTTTACATCAATCTTCATCAATTTTTTTACCAATTCGTGTCATCTTGGCCTACAGGGTCCGAATTAATCAATTTGTGGGTTCAATTTGTGAATCCAAGGCATTTTTCAAATGAATTTTTACTCTAGTTCGTGAAAAACATGAAATACCATGATCAAAAGTTACAAAGTAAGAATTGGGAAGGGAAAAGTTGAAATGATGAAATGAAAGGGATCTAAATGCATGGGAAATGAAAAATGTGCTTCCACTTTGAAGAGATGAAATTTTTTGTAATGATTCACCTTTTGAAAGAATAAGTGATAACTTTTTGTGAGTTTGTTAAATGTCATTTTCCATAAATATTGCAAAGCAAAGGTGCTCTGAATATTACACTTTTGGAGGGAAGATTTGAGAGGCAAAGTGAGTGAGTGAGTAAAAGTTATATATTGCATGAATTTGTCATGCAAATGGTCGGAGAAACTTAGAATTTTCACAAGAAAATATGGGAAGAAGCCCATTCTTTGAGAAACCACTTGAGAACCATTTTAACTCCTTTTGTATCAAATTTGTATCATGTTAGGTTGGTTATAGATGTATAGCCACTAATAAGCTATGAGATTGTTCTTATAACATTCCCCTACTGATAAATTTGGTCATTTTGGATTATTTTGTGTTGTCTCTTGGTAAAATTTGCATTTACTTATGTTTCAGAATGTTTTCAATTTGTGTTTCTTGCTCCTGTTGCAATCTGGTGTTTGGAATTTCCTTTGATCATGCGAGATCTCTAATTATGGTAATAGTTTAGTGGCATTTGCAATTCTAGAATCAGAATAGCTTTCATCTGATGAAGGGATAAACAAATTTAAATTCACTCTACTTTCCTTGATATAGATTTGATTGTAAACCTTTGGGGTACCTTAGGTTTGATAGAATAGAAATTTCTAAATGCTTTGCTGATTCATTTAACTCAATATTTTGTGATAAATCATTAGAGATTGTGTGGAAGAGTGTAGATCTGGGCTTCCATTTGATGCACATATCTTGGTTGAAGGAACACCTTAACCTCTTTGAAGCATTTCTGTTGTCTAAGTCTTTCAAGTTTTACAAAGGTCCTCAAAGAAGTTGGCAAATTTTGTTAGTCTTGTCTGAATATCTCCCACCCCAAAATTCATTTCAAATTAACTCATCCTACCTATAATACCCCCGCATTGTATTGTATGTCAACAAAAGAATACAATCCATTTAAAAAAATGCACAAAGAAAATCGGGATCATACCATGTCTTTAGAGCCTTAGCCTTGTCTTCAAAGTATTTCCATCATTTAGTAGTGACAACTCTGTTGAGTTTGAATAATGGGAAATTGATCATGTTTTCTCAAGGCCATCTCCATACAATCTGCACATTACAAGGATATTTTCACCTCCTTCACAAAACAGAGGCTACAATATAGGTTCTCTTACCTTGGTTGATAGGCACAACCTAAAATAGTGAGGATTAGATCAAATCCTTCCAAGGTGCTACCCACTTCTTCAAATCCTAAGTGCTAACAAGTCAGATAAATTACTTCCCCAGCTACAAAATGACATATAAACCATTTATTTTCCTCTTAGTGTCTTATAAAATCCATGATTCAACTCAAGTTGTGAAGGAGATTAAATTTGGGTACCAACATCCAAATGACTCCATCGCGAGGGAGTATTTCAGTATTTCAAATCCCTGGTAATACGTTTTATGTGATTTACGTGCAACTACATTACTAAGCATTATTTTTTAATCAGATTTATAAGGCTAGAATTAAGAGTAGAATTATGAGTTTGATATGTTCAAGTGTCTCTAATTTGTTGTTTCAAACTTACACAATAGTTGATAAATTGAGTGAAAGAAAATCAAATATGTTAAAGCTTTGCATAGTGCTAATATTTACAGTCATTTGATATCTCTTCATAGTGCATTTGCAAAAACTAGGGTGAAAGTCCTTAGTGACGAATCCTCGCTATTATATTTTGATAAATACCAAGTACCTTATCATACATTAAGTGAAGTGTGTAATATAAATCTGAAAACCTAGAAGGAAGAAGATTTTCTTCAGAGGTACCCAAGTAGAAAATTATTTCAATAATTAAGAAAGATAGTTTTAGAGGAAAGAAAAGTTTGGAAGGTTGTTAAAGCATAGACATCAAGAAAAGGTATATCCATTGGTGAGAGAGATCAGCGTTTAATAGAGGATTATCACTATGTCTTCCAATTATTTTGATTCAAGAAATAATCTCATAAACATGTTTACTTCAACTAGTCAAGGTCCTTCTATTGTACTTGGTGGATTCCTTCTTCAATAATCACCTGCATGTTTCAATTCTACTAAAACTTTCCAAGAAAATAATCACCTAGAGAATACCAATATTGTGAACCGCATTCTTGAGCCCAAATACCTTACACTCCTCATCATCTTGTGTCACCCCCAAGATCACCTCCACCAGAAAACATGGCTCAGCCTCCACCTAGGCCTCCATTTGTGGTCAATACCTTTGGCCCAATAAATTTTAGGGGAATGGCTAGTTATCCTAATGTTGTGCCTCGGGATCTTAGAAGTAGATTGTAAAAGTTCCAAGGGAACAATGCCATAATAGGTGATCAACATTTGAAACTTTTTATTAATAAGATGGAGGATTTTTAAATTACATTTGAGGATGTGTGCATTAAATTGTTTGTCCACACTTTAGATGAGGATGCTAGGGATTGGTACAAGGACTTGCCAAATAATTCTATTGATTCATGGACTGAAATGTAGAATGCATTCAAATTACAATATGGTGACAAAACTGATCCCAGATTCCTCTTATCAGAGTTTGAGAATATCAAGAAGAACCCAAATGAATCATTCCATGACTTCAACACAAGGTTCAATAAAAATTTGAGGAGATTTCCAGTGAATTTAAGACCATGTGATGAATCTTGTTTGATAAAGTATTCTATGCATTTGAAAATAAGGTTGTATATTACTTGAGGGACAAAAATCCTTGACAATTTAAGGCAGGCCTTCACCATGGCACTTCAAATTGAAAATAATATCAAGGCTATTGGGAAACCTCCTAAGAGAGATGGAGTTAAATTGGTAAACCCTGACAAGCCTCAAGCAAACAAGAGTGTAGACTTGGAGGAAGTGGTAAAAACTTTGGCGGGGGTCAAAAGAGATTTCCTACAAGTTGGCAAGAGCTAAGAAATGAATTGGAAAAACTTCACAAGGTTAGCCTAGGAATCAAGCACATGATAGATTTGGAAATCACTATAGGAATGAGTAGAGATTTGATGACAAATGTAAAGGACCTACGGGATTTGGAAATAGGCAATCTCGGAAAAGGAAAGTAAGGTAGTGCCTCCGATCCATTAAATGCTAGAGTGGTTGTTGTTGATGATGTAAATCAGATTGACGGTGTGACATATGTGTATTAACCCATCCTCCATTTGGAATAGATCAGAAAATTGAAGAGGAAGATGATGATTATAATAGCGATTTTGATGCTTACATGATGGACTACCCTACAAACTAATGTCAAGGAGCAACATCCACTGAAGTGATAAGTGCAAGGACTGCTGCCAGCTTTTGGGATTGCATCCAACGGGTACATATTCTTCCTCCTTCTCATGTTTTAGAAATTGATAATGTACAAGCCTTTGAGCTTCCCAATAATGATTTTGAGTACTTGAGGCATTGATGATCAAGAATTATGATGGAGGTATACCCTTGGAAGAAGATAGGAAACTACTTATGAATGTTGTGGTTTCCCAAGAGAAGGAGTATAACACAAGAAGTAAGGCTATCAAGGGAGCTAAGCTTCAGGCCAAGAATAAAACCCCATTTCTTTCTAATATCCCAAAATAATTTCCTAAGAAAGAAACATCTACTAAGAGCCTTGTTGTCCTAAGTAAAAGTTATGCTTCACCCCATTCTCAAAATGTTAAAACCTTGTGCCATCGATGAAATTTCCAGCCTCCTTCTAATGTTGTTTTGCCTAAATACATTCCCTATGACATTGCTCAAGTTATGAGCCAACTCAACGTCATTGTTCCAATTGTTGAGCTACTTAGAATTCCTGAAACAAGAAGAGAGCATTTGACTATTTGTGATTGAAAGAGGAGAAGGCTGCCATGAAGAGAAATGTGAATGTTGTTGAAGCTCCAATTGATATTGCAGAAGTAGGAAAGACATAAACATTGGAAGAATTTGGTGAACCACCAGAGGTCTATTTGGGAACATCCTTGGTTGAATCTTAGCTGAGTGTTGACCCTTTCTTCACAACTTTTATTATCAAGGACCAGTTGCTACATAATTGTATGTTTGACTCCAGGGCATCATGCAATGTCATGCCTTTGGAAGTTATGAATGAGTTAGATATCAAAGTAAGAGAAGCGTATGGAAAGTGTACTACCATGGACACTAGGGAAGTGTGAGTGTTGGGTGTGTCAAAGGTTTGGTGGTGCAACTTGTAGCCTACCCGAGTAAAAATTTGAAACTTGATGTTGTAATTATTGATTGCCCTCAAATGGGGTATGTTATTATCAAGAAAGTGGTTTGCAAGTGTTGGAAGGAGTTTCCAAATGGATATTTCTTTTTCCACCATCCCCATTTAGGGTATCCTTGTAAAATTATATGGAGAGAATAAGATGTTGCATCTAATTGAGGATCTAAACAATGCTTCTTATGAAGTATTATTTGTTGATGTTGATGTTGATAATTTTATTAGGTTTGTTGATGGTAAGGAGCAAAAGATGGATCATTCTAAGTGTCTTGAAGAGGTGGGATCACCATAGACCTTGATATTTAATGGAGCTTGCTCCAAATTTGGAAATGGTTCGGTGTTGATTTAATCTCTCAAGCAATGAGGAATTTGTTTTCTCCTTCAAAATTAGCTTTGAATACACCAATAACATAGCTGAGTATGAGGCATTACTTGTTAGGGCTAAGGATTTCTTGGAAGTATGGCATAAAATATGTTGTTGTAAAGGGAGATTCTGAGTTGGTTGTCAAACAAGTTAGAAAATTGTATGCAACAAAAAATCAGCGGATGAAACAATACAAACACGTAGTTTGGGATCTAATTGAGATGTTTGATTCCTTCAACATTCTTCATCATGATAGAATTTTAAATATGATTGCTGATAAGCTGGCAGTGTTGGGGTCTAGATTTGACAATTGTACCATTTCTCCATATTGTGAATATGATGTTGAGATACTCACTAGGCCTATAGTCCCGGATAACATCAAACATTGGAAAGTGTTTGATGATGATGCTCAAGTTCAGAGGTTTTTGTAGAACCAAGGTGAGTTTTTGGATCAACATATTGATTTGGAACCATTGGTGTGTAATGTTGATGGAAAAGAAACCTTGTTTGGCAAGGATATCATTCAATTGAAGACTAACACCATCCCTAGAGGGCTGGTTGCTCTTGAGTCAAATTTTAACAATGTTGATTGTGTAATCAATAGAAACATGTTTACATATAGAGATGTTGAAGAGCATGAATTGGGAACAAAGGAAAAACCAAGGAAGATTTGGTTAGGGAGTGGTTTAAACAAGGAAGAAAAACAATCTTACCTCTAATTGTTGAAACAATATCAAGACTGTTTAGCTTGGTCTTATTCCGAGCTGAAAGCATATAGAGAAGACTTGTTCCAACATGAAATCCCTCTTGAGAAAGATGCCAAACCATTCAGATAGAAGCAAAGGCCAATTAACCTGCTCCTTTCTATCAAAATGCAAGAGGAATTGAAAAAGTTGAAGGATGGAGGAATCATTCAGCCCATAAGGTATTCTTCTTGGGTTACAAACTTAGTGTTGGTTATAAACAAGAATAGTGATATAAGACTTTGTGTGGATTTTAGAAATCTAAATAGAGCATCAATAAAGGACAACTATCCTTTACCAAACATGGAGAACATTATGAAATTATTGTGGTTATGAAATGCTTTCTACTTTAGATGGTTTCTCCGATTATAACCAAGTTGTTGTTAAAGAATCAAAGAGGATTAAAACTACCTTTACTACTCCCCAGGGAACATATGTTTTTGTTAGGATGCCCTTTGGTTTAATGAATGATGGAGCTACTTTTCAAAGGGCCATGGATGTTGCTTTTTCTAGTTATATCAATGATTTTATTGCTGTTTATAAAGATGATATTACTTTTTTCCTAGCAAAATAATTGACCACTTGCAGCATTTAGAAGAATGTTGATCGATGTAGAGAATATGGAATTTCATTCAATCTAATGAAGTTCCATTTAAGAGTGCAAAGAGCAAAACTACTTTGTCACATTGTGTCTAAAGAGGGAGTTATGATTTATCCACAAAGCATAGAAGCTATCAATGAAGATCCCGGTTCCAAAACTAAGAAAGGAATCCAATCCTTCTTTGGACAAATCAATTTCATTAGAAGGTTTGTGTCTAATTTTGCTGAGTTTATTCTCCCCATTACATGCATGTTGAAGGACTAGAATATTAAGTGGGAAGAGGCTTCCCATAAATCTTTGATGGAATCAAGTATGCATTGAAGCATGCTCTTGATCTAGCAGATCCCAAATTACAAGAAACCTTTGCAAATCTTCTCCTTTGCTTCGAGCACACCATTCCATCTATTTTGTTGTAAAAGGATGATGATGGAGATGAAAGAATAATGCATTCTTTAGTAAGGCATTGCGAAGGAGCTGAGTTAAAATACACAATCATGGAGAAGAAGGCCTTTGCATTGGTGAAAGCAACTAAGGTTTTCAGACCTTATATTTTGAGTTCCAAAGTTGTTGCTTATGTTCCTCACACAATGGTAAAAGATGTCTTATCAGAGATGGAGATTTCAAGAAAAATGTGTAGGTGGGTTAACAAATTGTAGGAGTATGACATGGAAATTCAGACCACAAAGCTAGTAAGAGGTTTGGGTCTTGCCAACCTCATGGCTGAAAGAAATTTACTGAGAATGTTGAAGTAAATGAAGTAGTAGAAGAAAAGGCGAGATGTTATTGAAAAATTGTTGAACTTTGAGTAGTACAAGGATGTAATCTATTATCTCGGACACCTATACTACCTTATACATTTGAATAAAAATCAGAAAATATCTCTCAAGATGGCTTCTCAAAAATATATCATTACAAACTTTGGGTTGGCTTGGAAGAACCCTGAGGGAATCCTCTTGAGATGTGTGACTGAAGATGAAGCTCCCAAAATAATTGCTGATTTCCATGGGGGATTTTGTGGAGGAAATTTTTCTAGGAGGGTTACTACACACAAGATTTTGAGGGCTGGTTATTGGTGGCCAACTCTTTTTAAAGATGCAACTCAGTTGGTTAGAAGATGTGAGAGTTGTCAGTGTTTCTCCGGAAGAATGAAAGCTTCAGGCTCCCTTCCTTTGCAGCCTATATCAATTGAAGCTCCTTTCAAACAATGGGGGCTGGACTTCATTGGTGAAATCTCTTATTCATCAAGTGTTGGACACAAATGGATTTTGGTAGCTACTAATTTCTTCACAAAATGGGTGGAAGCAATCCCCACTAGGAAGGAAATGCACCAAGTTGTAATGGACTTCATATTGAATCATATCATCTGCAGATTTGGAGTGCTAGTCAATATTGTTGTTGATAATGCCATGAGTTTCAGAGTTGGACCTGTAGTGGCAATGTGCAAAGAATGTGGAATAATTTGACATATTATTCTAAATACGATCCACAAGGAAATGGATAGGATGAGTCCAACAATAAAAACTTGTTGAAAATCATTAAAAGGACTTTGGAATTGAACAATAAGAATTGGGGTGAGCAACTAAAATTTATGTTACATTGGCTAATAGATCACTACCAAAAGAGCTACTAGTAAAAGACCATTTCAATTGGTGTGCATGGAACACAAGCTCTGCTGCCCTTCCATCTGCAGTTGTCTTCATTTTAGTTTGTTCAACAACTTGAATATCAAGAAACCATTTCATATGAAGGAAGGATTAATCAAATTTTTGAACTTGATGAAGCAATAAGAACATCCCATCGAGAGGCATGTCAAATTTAGAGAGAGAATGAAGAAGTTGTTTGATAAGAAGGTAACCCTAAGAGATTTCAGTATTGGAGATCTTGTGCTATTATGGGACATTAGGCATGAAGATAAGGGCAAACATGGTAAATTTGATGCTTTGTGGATGGAACCATATTCAATTGACATAAGAATTAGTGAGAATAAATTTTTCCTCAAGGACCTAGATGGGAAATTTATTGAGCTACCTATTAATGGTAGACATTTGAAGCATTTCTTAGATTTATCCTAAAACTAAACTTTACATAACACTTGTACGGTGTACGATTTTTGTTTCTGCTCTTTTTTTGTTGTTTTGGTTGGTTTTTTGTTTTCCTTTGTGTGTGGCAGCCCTTTTTGTTTGTTTATTGGCTGGTTTTGGGTGTTTTGGCTTGTGAATCTATTTGCAATGGATATTTTGACACTTGTTGTACTTTTTTTCTTATGGCACTCATTGGGAGTGCCCATTCCCGAGTCAGAGCTTTCTGTGTTGGTGCTCAAAATTGTCTCACCCCATTTGTGCCCTTGAAAATTTATTGATTTACTGCCTAAGTCATTTTATCCTTCCCCAATCCATGATGCAGCTCTAGTTGTGAAGGATATTATATATGGGTACCAACACGGTGCTTGTAACTAAGAAGACAGTTAAATTGGAAAAGTAGTTGCGTAAGTTCCATTAATGCCCATTTGTCATCATGTTAGAAGCTTCCATGGAGTAACAACAAAGCCACTCACATGAATGTAGGAAAAGGATGAAAATTGAATAAACCATGTTCCCCATTGGGAAATGACACTCCTAGCTTCTTTAGAAAATATTTCTTACGTATTTTGATTCGGGTTCCGAATCACACGAGAAAGTGAATGAACCATTGACTCTTCTAAAATGGTGAGAGCTATTTTTGAAATTGAGTTGCGGGTAATAATGAAAAACACTTTCGATGCGCATGACACCTTTTGTTTCAAGTCCCAAAAATAGCTTTCTTCTTGCTACTTGCATTAGTTAAATACGATGTCATTTAGAAGCATTCAATCATCTTAACTTCTATCAATTATTTGTGAAGGGTATTACTGATGATGGTGGCCCAATCCACAAACTCTTTCTTGGAAAGGATGATATAGATAAACTGATACATCCATGGGTGAAAAAATTTTTAGTAGATGGTAAACCAAAAACTAAACTTACGAGAGTAATCATGTCCCTGATTTCTTCCACAAACTCAATGTGGTACGGTTCTTAGGGAAGATCGGTCAATTCAAGGCCTCTTGGTCACTAACTAGTTGTTATTAACCATCTTGCTCCATCTCGGGGTTCCTCATCCCAAAATCATTATCTTTTGGCGGTGAGTGATATATGCATTCTCGGAAATTCGGGTATGTCGAGTAATTCCTCAATGTTCTCTGGTGTGATTAAAAGGAGAGGCTCTCAATTATCTTTAAAAATTCCTAGGCTCTCAGATCATAGTGCTCCACATAAGTGATAATGAACTCTGACACTACACCGAGACACGAAATGCTTGCTTGAGGTAGACCACTATGGTAAAGCCTATCTGAGAATATGGTTTTGCCTTTAGTTTTCACCCATTCAAAAATTGTTACACATTGATATGACCCATATTTGTATCAGACGCTTATATTGTTGTATGATGATTTGATAGAACCTGGGAGGAATGATTCGTTAGAATTGATACTTGAGTGCATACTTATTCAATTTTTCCACTAGCTTCCTGATCTTCCTGTTTGTTAGATTTCTTAGCCATTATGAATTTAACAAAAGAATGACTCGGAAAGTCAAACAATGCACAATAGGGGCCGGTTCTCGTCTCTAAAACCCCACAATGCAAGAAAAATTTCACTCCCTTTAATTTTATTATTATTATTATTGTTTTAAAAATAATAATAATAATAAGTCCCAGTTATAATTTTTTTAATACAAATATATAGAGAATAATCTCAAGTTCTAAATTTGGGATACATATGATATATATATATTTTAAATTAAAATCTCTTGATTTTATTTAATTTGATAGAGAAAATTCTCCTTGGTATGCGTGAAAATCACCAGATTTTAATGATCCCGCAATTTGATATTTTCTTCTTCCTTGCAATCTTTTGATCGATGTGTGGGTATACTTGTTTAATTCTTTTGTAAATGCATTGAAACTTCTGGACTATCTTCTCCTTTAAACTGCCTTTTCAATATTTTATTCTTGGGTGAATGTATAGAGACTTCTTTGTTCACTGCTATTCTTTTCTAACGTGATTTCTCTTGCATGGATAATGTTCTTCCTGAAAGAGGCATGGGAATGGAGAAGCTTCTCTTCCTTTGGCTGCGTGGTGGGGTTGTCTCTTTGCTGGGTATTAAAATATGACTTTATATTTAAAAACAAAAGCTGTGCAACTTTTTGTTTAATGTTTTTGCCTACTGCCAATGCATGGAAATTCCTTCTTTGCCTTTTTCTATTTAAAACTTTATCCTCCCTCTCTCCACATGTGGCCTATTTTCTTTCTTTCTAGGCATCTAAAACTACTGTTTTTTCTTTGGAATTTGACAACATAAAGATCTTCTCATAAAACCAAAACAAAGAACTTTCCTTGACTGTGTGGAGCGAACTAGTGGGTGCGTGGGAAAGCTGCATGAGCTCTTAAGTTGTTCCTTTCTCCAATGTGTGGTGTTTGACTTCCTCTTGGTTGGGTGTTGGAAATTACTATGAATGTGTAGCCTTCTTTAATGAATGCGTGGGAGGAACTTTTGGACTGATCTCTTCCTGTTCCTTCCTATTGCCTTGCTACGCATGGAGTCTTCTTGTGTTTTGTCTTATGCCAAATACTTCTGCAAAATTCCTTTATCTCCCTTGGGCTCCGCAGAGATTAATTCTTTAGAATGTTTTGACCTTTGCTTTGGCCTATGCGTGGTGAATGCACAACCTCTTGCGTGGAAATGGTCTTTATGATTAATGTGTGGTCTTTCCCTTCCTTGGTTGTGCATGGAATCTTCTTGGGCTTGCGTGTGGAGAGCTTGGACTATTTTTTCTTGAAACTTGATTTATTTACTTTCCTAACACCCATTATTTTCCCTCCTAGGTGTTGGAAAATTTGTTCTTTGCTATCCCCTTGGCTGTGTTCTCTCTTTTTTAGCTAAATCTTTCTATGACTGTCCTCTTGTACTTCTCCTTCACAATGGTGTTCATAGTTTGAGGAATGTGATAAAAATATTATTATGGTCCCTAGAAGAATTGAGAAGTAATTTTAGATAGTCTCATACAAATCTTTCCAATGAGTCTGCGAAGAAGGAATTTATGAAGGTTAAACTAACTTCCCCTCTCCCGGGTAGTGGAATTAATTGCTAGAGGAAATGGGGAAAGCAACGACCAATTTCAATGGGAATGAAAAAGTAGGTGAAATCTCCGTTCAATTTCCCCATGTAGGAAATTAGGATATTTCTTGCCCATTTACCAATTTATTAATTTGGCAATAGGGGAAGAAATCCCACGTGGGGATTTAAAGTAATTTTTCTAAGAAAGGGGAAATATGGGTCCAGGAAGCCAATTTGGCATTCCCAACAATGGGAAGTAGAAGCTTATTTTTCCCCAAAAATTAAAATAAAAATTGTTGAATGAAGTTTAATTAATATTTATTTAATTAAATACTCAAAAGTTATTTAAAATTAATTTTATCAAACAAAGAGTAATTAATTAATTTAACGTAGTTTAATGCCTGGCGGGAGGATTTCTCACCTGAAAAGGACGAAACGAAGACCAAAATGATCATAAAAATGAGATGGTCGTGATGAAAGTGACAAACCACACAAAGTAACAAATTTTGAAAAATTTCAAAATTTCCATTTTTATTTTATTTATTTTTTATTTTGCACAGTCAAAATTGGCTGATAATAGCACCTAATCCCATTGGGAGGCATAAGTGATCTCCCCATAGATCCTTACTCCATTGGTTTTCTTTTCAAGCCTTGTGTATTTTGAAAGTTACATTCTTGTGTTGAATGTGTGTAAAATGGTTGTGCAATTTTGTATTGTTATGTTGAAGCATTTTTTATTGCCATGAGTTGGATCCATCCTTTATTTCATTTTGGTTGGGGCTCGGGGGCCAATGAGTAGGATAGATTCTTTTCCTCATTGGATTATTGGTTGGGTGGAGAGTGTTGCCTCTCCCCCATTTTTTGTTGTTGTGATTAAACCGGAGGCATGGTGGATATCTTGTTAGAGATTTGAAATTTGGAGTACTTGTTGAAGTAAAAAAACCTTCATTGTAGAAAAATTATTGTAATTCCCACTTAAGGTGGAAGACTAGTAGACATGTATTTAAAAGAAAAGTTACTTTGCAAGTTGTATTTACCAAGTTGTAATATCGTATTTGAAGAAAGTTCATTATAGAACTTGTCTTTCCTTTCTCTTCAAATTAGTTATATGTAAAGGAATGAATTAAATGGATATCATGTCTAAATTTTACCTTGTGTTAAAAGAAAAGAAAGTTATAAATCTTAATGTTTTGATCACAATGTGAATTCAGAGGCTTTCATAACCTTATTCTAGGTTAAAATAGTTAAACACTCTTTGGTTTTGATTTATTTAAAGTTAAAGGTATCCTTTGAAATCTAAGTTCTTTTATACATTCATTATTAGAGTTCTCTGGCCTACATAGTGGCTAACACTGTCAATCTTAACCGGGTGTTGGTGTACTCAGTATTGACATTGGGCACTGTTTCACATTGGAGAATTTAAAATGTTAACTCCAAGCTTAGTTATCAACTTAAATGATATTATGACTTCCTCATAAAAATATATTTAATGAATAATTGTTGGAATTGTCATTGAGATAAGCATGAATCAAAAAATGTTGAAGATGTGTTAAAATTTATAAAATAAATTCATCTGCAAAATCGGCATCGGTGACTAAACCATCGTTGGTTTTTTATGACCGAAATCGGTCACTGGATACTGCACTAAATTCACTTCTGCAAACTTGATAGTAATTTGTTGTGCCTTGTTTATATCAGATGCATCTGAGACTGTTATGCTTTCTTAAAATTGAATAAGAAGTTGCTCATGGAATTAATCTTTTCCCACTTCCTTGAATTTAAAAAATATTAAAAAAACTTATCAATAACATAGGAACTGGCACTTGGTAGTGAAATTGATGTTGGTAGCACAAAGGTTATCGATTATCAAAAGGTCACCTATATGTTAACTTTTTTCCTTTAAATGTTTTCCAGCTAGCCATTGGCTCTTATGAATCTAGACTTCAGCGAAATGTGGATTTACCCTATGAGGGTCATGTATGCTTGTTTGGACCCATACTCCAACCTGCATAAAGGGATATCAATACACAAAATGGGTTTTTCCCCATCAATGAAAACAAAAAAGTAGAGAACTAATCAACAATAGAACTCAAACCAGATCTAGGATAGTTGTTTGCATTGAAATTAAATAACTAAGAATGTATGATTAAATATAAAATTCAACTATTCTAAAGGAGGATCCAATTTGGATAGAATCCCCTTATTCTTGCACATTGGATCCAAGAAGACTCCTTCATGGTTTTCCTTGATCCATGACATCCACTCCTTCAATTTTTAAACCAAAGAGAAACAAATTAATGAGCTTAGGGTAAGAAATGCTTAAGAAAACTCCCTTAAGGATGAATAGGGCTTCTTTTAGGTAGATCTAATCTTGTGGTCCTATTGCTTTGATCCAAGAGTTAAGAATCAACCCTACAAGTGTTAGGTGAGAATTTTCTTATTAGGATTGTAAATTTTAAATAAATCAAGGTATGTGTAAATGGGTGAATGGGGTCACTTAGGGCTCTAGTTTATTAAATTAAAAATGTAACCCCTCTGGTAGGTTTCAATGCATGATTCAATGGAAATTAAAGAATTTTTTTAAAGAGAACTAAGGTAACTAAGGATAAGGGTTTATTAAATGTGGGTTAAATGTTAATTCCCAAAAGGGAAACTAATTAACCTGTAGTAGGAGAAATTAATAGACACTTGGCTAGTGATGATAATTAAATTGACATATAAACTAGATTAAGAATATTTAATTAATAATCTAGACTGGATCTAACCTATGAAATGTAACATTGCTAGTAGGAATTTAATTAAACGTATATTAGGATTTGACACCCTTGTAACTTAAAACAAAAAAAAATTGTCGCAACTTTCTAGATAATTATTTAAGGATTAATGTGGTTTTAGAATATCAAATTTGTGGGTTTTACAAGAACTGAGATAGCTTTAGTAGTAAATGGAAACATTGTTAACTAAGAATGTTACAGTGGAGACTATGACTTTAGTAGTTTAACATGAATGTATGATATTTTAACTTACTATTGAAGTTGTTTCATAAAATACTTTATTAACAATGTATTGGTTGACTTGAAGTTGGTTAATTTGATGATTGGTCTCTTCCATCTCATAGAAATCCCTGTTTATTCTTTAACATTACCTATAATTGAGAAGATAACGAAAGCAATCTCGAAACAAATGTTAGAAAAAAACCTTGAAATTTTAATTTTGGATGAATATAAGAATTAGCAAACGTAGTTAAACATTTGATACTCTATAAATATAGAAGGATAACATGTCTTATGTAATTTACAACCACATTATTCTTCAAATATATATACCAAATAAACATGCTTCCCATCTCAAATGATGACTAAATAAAACAAATCGATCTTTAAAACATCACATTTAGGAAACATGTAGGCCCCAAAAATAAGATTTTTTAGGCGTCCATTTTCCTGATAGAATGAACATTCGAATAGTTGAACAAAGAGGGATTTTAATCTCTTACCATTTACAAATTTCAATGACTATTTTTCAAGCAAATATTTGAGCATCTAGGTCAATGTTGAACTTCCAAATTTGTGGACTTATCTTAGTCCATTATTTACGATTAAAATTTTTCCATTCATTTAATATTAAGGTAGAGAATTATAGATACTTTGACAAGACAAAAACAAGATTTTAAGAGGAACTATGAGAAATAATAAAAGGAGACTCAATGCGATTGAGATTTTATATAATAATACTAATAACATAACAATTAATTAGTTCAATTGGTTTGTAAATTATATACTCCAACATAACTGGATACCCTGGATACACCCCCTTTCCAATATATATTCTTGTACATGCCGACACGACCTCCAATGGGGAAAATTCATCCCCTTTAAAATAACTAGTATTGAACAGATTCTTCACTTCTCCAGCTAAAAAAGTGGCAATATCTCGTATAAAGAATAAAGAATTACAAAATGTATGTTCTCTGTATCCATCTTTGCTACAAAATTTTACGCTAATGTCTTACAGGATTTGGTTGTAGGATCCCACATGGCAGGAAGTAAATACTGCCTCCCATTCACTAGAAAATAGTTTATACTAATGTCTTGCAGGATTTGGTTGCAGGATCCCACATGGCAAGAAGTAAATATTGCCTCCCATTCACTCCATGCGCGTTATAACTCACTCTCATTGTGGCGTCCACCAACAGCTCCCAACCATAACATGGATACGCCCCTTTTTCAATAAATATTCCTTTACATGCTGACACGGCCTCCAATGGGGCAGATGCATCCCCTTGAAAATAACCAATATTGAACGGATTCGTCACTGCTCCAGCTAAAAAAGTGCCAATATTGATTACCATTCCATCAATGCCTACGTCATCATTTGGTGCAATCAGAGGAGAGGTATGAGGGCCGTATATTTGCAAGTGATCTATATTTGTAAAAGTATAATAATCAACATGTTAATTGTAAATATATTGTATATAAAATTAGAAATTAACACACTAATTAGAAATAAAATGTGTATATTGTGAATAATATTGTGTATATAGTGTGGAAATTTTTAGTGTTTTTAAACACTGTTACAAAACACATTGGTGGTTTTAGATGCATTTTTCAACATATTGTGTATTTCAACACATTGAAAAACATAATGGATTTGTAAATTTTTTAAATAATATTTATATGTTGTACTAAATAATCAAATAATACAATTATTGTGTCATTAATTTATTATATTGGAACTCTTTGATTACAATGATAAGTATATTTTGAATTTACATAGTACCATTAAATGACTTATAACATCAAATAATATATGAATGGTGTCTCAATAACTTACAACCTATGTGACAAGTTGTGATTGACCATTAAACACTATTACTAATTTAAATTGAACTCCTCTTTATGCCATTTTATTTTGAAAGTAGTTCTTCTTTAACATGTTTTATCATGGTTATTGGTTCCTAGCATGGTCATAGAGACCTTTTCCATATATAGACAGAAAATTCCTATTTCCATTGACTAACAACTAAATGTCTATATGACAAGATCAATTTCATATTGACTCATCAATGACAACTAAGCTTCTACACACAAAAATCAAGCTCTCAAATTTGAATGGTAATTAATGTTTAGTGATTAACATGTGGAAATCACAATGGGTTCTTCAAAAGTGAAACCTTTGAATAATTAAATTCACGCAAAGTAATGTGCCCGTAGAAAAATTTTAGTCGCTTAACAATAAAATATAGGGTTGGTTGAGAAGAGTTTAGGTTGTCATCAAGTGTTTGCTTTAGTTGTTTCTCACCCACAATAGGGGTCTAATGTGTCCTTTGTGCCCATGAGATAATATTCATGGAACATATTATATATCAACAATAGACTCTTACATGGTTGTTCAAACATTCATAATCTAGGATGCCTAAAATGGGTTATGAAGCATATAGTGACAATACCTAAGTTATTACACCAAATTGATGTAGATCAAAGCCATTAAAATGTTTGATGAAATTAAATTTATATAAATTCTAAGAGCTATGTAGATTATGCTACATGATGTAATGAACCCTCAAATAAAGGAATGTGCCTTTTTGTAAAGGAATGAAAGCGATAGGCATTTTGAGGATACAAAATTATTTGTTGTGGATGAGACAAAATTTTAATTACAATAGATTGTTTGATAGATGATAGAGTATATAATATTATACAATTTATAAATATGGGAAATAAAAATGTATATTCATTTGGTATAGATAAAAAAGTTTAAGTTATAGAAGTTGAAACAAAGAGTAGTTGATAAATATTGAAAACATGGAAACAAATAGTTGCCACTTGATATTTGATGAGATATATGCATGTCACAGAGGACTATGGGCTTGACCCCTTTTTCCAACGATTGTATTTTCAATTTTATTATCTTATATGTGTCATTTAATGATGCACCAAAATTAGCAGGAACTTGACAAGGTCATAACTTGAGCTTCGGTGTGTCCGTTTGAGTCCTTTTTTTTTTAAACCACATGTTTTGATGAGATGAACACACAGCAACCTGCCCTATTGATTGGGACAAGTTTTGACATGTGTTCGGACCCTAAATCCGCCATCTTGAGGCCGAAAATTAGGATTTAAGTTATAGTTCGGTTTTTTCCTATTTTTGGGCATTAGTTAATTTTAGTCTATTAGTTGCATTATCAGTTAGAAAGTTGGAAATTCCTCTAATTTAGGGATGTAGAAGATGTGGCAATTTTTGTGCCGTAGGAATAAACATGCGAACTTACTAAGAATAGCAGGTTCTAGTAAACTACTAAAAATAGTAATTTCACCACCTAGAGTAGATTTAGTCAGAGTTAGTTAAAGTTTACTTGGAAAATCGAGTTGGGAGTTGTTTTCCTATTTAGGAAACATTGAAATTCATTATTCGATAACAAATAAGGAGATCTATTTTCTTTTTGAGTTCATATTATTTAGTATATCTGTTTGTTCATAATTTGGCTACATTATCTAGTATCGAGCTGGTTCAAATTATTTTAAAAACAAATGTCAAGAAGAGGAAGAGGAAGAGGAGGCGTGTTGCCTGAGATGAATAGAAATATGCAAGATCTACGAGAGACAAGTTTTGCGCTTGCAAATCATAACCCAAAGAGGAAATCAAGGTGGAGATGACACAGATGAAGAAGAAGTTTGTGAAGAGGAGGAAACACAAGCACCACCATTAGATTTTGAAGAAAGGATGCTTCGAGAATTAAAAGGAAATAATGATGGGATAAGAGTTGATGTTTTAGAGTATGGTGGTAGTCTAAAACTAGAGGAGCTGATAGACTAGTTGACTAGCATGGGAAATTCTTTTGAATGGAAGGCTATGTCAGAAGAAAAGAAGGTAAAATTTACATGCACAAAATTAAAAGGTCATGCTATGTTATGGTGGGATCACCTATAGAAAGAGTAGTCAAGAAAAGGGAAAGAAAGAATTAGGACGTGGAGTAAGATGGAGAAGAAGCTGAAAGATCAATTTCTCCCCATGTGATTATGCAAAACCCTTTACAGAGGTTTGAAATCTCAAATAGAACTTATAAACATTGCAAGAATACACAGATGAGTTCTACAAGTTGTCCATTCATGTATAGAGCATGAAGAAACTGAGGAAAAAATGGTTGTAAGGTATGTAAATGGATTAAAATTTTCTATTCAAGATGAGATAAGTATGCTAGGATTAAAAGCATGGAGGATGCCTATCAATTAGCCTTAAAGGCTAAGGAAAAAAAAAATACATCAAAGTTTTAGGAGATCACCTGGAATGAATAGGGGGCCTCATCTTCCTTTCGGGATGAGCTAGTTTTAGCCAAGGTAGGGGAGAATCATCTCATGGATTGGAAAAGCAAGAGGATACGAGACAAGATTTCCAGAATCAACAAAGAGGCAGAGGATTTTCTAGGGGAAGAGGATATGCTAATGATAGAGGATGGGAGGCTCCATGAAGACCATTTGTTTATTACAAATGTGGTGAAGAAGGGGCATTGGGATTTTGAATTCCCACATACTTATACACATGACAAAAGGAAAGGAGATGCTCCAAGAGTAAATCTTGTTGAAGACTGAACAAGTAGAAGATGAACAGGACCTAGAAATTCCACCAGATGTTGGAGAAAATATGATGATCAAAAGGATGATGATTGCTCCAAGAAAGGAGATCAAGGGGGATGCATGGCTGTGTACAAATATTTTCAGAACAAGATGCACTTCAGGAGGAAAGGTATGTAATGTTATTATTGATGGTGGTAGTTGTGAGAACATGGTTTCAAATGAGATGGTCGATAAATTGGGTCTGCATTGTGAGAAGAATCCTAACCCTTACCATATTGCATGGTTTAAGAAGGGTAATGAAGTTATTGTTGATAAGAGATGTTTAATAAGCTTTTCTATTGGGAAAATTTATAAGGATGAGATTTGGTGTGATGTTATTCCTATGGATGCATGTCATATGTTGCTAGGAAGACCATGGCAATTTGATAGAAAAGTTATTCATGATGGGGAAAGAATACTTATACTTTCTGGAAGGATGGCACAAAATAGTTTTGATACCTCTTAAAGAAGAGGGAAGGCTGAAAATATGGTTTCTGCAAAGGAATTTGTGAAGGAGGCAAAGGAAACTAATTTTTTATGCACTAGTTGCAAATAAGGATGAACCTGTAAGTGCACAAATACCAATAGAAACAACAGAGAATTAATAGAAGAATTTTCAGATGTTATTCCTGATGAGCTACCAGATGGATTACCACCCAAAAGAGATATTCAACACCATATTGATTTGATTCTAGGGTCTTCACTCCCAAATCAAGCAGCTTATAGGATGAGCCCGACATTGCATGCAGAGTTGAATAGGCAACATGCAAGAGCTCATATGAAAGGGGGTCATAAGGGAGAGCATGAGTCCATGTGCAACACCAAATTTATTAACACCAAAGAAGGATGGAACATGGAGAATGTGCATGGATAGCAGAGCAATCAATAAAATTACAATCAAGTATAGGTTCCCAATACCTCACCTTGATGATATGATGGATGTGCTTGCTGGATCTAGGTATTTCACCAAGATTGATCTTCGAAGTGGTTATCATCAGATTCGGATCAGAGAAGGAGATGAGTGGAAAATAACATTCAAGATAGGAAATGGATTATATGAGTGGTTGGTGATGCCATTTGGGTTATCCAATGAACCTAGTACTTTTATGAGATTGATGAACACCGTCTTTACGGGAGTATAATGGTAAGTTTGTTGTGGTTTATTTTGATGATATCTTGATCTTTAGTAAAACTAAAGAAGAACATTTGAGGAATCTAAGGTTGGTATTTGAAGTGTTCAGGAAAAGAAACTCTATGCAAATATTAAGAAGTGCACATTCATGCAAGAGAGTTTGGTATTCTTGGGCTTTATTATTTCAGCATATGGGGTACAGATGGACTCAGAAAAGATAAAGGAAATTATTGAATGGCCTACTCCACATAGTATAACAAAGGTAAGAAGCTTTCATGGTCTAGCAACATTTTAAAAAAATTTATTAAAAATTTCAGTAGTATTGTAGCACCTATAATAGATTGCACAAAAGGAAGGAATTTTTGTGGACAAAGGTAGTGGGATAGTTTTCAATTCTTGAAGAAGAAGGTGATAGAGGCACCCATTTTGGAACTACTAGATTTTGATAAAGTGTTTGAGGTTGATTGTGACGCCTCACATGTGGGTATTAAAGTTGTTCTATGTCAAGGAGGAAAGCTAGTAGCTTTCTTTAGTGAGAAACTAAATAAGGTAAGAAAGAACTACTCTACTTATGATGTGGAATTTTATGCAATTGTACAAGCATTAAGGCATTGGAGGCATTACTTAGTGCTTAAGGAGTTTTTTTTATTTGCAGACCACATAGCCTCAAGTATGTGAATACCAAAAAGAAGTTCAATAATAGGCATGTAAAGTGGGTATCATTTTGCGGGGTTATAATTTTTCTCTAAAACATAAATCCATAAAATGAGAATCAAGTTGTAGATGCATTGAGTAGGCGTGTGACTTTGTTTACCACTATGGAAAATGAGATGCTAGGTTTTGAAGCAATAAAGGGTTTGTATTCTTTTGATTCATATTTCAAGGATATTGTTGAAAGACTAATTAGTTCATTGTAAGAAAATGCATATCCATTGGGGTCTATGAGAGAGAATATAGTGAAAGAGTTGCATAGCGGAGGGTTGGCTAGGAATTTTGGTAAAGATAAGATGATAGCCTTGGTATCGACAAATACTATTGGCAAATATGTCCAAAGAGATGTGGTAAGATATGTGGAGAGATGTTGAATTTGCCAAGTATCAAAAGGCCATGCACAGAATATAGGGTTGTATATGTCGTTGCATGTTCCTAAAGGGTCATGGACAGATCTGAGTATGGATTTTGTTTTGGGATTACCAAAAACACAACGAGGTAATGACTCAATTTTTGTGGTTGTTGATAGGTTTTCTAAGATGGTTCATTTTATTGCCTACAAGAAAACAAGTGATGCAATAGGCGTAGTAGATTTATTTTTTAGAGAAGTTGTTCGTTTGCATGGTGTTCCAAAAACCATTACTTTAGATAGGGACACAAGGTTCTTAAGTCACTTATGGAAGACTTTATGGAAGAAATTGGAACTCAACTATAGTTCAAGAAGTGCCTATCATCCTTAGACTGATGGGAAAACAGAGGTGGTAAATTAGAGTTTGGGAAACTTGTTAAGGTGCATCGTTGGGGAAAAGTCCAAAACAATGGGACTTAGCATTACCACAAGCTGAGTTTGCATATAACAGTTCCATAAACAGATCCACGGGAAATTCTCCATTTTCAATTGTGTATGGGAGTAATCCAAATGGGGTGTTAGATTTTGTACAGCTACCAGTTGATGGCAGAGTCAATGATGATGTAGAAGCATTTTCGAACATATACAACAATTACAGGAAGAAGTGCGGAAGAAGTTGTAGAATAGTAATGATAAGTATAAGGAAATAACAGATGTGCATAGACAGAGAAAGGTATTTACAGTTGGTGAGTTGGTTATGGTATATCTCAGAAGGAAAGGTTTCCAAAAGGAACCTATAACAAGCTGAAGTACAAGAAGATTGGTCCCTACAAAATCGTGAAAAAATAAATGATAATGCTTATGAGGTAGAATTGCCAGGGAATTTTGATATTTCTCTAGTGTTTAATGTTTTAGATTTGTATTCTTTTCATGGGATAGTGTACAAGGGATGTTATTGATGAAGTAGTAGATTGGAGGTAGTAGGTTCCAAAGAAGAAGAAGAAAGAAGAAGTGGATCAGATTCTAGATAAGAAAACAATGGACACACGACATGGGAAATAAAACAAATATTTGGTACATTGGAAAGGACTAGAACAAGAGGACAATACTTGGGTCACAGAGTGGGAGATTAAGAAGATGGATGCAAATAAATGGAATTAGTTTGATTAAGACAACTTGCGGAGCTGTGTTTTTTCAAGCAAGGGAGAATGATGCGCCAGAATTAGCAAGAACTTGACAAGGTCATAACTTGAGCTTTGGGTGTCCGTTTGAGTCTATTTTTTTAAACCACATGTTTCGATGAGAGAACATAGAAGAAACCTGCCCCATTTGGGGCAAAGTTTTTGACACATTTTTGGGCCCTAAACTCGCCATCTTGAGGCCGAAATTTAGGATTAAGGTATATTCGGTTTTTTCCTATTTTTGGGCATTAGTTAATTTTAGTTTATTAGTTGCATTATGAGTTAGAAATTGGAAATTCTTCTAATTTAGGGATGTAGAAGATGCGTGGTAATTTGATGTGAATCCAGCTACAAGAGGTTGAAATACCTCCAAAACACACATAAAAACTTTGCAAATAAAACCAGGAGTTTCAAAATAGCTTACTTCTCATTCTCGGAATTCACCGATCTATTACATCATTACAATCCTCCTTTATTTCAAGACTACTCTAAAACCCTAAATGCCAACAAACCCTAAAATCCAAAACAACTTGGAATGACCTCAAAATTTGTGTGCCAAATATGATTCATAAATTAGAGCTCACACAAAATTTGGACTTATTCGACAAGCAAAACAAAAGTTATTAAAGTTCTAAGACCTGGTCAATAGTGGAAAAAACATTCAGAGCCAATTTTAGGCCACTATATGAAGGAATCTAATCCCAAAAATGTGCCAAAATGGGCACAACCTTGTTAAGCAAGTGACCCCAAAGATATAGTACTAATGTATAACTACCACAATGTAAAATTTCAGGATGATCGAACAGTCGGATCAAAAGTTATGGTCTCTGCAAGTTATGCTCCCACATCATTCTCCCCTGGTTGAAAATAATTCAACTCCTGCGAATTCTGTTGATGGAACTCATCTAATTTTGCACTATCAATTTTCCTCAACTCCCACTCAAGAATCCAAGTATTTTCTTCTTGCTGTAAACCTTCCCATTGTACCAAATATCTATTGTAGCTCCCATGTCTAGTAGTGATTGTCTTTTAGTCCAAGACACGCATTACCCTCTCCTTTTTCTTCTTTAGCAACTATTGCTTCTAGTTTATTTCTTCCTCCTTTGCAACATTTTCATCATGACCTAGAAACGTATATAAGTCATAAACATTAAAAACTAGTGAGATAGAAAATTTTTCAGGTAGCTCCACCTTGTAGGCATTATCATTTTCTTTAGAATCCTACATGACCCAATCTTCTTATACTTGAGTTTATTATATGTCCCTTTGGAAACCTCTCTTTTCTAAGATGAACCATCACCATATCTCCTTCTTCAAATACACTTACTTTCCCTCTGGCATCTGCAGCTATTTTATATTGTGAATTACTCACTTTCCGCTTTCCCCTCACTTCATCTTCTAAATGTACAATGTGTTCTACAAATGCTTCGCATCATCATTGGTTTCATCTTCACTGGTAGAACAATTAGATCTAGGACCCCCTTGGGATTCCTACCATATACAATCTAGAAAGGAGACCTCCTTGACTGTTTATTATATGAAATCAGCTTGAGGTAAAGCTAAGCCCCATTTTTTGGCTTTTCTCCAACTATATAACATAGGAGATTTCCCAAACTTATGTTCAATACTTCCATCTACCCATTAGTCTGGGGGTAATATGCACTACTGAACTATAGTTGTGTCCCCAATTTCTTCCACAGAGTCCTCCAAAAGTGACTCAAAACTACGTTCTTGATTTGAAGTGATCGTTCTTGGAATTCCATGCAATCTAACCACTTCTAAAAAAAAATCTATAATTCTAGAAGCATCATTAGTTTTATTACAAGAAATGAAATGTGCCATCTTAGAGAATCTATAAACCACAACAAAGATAGAATCATTCACTCACCGTGTGTGTTAGGAAGCCCTAACACAAATCCATACTCGATCAACCCATGGCCATGTAGGGATAGGCAATGGCATATACAACCTAGTATTTTGTGCATGGCCCTTAGCCATTTGACACACTCTACATCTTGCTACAACCCTACTTATGTCCCTCTTTACCTTTGGCCAATAATACTTTTCTACAATAAGAGAAATTGTCTTACTTATACCAAAGTGTCCAACCAACCCCCCACTATGCAATTCTCTTATAATATTTTCTCTCATTGAACCAAGAGGATGCACAATTATTTCCCCCTAAACAAATAACCATCTTGTATCAAATAATCAAAAGAATCACTACCTACTATAGGATCCTTAAGTTTTCTGACAACATCACCAAAATATGGATCACCTTCATATAATTCCTTAACTACCTCAAACCCTAGTACTTTATTTTCCATTGTTGTCAAAAGGGCTACACGCCTACTCAAGGCATCAACAACTTGATTCTACTTACTAGACTTATGCTTTAAAAAAAAGTATATTCTTGTAAAAATGAAACCCATTTTGCATGCCTACTATTTATTTTCTTCTGTGTGTTTACATACCTCAAGGCTTCATGGTCAGTGAATAGTACAAATTCATTTGCTACCAAGTAATGTCTCCAGTTCCTTAATGCTTGAACAATAGTGTAAAATTCCACATCATAAGTGAAATATTTCCTCCTGACTTCATTTAGCTTTTCACTGAAGAATGCCATAGGTCATCCTTCTTGACTCAACACACTCCAATCCCAACATGTGAGGCATCACTATGAACCTCGTTGGTTGTCAAATAGGACTTTTAGAATAGCAATACCAAAAAGTCCCTCCTCTTTGATGGGAGAGGTTCCCTTATTCCTTCAACTTATTTACAAATATCAAAATATTATTTTATGGTTGAACTTGGATATTCCGGCGTTTTCCTGAGGATCATCGATTATGGAAAGAACTGAGGAAGGGAATAAGAGGATGAGCAGAATAGCAACATTCAGAATTATAGATAGCAGAATAATTCTTTATGTATGCGAAGTTTCAAGGAATTTAAGACAAGATCATTTGCATTGGCTGAATAGGATTAAATTTAAAGACACAAAGTTCTGTAAATAACCTTTTCATTAATCAAGGACACAAAGTTCCTTCTTGGTTATACAAGATCGCTGTATTTGCAAAACCGGACAGTATGCAATCAGAGAGACTAACAAATTAGAGACAAAATGATCTTCACAATATTAAATGGAAAACACAGAAATAGCAGAGATCAGATAGACAATGAATAGAAAGCCCTTTTGTATTGATTTCTTTATGATCTATTTACACTTTCTATGCCAAGTACTTCCTCCTTTTCAAAATGGCGCATAGAAATTATATAGCTTACAATAGACTCCTCGTAAAACGTTTCTTTTAACTAGAGAATAGTTAAGGAATGCTAAGTAATTTCTTAACTAATTACATGGAATACGAAAGGAATGGCAAGAGAGAAGGAAGGGGAAAGAGACGGGTGGCCAAAATGGGGACACAATGTCTTTAAACCGCTCTTGAGTTTCTTCCACGTCTCGGCCATGTCCTTCCACGAGGGACACGCCAGAATTTTATCTTGAGAATGACAATGAATATCTTTGGAAGCTCCATAGGTCAATCTTTGAAAGTTTCGTCATACGCTCTTGGAATTTCATCTTTGGATTGATAGTATCCATCATAACTTAAATTCATATTTAGCATATTCGGGTAGAGCAAGAAAAAACTAAGTATGAATCTTGGTTCACTGGGACATGTGAGACGCGAATCAAACACACATTCTCAGTTCGGACGAAATAAGGAGAAGAACAAATGTATTTTGGGACATTTGGGATGAAAATGTGTGAAGGAGCTCGATACGTTTCGGCACTAACAGCTCACACTTTTGGGTTAGATTGGAACACTGTTCGGGCGGATCGGCGATATCAACAACTTGCACTTTTGACTTTGGACACTTGGAACAAAAATGTGCCTTAGTATGCGGTTCAGTGTTTCGGCCGAAATGGAACAATGTGCACAATTTGACTTGGGACAATTGACGTGAAAGTGCGGTTCGGGCGGATCGGCCGATATTGGAACAAAAGGCCCGTTTGAACTTCATTTGAGACAAAAAGTTCTTTTCGCGACTTGGCAAAAATGGAATAACTCGCACTTTTTGATTTGGGACATTTGGAACAAGAAAGTGCGAAGTCTCTAGCTTCTTCGGGTGATTCAAATTGAAACAACTGCATAATAATTTTTGGGACACTTGGGACAAAAAGTTCAACTTCTTGGAACAACTTCGGGATTTCTTGGCCGATCGAGGGAACAGAATGCACTTTCGTACTTGGGACCACAAAAATGTCCGAAGCCCGAAATACATACAAAATGACCCGAAACACTTTTCTCAATTTTCATGACTTAGGCACTTTAGAGGAAAACACTCATAACTCAAAATTTTGAAATTTTACTTTCATTATTTTTGAGTGGACAACCTCCATCAGGGATGACTTGGTATAAATTCAAGGAATGAGGCAAGGCAAGAACTAGAAAAACTCGGGGAAAAGCATCCACCACCCTTATCCATTGGGCCACGGAGTTACTCCAACAAAGAGGGAAACACACAAAAACAACAAAAGGAAACATCAGCACAGAGAATATACAAAGGGACTCCATAGTCACTTGACTTGAACAACTTGAGATACTTCCCACTATAAGGAAGTGGGAGAGGGGCCATCCATGTAATCAAGATAGGAAGAATTCTTACCAGCAAAGTTTCGATCTTGAAAGGCCCAAGCCACGAGAGAATCAAACTTTCCATGGTGCCAATGTCTTTTGTCCCATAGCAGCCACGGTATAACTTGGAACTCTAACCTACCTTTCTTCAAAAGAGCCTTTACCTTCTGTTGAAAGATATCCTATTAGCAACCTCCAATTTGTCCTCATTCTCATTTGTGCAGTACATAATTCTCTTATCCTCCTTATCACCGAAACTAGTATCCTCAATGGCCTTCATTAGGTGCAAGGTCGCAGCTCCACCCATCCTTTGTAATCGAGCTTCTATTCCATACACCACTTAAAAAGGAGACATTCCAATAGCTCTCTGGAAAGTGGCACCTTGTGATTAATAAGCCCAAAAGGCATTCTCTTGTAGGCAAAGGTACCCCAAGGAGTGGTGAAGGCTATCTTGTGTTGATCTGCATGATCAACCTCTACCATTGTATCCTCCATCAAGCATAGATAACATTTCAGATCCTGTTACACTTACTCTACCGATCCATCATAGGCAAAGGGTAGTTATCAACACAGATGCGGATCTCACCATTTTTCTTCCTGACAGGCACAATATTTGCAATCCATGTCGAATGGTGAATAGGAAAAATAATTTTAGCCTTCAACAACTTCTGAATCTCCTGAAAGACGGTGTCAGCTATTTTGGGGTTGTACTGCCTTTGTTTCTGCTTGAAAGGCTTAATTCCTGGTTTGAGAGGGATAGAGTGCTGCATATCTTTTGGCTTGAAGGCTTTCAGATCTTCATAAGAATATGCAAGAACGTCCTTATACCTTCTTAGAAGATCAATTGCTTTTCTCCTCTCATCTGCCGTACAACATTTTCCAATATTTACTAGCTTAGGGTCATTAGAACTCCCAATATCAATCTTATCATACTCGGCTGATTGCTGAGGTCCAGTAGAAGCTTTAGATTTCACATACCTGTCATGTTTATCAAACAATTCCTCCAGACTCACCAAACCTTTAGGAATCTTATTTCCTTTGAGTTTAATGCACCCTTCCTGATCTGTTTCTTCTCCTTGGGTGACAGCTTGGTCAAAGGACACACTTTCACGAGGCAGGTTGTCACTTCCCTCAAAATACTTGTTGTTTGAAATTACCCTTGAATTCCAAATGCTGGTCGTCGTTGAAAACTTGCCCTTATTGGTATTTCTTACACTAGGCGGTGGACCATTTCAATAGTGAACTTATCCCACTAGATAACTCGGGATGGGAATTAATAGTGACCCTGAGGCAAACTTTGAATCAGCTTTTTCTTTTCTCTAGGTATTGCTTGATAGAGAATTTTTCAAGGAATTCAAGGGAATCCCAAACTCCTTCCGGTAATGCTTGACCTCCCATATTTTACGAAACATTAGGTTTCGATGCTTCACAATCATCTCTTTCACCATGAAAACCTTCACACCTTGTTCTTTGGCCAAATTGGTCCAAGAATGAGAGCCTCATACTCTCTCATATTATTAGTGTTCTCGAACCTCCTTAAATGAAAAAGGATGAAGGACACCTTCTAGTGACACACGATAGAACACCAGCTCAGGAACATCAGGTGAGGAACAACTTCCATCAAATTCTAAAATCCAAACCCCGTTAGGATCTCTAGGAGACACTTTGGGGGATGGGATTTCGTCGAGGATAATCATGTAGTTGCATGACCCATATCCTCATAGAGTATTTGTGCTCTAGGATCATCATGTTTCTGCACAATATACTCGTTTTTGCAACAACTTCTTCATTTGTCCATTGACAAGCACGAGTGCATGCGACCCGATCCATCTTTTCCCCACCCACATCTTTGCGAAGTTCCTACTTAGCAACATCCCATATGAAGGAGGGATATCTAGCTAAGTTCTTCTTTAGGATGGTAGCTCCACTTTCTTTTCTGGCAAGGCAGTAAAAGCCACTTGTGCATCTTTAATCCTTCCTTCCGAGAGGCACTTCTTTACTCTCCAAGAGTAGCAAGATCCATAAGTACGAGTGAGGGTTAATCCTAAAGCATGAGCTACTTTAGTTCATGACATTGTCCGAGGCTCCCGAATCTATGACACAATTCGAGTCTATGGCACTTTATGAGAAGTGTTACATAAAATGGTTTAATTTTGTCACATGGTGAGGTGACAAGCAGTACTGACCAGATTTTATTTGGCGCAGAGGGAGGAGTAGGTAGAAGGCCTTTAGAAGTGGTCTTAGAGTTGGAATTAACAAAGTGGATCATTTTGGCAAACGGCTTTGGGATGGGTTTGATAGTACTCGGCTTCCGAGATTTGTACCTTGGTCTTTTGGTGATCAACAATATCAAAGCATCCGATGGGACGGGCCATCATCATTTGGAATTCTAGGCTTATCAACTTTAGGAGAAAAAGAGGAAGCAACTTTGGTAAGCGGATTGATAGGACTCACCTTCTCGTGTAGATGAAGTAGGGATAGGAGATCCTCTTCTTGCAATTACTATTATCCCAAGCTCCTTGGATTTCTTAGGTGGAGGATCACCTTCTCCCTCTGCTTTATGTTCTGTTCTCGTCATGACATCAAAAAGATTCACTTTGTTCATGCTTTACCACTTCATCAGAATCATCAATGCCCTCGGTGGTAAAGAAATTAACTCGAGATCCCTCAAGTTCTTCCACCTCATCATCAAATTCCTCCAGAACACCTCACAAGCTTCATTATCTTCATCATCATCGGTTCTTCAACTTCACATGTTGCATTCACTGGGACTCTAACAGGGAGGTCCTTCAAGTGCTAATCTTGTTTGAGAAGTAGAAAAGCGATTCTTGGGCTAGAAATTCTCCTCGGAGCGTCTACAAGGAGCGTGTTGACCGATTGTTTCTTTATAGCAAAAAGATCATTCGCAAGCTTGGTAAATGGGTCAGTGTTAGGTCCAGGGGTGGAAGAGGAAGAAGCAGCAGACTTAGATTTGGAAGTGTCTCTTCTCAACTTCCCTGACATGATCAAGTCATCCTCGACACTAACAGCCAGTTCTTGATCCAGAACTAACGATCCGAGATTAGCCCTTCTTAGTGCATAACTAACTTTGGGCGTTTGAGCATTTAGAAAGAAACATTTTTGGATTTGATCATGTCATCGGGTATTTACTGAAATTTTGTTGATGAGTCTTAATCGAGCCAAAGATTCTCTCATGGGTTCTGGATCTTTCTTTATCCGAGAAATTTGGGCAAGCGGGTGCACATCTTCTTGCAAAAAGCGGTTTTTGCCAGTTCTCATTATATTCCGAGATGATGGCACTTTCTTGATCTCATGATAGAACAATCATGCGGCATTATCCTGTAACGTCTCAACGAACAGCTTCGAGCGTCTTCATGTTAACTCCCAAAACTCCACAGAACAATGAAACTGCGATGTGTTCATCGGATGCACTTTGCCATCGCCTTTGAATTTGGGGAAGTTCTTCTTAGGTTACCTCTAGGTAACTCATGTAGAGTGGCAGAGAAGGGCAGGAACACGCGACCCCATGGCAATTGTGATGCCATTCTTGGAAAAATGGCTTGGAGAGGAACTTTAACACCAGCGAGAGTCAAAGCTCGTAGATTGGGACTAGCAGATTCTAAAGGAATACCACCGCGGGACTTCTTTCTTGAACAGGTGGTGTGGCTTGTCGAGCTAGTCCTTCTATTTCTTGTGGAAGGAAGAGGAAAACCTGCTTAAATAAAAGTCAAGAGTCTTCAATACCAAGGGTCCTTCTCCCCGAGTAAAACGCGGAGTCGCGAAGATCAAAAGATGATCAAAAATTACTACGCTGGAATGTGATTTTCCCCGCTGGAGTCAAAAGCCAAAAGGATGGTCATCAAATAGGACTTTTAGAAGAGCAACAGTCAGGGGACAAGAAGTCCCTCCTCTTTGATGGGAGAGGTTCCCTTATTCAGAAACGAACTTATTTACAAATGTACAAAATATTATTTTATGGTTGAACTTGGATACTATTTGGCGATTTCCATAAAAGAGGATCATCGATTCTGAAAAGGTACCCTTGCAAGGGAATAAGAGGATGAGCAAGGAGAAATAGCATCATTCGATGAATTATAGATAGCAGAATAATTCTTTATGTATGCGAAGTTTCAAGGAATTTAAGACAAGATCATTTGCATTGGCTGAATAGGATTAAATTTAAAGACACAAAGTTCTGTAAATAACCTTCTTCAGATTCATTAATCAAGGACACAAAGTTCCTTCTTGGTTATACAAGATCGCTGTATTTGCAAAACCGGACAGTATGCAATCAGAGAGACTAACAAATTAGAGACAAAATGATCTTCACAATATTAAATGGAAAACACAGAAATAGCAGAGATCAGATAGACAATGAATAGAAAGCCCTTTTGTATTGATTTCTTTAAGATCTATTTACACTTTCAGAAAATATGCCAAGTTCTTCCTCCTTTTCAAAATGGCGCAAAGAAGGCCATTATATAGCTTACAATTCGGTTACTCCTCGTAACCGTTTCTTTTAACTAGAGAATAGTTAAGGAATGCTAAATGCAATTTCTTAACTAATTACATGGAATACAAAGGAATGGCGAGAAGAGAGAAGGAAGGGGAAAGAGACAGTGGCCGGATTAGAGGGACCCATCTCCGCTCTTGAGTTTCTTCCACGCTCACCATGTCCTTGCCACGAGGACACGCAAGAGAATTTTATCTTGAGAATGACAATGAATATCTTTAGAAACCGATGTAACCGATTTCTTGAAAGTTTCGTCCTTCACGCCACACATGGAATTTGATCTTTGGATTGATAGTATCGAGCCGAAACTTAAATTCATATTTAGCATATTCGGGTAGAGCGGGAAAAACTAAGTATGAATTGTATTAGGTTCACTGGGACATGTGAGAAATCAAAGCTGTATTCGGCTTCGGACGAAATAAGGAGAAGACGCACAAATGTATTTTGGGACATTTGGGGCGAAAATGTGCGAAGGATTGCGACTCTGTTTCCCGAAAATGGAGCATTTCGCACTTTTTTTTTTGGAACATGAAAGCGCTTCATGGATTGGCCGATTATTGGAAGAACTTGCACTTTGACTTTGGGACACTTGGAACAAAAATGTGTGACGACGCATTGTGTTTCGGAAATGGAAAGAACGTGCACAATTTGACTTAGGGACAATTGGGACGTGAAAGCGCAGTTCATGGATCGGGCGATATTGGAACAAAAGGCCCATTTGAACTTAGGACATTTGAGACAAAAAGTTCCGGAGCAGCGACTCGGCCGTTTAGGCGAAAATGGAACAACTTACTTTTGATTTGGGACATTTGGAACAATAAAGTGTGAAGTACGCGGTTCGGTGATTCGGCCAAGTTGAAACAACTTGCACAATAATTTTTGGGACACTTGGGACAAAAAGTTCTGCAGGCGAAAATGGAACAACTTGGATTTCGCCAATCGGGAACATGCACTTTCATGTTTGGGACTCAAGTGGACAAAAAGTCCGAAGAAAATACAAAAATGACCCAAAACACAGATTTTCTCAATTTTCACGACTTAGGCACTTTAGAGGAAAACACTCATAACTTTCAAAATTTTGAAATTTTACTTTCATTAGTTTTGAGTGGACAACAAACCTTGAAGACCTTGATAAAATATGGCAATACCAAAACAAGTGCTTTTGACACTTTCTTCTTCAAAATTCAAAACTATCTGTTGTTGTCTTGGTCCATACAAACTCGCTCCCTTTTATACACCTTGTTATGGGTGCATAAATGCTACTTAAATTCTGATGAACTTCCTATAAAAAGTTTCCAATCCATGAAAACTACGAACCTCTGTCACATTCCTTGGAATAGGCAATTCCTGCATTGACTTTAATTTTTCCTCATCCGTCCTCACTCCATCCTCGATATGACAAATCCCAAATAATCAAGACTCTTCTAAAGGAATCTACACTTCTTTAAGTTTGCATATAGACTCTCTTTATGTAACAAGTCTAGCACCAATTTCAGATGTAATAAGTGTTCTTTCACTGTCTTACTAAATATCAAAATATCATCAAAATAGACAACAACAAACTTACCATTGTATTCTCAGAGTAATTTGTTCATCAACCTCATGAATGTACTAGGTGCATTAGATAGCCCAAATGGCATCACCATCCACTTGTATAATCCATCTTTTGTTTTGAAAGAAGTTTTCCATTCGTCCCTTCATGGATTCCAATCTGGTAGTAACCACTCCATAGGTCAATCTTTCTAAAATATCGGGCTCCCACTAGCACATCCATCATATCATCCAATCACGGAATTTGGAACCAATACTTAATTGTGATCTTGTTTATGGCTCTACTGTCTACACACATTCTCCAGTCTCCATATTTTTGGGAGTCAATAACGCTGGAGTTGCACATGGACTCATGCTTTCTCTCACTAACCCTTTTGTATTAGATCTATCACTTGTTTGTTCAACTCTTCACTTTGTGTCGGACTCATCCGATAGGTTTCCTAGTTTGGAAGGGCCGATCCTAGGATCAAATCAATATGGTGTTGAATATCTTGCTTTGGAGGTAACCCAATCAGCTCATCTGGTATGACATCTTTGTATTCTTTTAGTATATTTTCTGCGAGGAATGTCTATTAAAGTCTTTTTTCTCTAGCTTCTTTGACATTAGTGCATAACAACATCCAACTTCTTCCATTTCTGAAAACACTCTTTTTACAGCCAATAAGCCCTCACTCTTCTTTTATTTCTTGAAGGTAACAAGACCACCTTTACACCATCCTTCCAAAAGATATATGTATTTTTCCCTCCATCATGTGTAACCTTTCTATCATATTGCCAAGGCCCACCCAGTAATATATGACATGCATCCATTGGGATAACATCACACCACACCTCATCCTTGTAGGTATTCCCAATTGAAAAATTTATAAGGCATCTTTTATCTATGGTTACTTCATTTCCTTTCTTGAACCATGATATACGATAGGGATATGGGTGCTTCTCACATTTTAGATTCGGTTTATCAATCATTACTCAAACCATATTTTCATAACTACCACCATCAATAATAATTCTACATACCTTTCCCCAAAGGTGAATCTTGTTTGAAATATATTTTTTCGAAGCCACGAATCAGCTCCAACAACATCATGTTCTTTCTCCTTCCTTGGGACAATCATCATCCTCCTTATCATGAGGGTTTCACCCAAGTCTGCAGCAACCTCCATTTCTTCTTCCTCTTGACCTCAACCAGATTCACTCGTGGCTTTTCTCCTTGCCATCTATCTTTGTAGGATAAATCTGTACGGACACTCAAAAGATCTCATGCCCCTCTTCACCACATTTATACATTTATATTACCTTTGGGGCTATTCCAGCCCCATCCTCCATTATAACCTCTTCCCCTCTGAAACCCCTACCTCTTTGGTAGTTACCATGGCTTTGACCAGAATCTTCATGCCCTTCTACATTAGAGGATTCACCTTTTGTAGATTCAAATCTACCCCTACCCCTCATTGGAGATGATGATGGACCTCTTTTCACACCTCTTCTAAAACTTATTCCTCTTGTTCTTTTCCTCTGTCCTTTAATGCAAGTTAATAAGCATCATCTAGGCTATGGATCTGGAGCATACTCAACTCATCTTGTATGGTGTAACTCAACCCATTTATGTACCGTGTAGCCTTTTGTTCTTCAAACTCTCCCTGTTCCACCCTAATTGATAACTTATAAAATTCATTAGTATACTCCTCAATGCTGAGATCCTTCTGTCTTAGGTTTTGGAACCTTCGAAAGAGTGTCTGAGCATAATCTATAGGAAGAAACTTTTCTTTCAGCTTCTTTACCATTTTATTCCAGTTTTGGATCTTACCCTTTCCATTTCTTTTTCTTTCATTTTGTAGGTGATCCCACTAGATCAAAGCATGTCTAGCCAATTTATTGCATGCAAACTTAACCTTCTTCTCCTCTGAAAGGGTTTTCCAATCAAAGAATTTTTCCATACGATTTAACTAGTCACTCAACTCCTCTTAGGTTACTGACCCTCCACCATAATCAGAACATTAGTTTTGATACCATCATTCTTTCCCTCTAAAACCTTGATCAATCTCTCCTCAAATGGTCTCTCATACAAGGTTTCTTCGTCTCTCTCATTTTCTTCTTCATCACCTCCTTCATTCATTAATGGAGATCTTATTCAATATCACTATATGGCTTTGCATCCCCATTTGCATGTCTCCTTCTAAGGTAGATAAAGACATAAGAAGCACTCATCGAAGGATGCATGATCAACTCTGTAGTCATATGTAGTCATCTTCAGTTCCACTGCAAGTTTTTGCATTAATTTTTTTATTCTTTCAATTAATAAACTGCAACATCTTTCAGTCTTAATCGATGCCCGTTTTTTAGGATCTAGCTGAGTTCTTCTTCAGTTATCTCCTTCTTTACTATTGCTTCTCCTCCTTTTAAATGTAATCCTCTCCTTCAGATTTCAACGTACAACAAGAAGGAAAAATATAGTTTTTTGAATAAAACAAATATTTTGTTCTCTCTTAGCCTTGTTATTCGCTCACTTTGTGAGCAGATGTATTATTTTTTTATTTGCATAGTATAGTGTAAGTGTTGTTTTTATTTAAAATCTTCAATTGGTATCAAAATTGGTTGTAGGACTATTCCTTTTTACAAAAGTTGCAGGTTAACAATTCTCTCCAAGAATTATCAGAATGTCAAATGGTGGCAATTTCTCATTCCAGCTTCCACTATTTACCGGAGACAACTACGATTACTAGTATAGAGATGAAGACCATACTATTATCCCAAGATATCAAGGATTTAGTAGGAGGAGGATACATGGAACTTGTAGATCAAAATGCTTTAAATGCTTTAATAGAAAATCAATGAACGCAATTGAAAGAAGAGAAAAAGAAGGAAAATCAAGATCTTTTTTTCTATCCAATCTACATGGATATATCGATTTTCCCGTTATAGCTAGTATGACAAAGTCAAAGGATGCATGGAGGCCCTATGAAATACATACCAAGGATTTGAAAAAATAAGGTTGGTAAGACTTCAAACCTTCGTAGAGATTTTGAACATTTAAGTATGAAGGAAGGTTGGGTCTATTCAAGAGTTTATTACTAGGGCTCAAAGTATTGTGAACCATCTTAAAACTCAGGGAAATGTCATATAGCAAACACTTGTAGAAAATATTTTGAGATCTCTTCCTCCAAAGTTTGATCCAAAGGTCATAGCCATTGAAGAAAGTAAAGATCTAGCCACATTCAAAGTTACAGAGTTGATAGGTTCTTTGCAATCTCATGAGGAGCATATGCAACGTTTTATAGTTAACCTCATTCAAGACCTTCCAGTCTACTTTAAGAATTGAAGAAAAATCTACAACCCCTTCTCAATCAAACAAATATGAAGGGGATTCTTCTACATCTAGAGGATGTGGCATAGGAAGAGGAAGACAAAACAATAGAGGCGGAGGAAGAAGTTTAATGGATCGGAAAGCATCCAGTTCTAGTATTGTGAAAGGTATGGACACTATGAATCTGAATGTAGAAAGAAAAAGTCTGAATTAAATAAGTCAAGAGCCAACTATACTGAAGAGTCTTTTGAAGAAGCAAAACACTCTACATTATTCGCTTGCAATTTGGCAAAAGAACCTCAAAAGGATGTTAAGTTCTTGGATAGCGGTTGCTTAAATCATATGACAAATCTGATCTCTTTGTCAAATTAGATGAATCTGTAAGGAGTCAAGTAAAATTTGGTGATGATAAAGAGGTTGATGTAATGGGAAAAGGTACCCTTGCAGTGAAAACTAAGCAAGGAGAAACTACATTTATTCATGACACTTTGCATGTGCCCAAATTACAACATAATCTTTTAAGTATTGGGAAGCTTGTAGCAAAAATTACAAGGTTGTGTTTGAAGATAACTGTTGCAAAATATTTGATAAATCAACTAATCATTATCTTGTAGCAAAGGCTTGTATGATAGAGAATCGATTATTTCCTCTCACTTTGGAGTCCAGTAAGATGCATGCCCTCAAGGCAACCACAAATGATTCATGGTTATGGCACCAATGGTATGGTCATTTGCATTTTCAAGGATTAAGTTTGCTTCATAAGAAAGGCATGGTGAGAGGACTTCTTGCAATTTAGGCAAAAGAAGAAGTTTTTTCAGGGTGTGCACTTGGCAAGCAACATCGAGACAGTTTTACTGGTGAACAAATCATGGAGGGAAAAATCTCCTCTAGAGCTTGTGCATAGTGACATGCAAGAGAAATCTTTGGGTAAGAATATTTAGTTTCTGACATTTATTGATGATTTCTCACGCCACACATGGGTTTATTTTCTTAAGTAGAAATCTGAGGCATTTGAATGCTTCAAGCATTTTAAGGCTATGGCAGAAAATCAAAGTGGGTATTCTCTCAAAATACTCAGAATAGATAGAGGGGGAGAATTCACTTCCAATGAGTTTTTTGATTTTTGTAATACTCATGGAATTAAGAGACAACTTATGGTAGCTTATACCCCACAACAGAATGACATTGCAAAAGAAAGAACTGTACCATTATGGAGATGGCATGAAGTATGTTACAGGTTCAAAAACCTTCCTAATTGTTATTGGGGAGTTACGCAGTGCAATGACAACTTATATTTTGAATCGAAGCCCAACAAAATTGCTTCAGAATATCACTCCCAAGGAAGCTTGGAGTGGACACAAGCCCTCAGTAGCTCACTTTCGTGTATTTGGTTGCCCTACATATGTTCATGTTCCAGAAAAGAAGTAGAAGAAGTTGGATGCAAAATCCCAACTTTGTATATTTGTGGGCTATTTATATTTCATTTCAAAGGATACAAGTTCTATAATCCCACACACACAAAATGGATTATTAGTTGAGATGTGGTTTTTGATGAAGGGGGAGTATGGCAATGGCAAAAAGGAGTTCAAAAACTACACCACTCATCATGGGTATAGAAGATGTTCAACAAGTTCCTCCTCTCCCCACAAGCTCAAGTGGAAGTTCAAGCCCCAGTTCACCAAGTTCACCAAGTTCCTCTTCAGGTGATAGTTCTAGTCCACAATCAAGTCCAAGTTCTTCATGAAAGGTACAAAGTTTAAATGAAATTTATCAAAGGAGTTCTAATGTGAATCTAGTTTCCAATCTTGCTTTATTTAGTACCATTCAAGTTGAACCTTCTATGTATGAAGAAGTTGTGAAAGAACAAGTATGGATTGATGCTATGAATGAAGAGATGCATGCAATTGATAAAAACAATACATGGGAATTAGTGCAACTTCCTAAAGATAAGCAAGTGATTGGTGTCAAATGGATTTATAAGGTGAAATATCATGTTGATGGTTCTATGAATAGACACAAGGCAAGATTAGTTGCTAAGGGATTTGCACAAATGCATGGAGTAGATTATTCAGAGACTTTCACTCCAGTTGCAAGATTTGATACAATCAAGATTATATTGGCTATTGTTGCACAACACAAGTGGTCAATCTATTAGATGGATGTAAAATCAGCCTTCCTAAATGGTTTTATTGATGAGGAAGTCTATGTGGAACAACCTATTAGTTATGAAATTCTAGGAAAAGAACATTCAATTTACAAGCTAAAAAGGGCTCTTTATGGGTTGAAGCAAGCACCTCATGCTTGGTATGCAAGGATTGATAGTTATTTCTTGAAGAAAGGATTCATTCAAAGTTCCTCAGAGCCAACCCTCTATATCCAACATCTTGGTAATGATATTCTAATTGTTTTCCTTTATGTTGATGATCTCATTTATATAGGTAACAACCCATCTCTCATGGAGAAATTTCAAGTAGAAATGAAACAAGAATTTGAGATGTCAGATCTGGGACTCATGCATTATTTTCTTGGAGTGGAGGTGCAACAAAAATCTGAAGGTATATCCATTTCTCAAACCAAGTATGTGGCTGATCTATTGAAGTGGTTTAGAATGATGTCATGCACTGCAGTTGCCACTCTTGTTGCCCTTGGTGAAAAATTAACCAAGGAAGATGCAAGTTCCAAAGTAGATGCTACTTTATATAGAAGTTTGGTTGGGAGCCTCATGTACCTCACTACCACGAGACCTGATATTATGTATGTTGTGAGCCTCATCTCTCGGTTCATGCAGGATCCACATGAGTCTCATTGGCATGTTGCAAAAAAGAATTTTAAGGTATGTGAGTGGTACACACAATTTTGGCATTCATTATTCTCCCACACATAAGTTTGAGCTATGTGGTTACACGGATTCTGATTGGGCTGGTTTAGTGGATGATAGAAAATCAAGATCTAGTTATATTTTCTCACTTGGTTCTGGAGTTGTCTCATGGAGTAGTAAAAAGATAGGCAACCATTGCTCTCTCTTCCATAGAAGCAGAGTATATTGCAGCTGCAGCAACTAGTTGTCAAGCCATATGGATTAGACGGATTTTGGAAGATTTGCAATTGGTTTAGGAACATCCAACCACTATTTACTATGATAACAATAGTACCATTGCAATGACAAAAAATCCTGTGTTTCATGCTAGATCGAAGCACATTGAGATTCGACATCACTTCATCAGAGACTTAGTTCAAGATGGGACAGTGGAATTATAGTTTTTCCCTACAATGGAGCAAGTTGCTGATATTTTTACCAAAGCTCTACCTACAACCAGTTTTTTTGCTTTGAGGAATCAGTTGGGACTCATCCCCATTGTTCATGCAGGGGGAGATTGAAGGATGCATGATCAACTCTATAGTCATCTTCAGTTCCACCGCAAGTTTTTCCATTAATTTTGTTTATTCTTTCAGTTAATAAACTGCAGCATCTTTCAGTCTTAATCGATGCCTGTTTTTTAGGATCTAGCTGAGTTCTTCTTCAGTTATCTCCTTCTTTACTGTAGCTGCTCCTTCTTTTAAATGTAATCCTCTCCTTCAGATTTCAACGTACAACAAGAAGGAAAAAAAAATTTTTTGAATAAAACAAATATTTTGTTCTCTCTTAGCTTTGTTGTTCGCTCACTTTGTGAGCAGATGTATTATTTTTTATTTGCACAATATAGTGTAAGTGTTGTTTTTATTTATAATCTTCATCGTCTAGGCCTTACAACAAGCGATGCTTATAGTGAGATGAAAGACGAAAGCAACAACATAATGGAAAGGGGCAACAGTCCATTATTTTGTCTCGAGGATGATTATCATGACAGTGAGATGAAAAGCGTTCTTGTAAACGGGGCTAATGGTTTGCCCCAAGATTCGTTGAATCAAGAAATTCAACAAAATTTTGATCAATCACCTGAATTTCGTTTTAGATTATAATATCAAGTCAGCGTAACTTTGATTCATCCTATTTTTGTGCTGAGAGGTCAAAACACAATCTGCTTTTCTGAAAATTTACAATAAAATATTTATAAAAGGTATTCTCTCCAATGGTTTTAGCTCAGCGAGTAAACTTTGCAAAGCAATGCCAGATGTTGTAAATGGAAATTGATTGATGAAAAAAGTGAATTGTGCTTGGCAGAGTCATAAAAAAAAAAGAGAGTGGTAGCCGGAATATGATCAAGATTAAGGCACATTGTACGGACATGTTATATTTGGTGTGCTTTAGGCACACCGAATCTTCTAAAACAATAGTGCTCTGTAATGATGTAGAGGATCCTTCCTGTACAAATGGACTCTTGATTGGAATAACTAATAACATAAGAAGATTTGCTAGAGATTCTTCAGGAATGGAAGTCAATAATGCATGTACAACAAGTGGAGTTCCTCGAACAAGTGCTGAATATTCTGACTATCACATTAGAGAGAAGAAAATAGAAGGTTAGTTTCGTTTGTCTTTTTAAGCAATCAAATACATATATGAGAATCTCTACCAGGTTTTCTGGAAAAATAGAATAACATTTTAGGGAGGATAAGAGCCATAGGAGGGGAGGAAAAAATTTCTCCGCTGCCCGACGTGGAACAAAGAAACCACCATGAGTGCTAGTGTCACTTGCGGTCAATGTTTTGCAGAAGTAATTGGTTGGTTGCTTGCTTGGTGTACCCAGATCAGAAGGGAGATAAGTAAATTTTTGCTCTTTCTGCAGAACATTACAAAGTTAGTTTATAATAGAAAGATAACAAAATATGTGTGTCAATAGAAACACACAAAAATATGTGTGTCATGAAAAAGATTGCACTCTGAACAAAGAAAATGCAATAAAATTCATAGTCTTACGACACCCAGCAGCTGCAATGTCATTTGACCATATACTTCATCTTCCTGGCATCGAAGTAAGCATTATTTTATCAAGCCTCTAGAGCTTGCAAATATACAGAATGGTGAGGAATAAAGTGCTCGGAATCGAAGATGGGATGAAATGTAGAGAAAACTCACATGTATAGTAACATTATGAAGCTTTCAAATTAAATGAGGTGTGAGATTTGGGTAATTTGGAATTTGTGTATCAATCTCCTTGTTCGTTGAGGAAACTACCTGAAATCAATTTCAAAAACAGGATCAATTTTACCAGTTCAGATTACAATTTCAGAAAGTACGGTATAAGTAAATGAAACACAAAAAAAATCTTTCACTTTAAAGTTTGTCACTTTCTTTCTCCCACAACCCCGTCAAACATGCTTCACATACTATAAGCAGAACAATATTTCAAGTCTAGAAAGCCACAAGCTTACCTACTCACTGTGGCCCAGAACATGCATGCCAAAGTTCTAAATTCAGACAGCGCCTTTCTCCTTGTAAGTGGAAAAAGGAAAAGCAAATGGGTATATCATCATATACACCAGTTTCCTAGCATAACTTTAACCACAATGCAAAGAATCACATGCAACTCAAGTACCTTTCATGTAAAAGCATGATTAATATTTTCTAGACTGTAAACAAAAAAATAAAAATAGAAAATCTCAGGTAATAATGAATTTAAGCAAATGGCCATTTGGTAAAGATGTAATGGAATGAATTTGAGTGAATGTGCAAAATCAAGAAAGGAGAATTAGAGAAATTACCCATCAATGAAGCCTCAAGTAAATGGGTTCACAGAAGGATCTGATCTGTGGGGGTAATGGTAGCCATCTTAATAGCTCTGTTTTGAATCTTGAGAATACTTGCGATGCTGGATACCATGATCATACATAGAGTGCCTGCAAGTCTCATTACCATGGTGGGACCCTTCCCCATTTTTACCCCATCAAAACTCTTGATTGTCAATTTTATCGGGAGAATCATTTACCATCGAAAACAAAGCAACTCTTGTTGGAAATATCTAATCTTGTTCTAGATAAATTCTAACTTTATGGAATTCAACTTTATGTAAAAGATATTCACATTTATTTTGAATATTAACTCCTCCAAAATATCAAAAGATATTGTATAGAATATCTAGAAAATATTAAGAGATATTATATATATATCTAGAAATATCTAGGAATATCTATAAAATATCCAAAAGATCAATAATATCTAATATAATATATTATGAGATATTTTCTAAGCTAGAAGGTTGGAAAACTTCTATAAATAAGAGGTTTCACTTTGTAATTCAATAAGCAAGAAAAGCAAGAGAAGACACCAAAGTTCTATGCAGTATTTTTAATACAAATTTTGTTTCTATATTTCTCTTGTGAGTTTGTGTGTGCTAAACTTCATAGTATTGTTTTTATTTCATTATCTTAGCACACACCCTCTAGGTTAGGAGTTAGACATAATTCCTTCAAATTGGTATTAGAACTAGGTTGATCTTACGTTATAAGTTTTTATTTCACTCTATTATTCTAGTTCAAAATGGCGGGTATGAGCAACGAGGGCCTACTCTCACTCAATACCAAATTCCCATATTCAATGGGAAGAACTATGATTATTGGAGAACATTAAAATGAAGACTTTATTTTGTTCACTAGATGTGTGGGAGTTAGTTGAGAATGGGTTTCAAGAACCTACTAGATCTTTAAGCATTTCAAGCATTGGCACAAGTAGATAAGGATTTGTTAAAGGAGAACAAACAGAAGGATGCAAAATCCTTGTTTCAAATTCAAGAAGCAATGGACGAGTCCATCTTTTTACATGTTGCTGCAGAAACTAGATCAAAGAAAGTTTGGGAACGTCTTCAAACAAATTATCAAGGTACTAGTAAAGTAAAAGTTGCAAAATTACAAAATCTTAGAAGAGATTTTGAAAATATTTGCACGAAAGACTTAGATTCAAGACATTTATGTTTCCCCTATGTGATGGGTGTAGTAAATAAAATTAGGTCTCATGGTGAGATTTTGGAGGATCAAAGGATTGAGAGAAAATACTTACAAGTCTTCCTAGCAAGTTTGATGTGATTGTTGTTGCAATAGAAGAATCAAAGAATTTGACTCAAATGTTTGAACGTTATAAGTTTTCTTATTTCAGTAGATGAATTAATGAAATCTTTAATATCCCATGAGGAAATATTGAATAGATCAGGTAGCTCATCTCTTGAGAAAACCTTCAAACCGTAATTTTCAATTGGTGGTAATAGAGCAAGAGGAAGATTGAGCTTGTGATGGGTGTAGTAAATAGAGGTAGAGGAAGAGATTTCCTTCCTAGAAGAGGACTGGAAGAATAAACACATATTATGAAGGAGGAAGAACAAATTCAAATTTCTACACTACAAGTTCTAGAGGCTATGGAAACAACCAAAATCATACTTATGGTCAGAGGTATGACAAGTCGCATGTTCAATGCCATTACTATAAAAGGTATGGACACTATGCTAATGAATGTAGGAAGAAAAATTTGATATGAGTAGACAAAATGCACATTTTTCTGAAGAAAATCCCTATGAAAGTTTTAATAATGGTTCGATGTTCATTACATGTAATGTTTCTCAAGAAAGTGCAAAGGATATTTGGTTTCTAGATAGTGGATGCATTAATCACATGACTGGACGTAAGGAAATATTTACAAACATAGATGAGTCACTTACATTTGAAGTTAAGTTAGGAAATGATAAAAAAATTGGAGTTATGAGAAAAGGAATTTAAATATAAAAACTAAGAAAGGTGAGAACACACACATTCCAGATGTGTATTATGGTCCTAGTTTGAAACATAATCTAATGAGTATTGGAAAGTTAGTGCAGAAGGGGTATAAAGTCTATTTTGAAGATGATGCATGCGTAATATTGGATAGAAATCCAAGTAACAAATTGATTGCAAAGGTTGAAATGAAAAGAAACAAAAAATTTTTCCATTAAGAATCTAGCATGATTTGTCATCTAAAGAGATTTCTTCACTAGCATTTAAAGTTTCTCTAAAATATCGACTTGGTTGTGGCATTTGAGATTTGGAGACTTAATTTTTAGTGGTTTAGATTTATTCGAAAGAAGCATATGGTGAAGGGTTTGCCTTTAATAGAGCAACAAAAAAATACTTGTGAAAGTTGTATTCTAGGGATGCAACATAGTGAAAAAATTCTTGTTGGAAATTCATATAGAGCTAGATCTCTTTTGAGATTATCCAATCACATCTATGTGGACCTATGTAAACACCATCAATTGGAGGAAACATATATTTTCTAACTTTTATAGATGATTTGAGTAGAAAAACTTGGGTTTATTTCTTGAAACATAAGTCGGAATATTTTAGTGTGTTAAAAGAGTTTAAGGCCATGGTTGAAAAGAAGAGTGGTTACTATATAAAGTTGTTAAGATCAAATAGAGGAGGCGGGTATATTTCAAATGAGTTCCTAAATTTTTGAAAAATTCATGAGATTAAGAATCAATTTACAACAAAGTATACACCTCAACATAATGGTGTGGCAAAACGAAAGAATAGAACAATTATGGAAATGGATAGAAGTATATTAAAAGCCAAACATCTACCAAATGAGTACTCGGGTGAAGCAAAGGCTTGTGCGGTTTACATCTTGAACCGATGTCCAACAAAAATTGTGAATGATAAAGTTCTTCAACAAGCATGGAGTGTAAAGAAACATAGTGTGTAGTGCCCACTTCCCTTTGAAACCTTTTGATACGATCATGATACTTACCATTGATTATGTTATGGACATGATTATGGACTTTATTATAGTATGATGTTAGATGTTAGATCATGGATTATTGTTGACCATGATTCAATTATGATGCATGATGATTATTAAGACATTTTCATATATTGATGATGATATGCAGTTTGACATGGTTATATTATGGATGTTGTTCAAACATGTGATATTTGGATAATGTGGGTAGACCTAGAAATGGAAATTATTTGATGATGATATAGTTGTTAAGTAAAATTGCAAATGATCTTGTTGTTTGTTTGATGTTGTTGTGATTCAAATATCTAGATGATTTTGGAATTTTATTTATATTATTTTGGATGTTCTGATGTGGCCATGAGGCTGAAGGAGGTATTCATGTTTTGTAGGTTAAAATATCACAATAAACATCGGGGGATTGGAGACCAACCACATTGGAATTCTAGATGAATTCAACAAGGTCACCATGGCAACTTGTATTGTTTTGGGTGTTTGATTGTGTTAGGGATTCCCATGGGGGGGATCACCTTTAAATGTGACCAAGGGTTATGTGTATTTATTTATTTGGTTCCTTTTTATTGATGTTTGCATGTGTTTCATGTGGTGCACTTACCCCCTTTCATTAATTATTTAATGTGGTGTTAATATTGTGAGTAATCATGTTGTTAAGTTAATTAATTAAAATATATCATGAGAATGTAATTAATGGAGTTGTTGGTCTTGGTTTAAGTGTTGTAAGAGATGTGTAAGTTGATTTTAGAGTATGAAACACTCCACCTTCTTGGAAATTTGAATTTATCCTTGGAGGCTATTTTTGGAGGCTTGTGGAAAAGTTAAAATTGTTCCATACCTTTAAATTTATTTACCAACCATACCTATGGTTGGAGAGTTGAATTTTGACTTTCATTCTAAATTTTAAGAAGAAAATTGTAAGTTTTAATTGCACTTTTCTTACATGGTTTAATTTCAATCCTTTGGAGTGTGGGTTGGATTTGATTATGTAACTAAACTAACATATTATTTACCTACCTATTTATTATGCATTGGAGAATGAAGTTGACTTTGTTATCTTAATACATTCCACGCATTGGTTACACACGGTTATGGTTACTCCTTAACTACCTTGTGTAACTATTTCATTGTTCTTTATTCTTCCTCCTATCCACTATTTTAAACATGCATTGAATAAAACATTCATTCTCTACTATCATTGGTATCAGAGCGTTTCCTTTCTCGGCCTAGGAAGACAACACCTGCAGCGTAAGATCCCAACCTGCTGAGTGTTATGTGCGCATAGAACTTTTATCTATTTTTTTGAAGCAACAGAAGAAGCATGCATGATTCTGAGTTGCTAGAGTAGAAAAGGAAGGAGGACATGCACAGTGGAAAAGGGGAAAACGTGTGTAGTTTTTCCTCTATTGGTGCGGGAGAAAGAAAATCATTGCATGGCAGGAAAACCAACACAGCAAGTCTCCATTAAACTATGTGGTGGAGCAACCTATGACCTGTGGATGTGGCAGCAAGTCTCCATTAAACTATGCGTGGTGGAGCAACCTATTTTGTTTGGCAATGACCTGTGGATGTGGCAGCAACTAAGTGAAAATAAGATCTTGTTCGGCATATAGACTAGTGACCAGTGAACTGCTTTTGAGTTCGTCATCCCTATTTTGCGTTACAACCGAACTAAACTCTTCTTTGAACAAAACATATGTGGTTTTGTTTGGAAGACAATGGCATTGCATTCGGTCCCATCCTGATCAAATGAGCCCACAAAGGAGAGTTTGAGGCATATCCACGTGGGTTGAGTCTTGCATATTGGCCAAGAAAATCCTTGCAGACATATAACCTATGTAAGCACGTGAAAGATAGCATCCTGCAAAGAGGAAGAAGCATTACCTTGCCGTGTACTTGTCACACATCTCCGATGCCGAGAGTGTTACAAGAAAACCTTCTCATTGGGTCACTCTGAGAGCCCAAGAGGACACCACCGACATCTATTTTGCTTTGTTCAATGAATTACTAAATACCGGTAACATCTTATTTGACAAATTGGTGCATCAAGGATTGTTCGACTATTTCTAGTTCGACATGTGTTGTCAAGCACATCAATCCGTGAAAAAGAATTGGAGCGTGGATATGATGTAGATGATGAACGTGAAGTAGAACACCCATAGGAGTGTCTACGTCTCACTGCACGAGCCTATAGAGCCCATCTTCGGGATAGGTTCCTTCAGTAAGCATTGTAGCCATTTTTGAAAATAAATAAATAAAATACAATTTTGAGTTTTGAAATGTCTTCACCTCGCATTTTTTTCGGATGCCCATTCTTAAAAGGGCCAAATTTTGCCGCATGGAAAACCAAGATGCAAATGATTCTTTAGTTTGAAGATCTTTGGGGGATCATTTCTTGTAAAGACGCCCCTCCCACAGACGTTGATCTGTTGGCTAAGTATGAAAATGCAAAAGCACTAATGCTTATTGTTAGATTAATTAATACATTGTTAGCTTAATTAGTTGTTAGTGAACAGTTAGTGAATAGTTATGTAATTGTTCCTCCTTCCTCCCTCTCGCACGTAGCCTATATAAAGGCGTGCTCCCTGTATTAATAAATATAGCAATATATAAAACATTATTGGAGTGCCATCATTGGTATCGAGCCTCCCATCCTCTACCTGCGTGGAAGGAAAAGACTGTTGATTGCGTGCGTGAAGAATCTGCAGGAGGAAGTGTTTTTGCTTGGGCATTTTGTTTGGCGTTTTGTTTGAAACTCAGACATCTTCTACAATTCTCGTTGAGCCATCAGTTTGGAGAAATGTGAGGAGCAGCGACCAAGGAAACGGCCTGTGTATGACCTGTGCGCTGGAAGAGGCGACCAAGGAAGTGCGTGAACATTGTTGTGTGGAGGAACAGTTTTGTGCGTGGAGGAATAGTGCGTGGTTGTGCTTGTGCATGGAGACTCAGCCTATTTTCTTGATACACCCAGTACGTTGGAAGACCACAAGAACATGGCATTTTTGCTGTCAAATACTGTACAAAAGGTGCAGTGACCAGACCTTGTGCGTGGTAGCCTGTAGACGTCTCATTTGGCATTGGAGGACAAGTGCTGTTGCCGTGAAGATTGGTGCCAGTGTATGTTGTGCGTGGAGAAGGAGAGAAAATTGTCTGTCCTGTGTTGTGCATGTGGAAGGAGCCCAAGCCAGTGACTGTTTTTTCTATGCCTGCGTGCAATTGGAGGAAACTTGCTTGTGTGTATACTGTGCATGGAAGGAGACCTAGCCAACAAATAAATCACTATTTCCTATAGAACCACGTGGAAGACCATCCAAACCCCTGTACGTGTAAGCAAAGTCAAAAATTACAAAACTGTGTGTGCGTGTATGTCTCAAATTTTGATGCACAAAGCACTGCGAGCAATGCACCAAATATTTGGGCATTGAGTGACAACGAAGACACCACTAGGTTGTTCTTTGCCTTGGTCAACGAGCTACACAACACTGGAACATTCTCTTTGATGAGATTGTGTGCCAAGGACTATTGGAATATTTTTGGTTCGACGTTCGATGTCAAGCATGGCGGATTCATGCAGAACTTGAATGTGGTTATGATGCAGATGATGAACACAAAATAGAACACCCACAGGAGCATCGGCGTCTCACTGCACGAGCCTATAGAGCCCATCTTCGGATAGATTCCTTTAGTAAGCATTGTAGCCATTTTTGAAAATAAATAAATAAATAAAATACATTTTGAGTTTTTGAAAATGTTTTCTCCAAAAATATTGCTATCCGATGCCCAACTCTTGAAAGGGCCAAATTTCACCACATGGAAAACCAAGATGTGGATGATTCTTCAGTTCAAAGATCTTTGGGGGATCATTTCTGGCAAAGACGCCCCTCCCACAGACGCTGATCTATTGGAAAAATATGAAAAGGCTGATGCGAAAGCACTAATGCTTATCACCCTGAGCCTTTCTGATGAGGTGTAGCCATACATTCGGGAAGCAACCGCTTCTTCTCAGGCATGGACGCATTGTGTACCATCTACGAAGCTAAGAATCTGATGACAAAGTTACATCTTCAGAAAAAGCTTCATACAATGAGTATGCATGATGGTGAATCAGTAGAAGCCTTCTTGCGGCGTGTGGCCGAGTTACATGTAGAACTCTCTACTCTCGGTGAACCAGTGGATGACAAGTTGCTAGTCCCGCTCACCTTGCGAGCTCTTCCTTCCCGGTTTTGGACACTGATCACCACGTTGACCATCACTCAACAGGAGGTGAGTTTTTCCACCCTAGTGAATTATCTCCAGCAGGAAGAAGCCATGTAAAATGTACAAGAAGCCTTCGAAGACAAGGCTCTCATCACGAGGCAAAAACATAAGCCTCGAAAGGGCAGTCAGCCCCCTAGAATCAGAAGCAACATCCTCAAAGAACCATCTTCACAGCAGCCACCACAACAGCCACCCCAGAAGTAGCATAATCACAAGGTGGATCGGTGGTGCCACATTTGCTCCATAGATACGCACACACGACTGCGAACTGTTATTACAATGGTCGCAAGTATGGCAACTCTAGTGAAGAGAGCACTTCAGGCCAAGGATATTCCAAGAAATCCTGATGGCGTGCTTGTAATCAGAGGCAGAAGGGCCACATTGCTGCTCAACAGGATGCCACCTCCGATGAAGAGGTACCAGACACGACTCATTCTGACATTGTTCTAGTCTCACAGACTTCGCAGCCATCAGAAGATGTCTGGTTGATTGATTCAGTGCCAGAAAACACATGACTAGAAATAAGAAGTTGTTTCATACTCTAAGTGACCGGCCCACTGGAGATCGGATCACCATTGCAGACAATCAAGAGTATATTGCGGTAGGGATTGGTGATGTCATCATTCCTCTTGGAACATGAAGATGTACACTCACGAAGGTGCTATATGTTCTAGGTTTGACCTCAAATCTTTTGTCTGTGAGTCAACTTCTTAACCATCGAATGCAGGTTGAATTCTTTGTTGAGAAAGGGGTCAAGTCCTGCATCATTTCCCAGGGAGAGTCAGTCATTGCTCAAGCATTTCTGAAGGGCCGTCTATTTACACTGGATGCGGTCACTTCATCTAGCATTTCTCTCTACTTCAATGATGGAGTCCACTACACTATGGCACTTTCGATATGGTCATCTTTCTATCGGGCTCTACATCAGCTCAGTGCCAAGGAAATGGTAAGAGGGCTTCCTCCACTCTCCCATTCCTTACCTGTTTGCTCGGGATGTCTTGCGGGAAAACAACATAGAGGTCCATTCAAACAAAGCTCTTATCATTCTACAGAGCATCTTCAGGTCGTTCACACCGATCTGTGTGGACCCCTGCCAGCTAGCTTCCAAGGTTTTGAGTACTTTCATCTCATCATTGATGATTACTCATGGAAAATGTGGGTATATTTCCTTCGGAAGAAGAGTGAGGCACTTGCAAATTTCCAAACCTTCTACCAGCAAGCCACCAGGTAGTCTGGGAAGCCTCTTCTTCTCCTCCACTCAGATCGAGGGGGGGAATTTGTGTCAAAGAAGTTCTTAGCATACCTAAAGCAGCATGGCATTCAACAACATCTGACTACACCCTACATGCCCCAACAGAATGGGATTTCCGAGCACCACAACAGGACTGTCATGGAGATGGCTCATTGTATGCTCTCGACCACCAAGTTGGAGGATCAATTTTGGGTAGAAGCAGTCCAGACAAAGCAGTGTATCTACTCAACCGGGCACCCACAAGATCTTGCAGAACAAGACACCAGAAGAGGTATGGACTGGTCGTAAACCTTCTATTCATCATTTGAGAGTTTTTGGTTGTACTGCATATATGCATGTTCCAGATAAGAGAAGGAAGAAGATCGATCCAAAGACACTGCCATGTCTTTTCTTGGGGTATAGTACTACCTCAAAGGCATATCGTCTCATGGATCCTGAGATGAAGAAGATCTACGAGAGTCGAGATGTGGTATGTGATGAGTCATCCTTTGACTCCCTACCACACAATGGAGATCCAATACCGACCTCATCACATAGATTTCTCACACATCCAGATGATGAGCAAGATGATTCTTCTCAGAGAGAAGAAGAGCTAAGTGGAGACTTGTTCATTGATCTTGGCACACTGGAAAACACATCTTCACATCAGCAAGCACCAACGTCCGAAATGGGTCCAGAGTACTATTAGGGATGCACACCTGAACTCACTTCCTGGTACTTCTACGGGAGTTAGAACACAAAGTCAAGCTAGACATGAGGTAAATTTTGCACTCATGAGTTCAGTTGTTGAGAGCACCGAACCTGACACTGTTCATGAGGCATTAGACCAACCACAGTGGAAACAGGCTATGGATGTTGAATATGATTCCCTAATTCAGAATCGGACATGGGAACTTGTCGATCTGCCTCCAGGTAAGAAATCCATTGGCTGCAAATGGATTTTCAAAACAAAATATAAGGCAGATGGTTCAATCGACAAACACAAAGCATGACTTGTTGCAAAGGGTTATGCTCAGCAAGAAGGAATTGACTATGACGAGACCTTTTCACCCACTGCAAAGATCAAAACCATCGAGTTTTCTGTGCACTAAGCAAAAAAAAATGGATGGAAACTTCAACAGATGGATGTCAAGAGTGCTTTTCTAAATGGTGATCTATAAGAAGAAGTGTACATGGCCCAACCTGAAGGGTTTTTAGACAAGCATCAACCACACAAGGTATGTCATCTGATAAAGTCTCTTTATGGACTCAAACAAGCACCTAGGGCATGGTATATAAAAATTGATGATCACCTATTGCAGCATGGATTCACTCGTAGCCCCTCAGATATACAAATTTGTATATCAAGAAGGTAGGAACAAATATTTTCATTCTGGTTTTGTACGTAGATGATCTTGTGATCACAGGAAGTTCTGACAATCTTGTAGATGATGTAAAGAATGATCTGAAGAAATCCTTCGACATGACCGATTTGGGGCTACTTCACTATTGTCTTGGCTTAGAGATATGGTAGAAGAAGAATCATATCTTCATCTCCCAGATGAAATATGCCAAGACACTCCTAGAAAAATATGGAATGTCAGATTGTAAACCAATGTCCACACCTATGGAAAAAGGTTTGCAATTATCTAGATTCTAGGATTCACCGTAGGTAGATGGCACTCACTACAGGTAGCTTGTGGGGAGTCTCATTTACTTGACTTATACCAGACCAGATCTTTGCTTTGCAGTGAGCTATCTCACCAGATTTATGCAGGAGCCAAGAAATGTCATTGGATAGCAGCAAAGCATGTGTTGAGATATGTCTGAGGTACAGTTGACTTTGGTCTGGAGTATCAGAAGAACACTCAGTTCTTCTTACAGGGATATACAGACTCGGACTATGCAGGGTCCGTTGATGACAGGAAATCCACTTCAGGATATGTTTTTCATCTCGGATTTGGACCTATCTCGTGGATTAGCAAGAAGCAAACTGTTGTTTCTCTCTCATCCACTGAGGTTGAATACCACATGCACGAGGAGCTATGTGCAAAGTAATTTGGTTACGTCGCATTCTTACAGATATAGGGATTCCTAAAGAGAAACCTCCCATCATTCACTGCGACAATCAAGGTGTGTTGAAGCTTGTGAAGAATCCTGTTTTCCATGAACGAACAAAGCATATTGAGGTCGAATGTCACTACATTCATGAATAGGTCTTGAACCACCAACTTCAGCTCCAGTACTGCCCTACTAATTTTTAGATTGCAGATATTCTCACCAAGCCTCTCGGCAAGGTGAAGTTTGATTTGTTTAGGGGGTACATTTGTAAGAGCAATGTATTAAGGGGGGGAATGTTAGATTAATTAATACATTGTTAGCTTAATTAGTTGTTAGTGAACAATTAGTGAATAGTTATGTAACTGTTCCTCCTTCCTCCCTCTCGCGCAGCCTATATAAAGGCGTGCTCCCTGTATTAATAAATATAGCAATATATAAAACATTATTGGAGCACCATCACTTATCACCCGAGCCTTTCGATGAGATTCAACCTTACATTCGGGAAGCAACCACTTCCTCTACGACATGGGACACATTGTGTACCATCTATGAAGCCAAAAATATGATGAAAAAGTTACATCTTCAGAAAAGCTTCACACATTGAGTATGCATGATGGCGAATCGATGAATCCTTCTTATGTCATGTGGCCGAGTTACTTGCGTAACTTTTTGCTCTCGTGAATCAATGGATGACAAGTTGCTAGTCCCGCTCACCTTGCGAGCTCTTCCTTCCTAGTTTTGGACACTAATCACCATGTTGACCATCACTCAACAGGAGGTGAGTTTTTCAACACTGGTGAATTATCTCCAACAGGTAGAATCCATTCGCAAATGTTCAAGAAGCCTTTGAAGACAAGGCTCTCATCACGATGCAAAAGCATAAACAAGCCTCGGAAAGGGTAGTCACCCCAAAATCAAAAGCAACATCCACAGAAGCAACCATCTCGGGGCCACCACAACGCTACCACCCCATAAGTAGTAGAAACAACAAGCCGATCGATGGTGCCACATTTGCTCCACGAATACACACACGACTGTGAACTATTATTACAACGGTCGTAAGTATGGAAACTCGTGAAGAGAGCACTTCTGGCCAAGGATATTCCAAGAAATCCTCGATGGCATGCTTTTAATCGTAGAGGCGTAAGGGTCATATTTGGGCTCAATGCAGGATGCCACCTCTAATGAAGAGTTTTCAGACACAACTCATCCGACATTGTCCTAGTCTCACAAACTTTGCAAATGGTTGTCGAAAAGTGTCTGGTTGATTGATTCAGTGCCAACAAACACATGATTGGAAATAAGAAGTTGTTCCATACCCTGAGTGACCGGCCCACTAGAGATCGGATCACCATTGCAGATAATCAAGAGTATATTGTGGCGGGGATTGGTGATGTCATCATTCCTCTTGGACATGAAGATGTACACTCACAAAGGTGCTATATGTTCATGGTTTGACCTCAAATCTCTTGTCTATGATTCAACTTCTTAATCATTGAATGTAGGTTGAATTCTTTGTTGAGAAAGGGGTCAAGTCCTGCATCATTTCCCAGGGAGACTCAGTTATTTCTCGAGCATTTATGAAGGGCCATCTATTTGCACTGGATGCGGTCACTTCATCTAACATTTCTCTCTCTGCTTCAACGGCGGAGTCCACTACACTATGGCACTTTCAATATGGTCATCTTTCTATTGGGGCTCTGCATCAGCTCAGTGCTAAGGAAATGGTAAGAGGGCTTCCTCCACTCTCCCATTCCTTACCTATTTTTTTGGGATGTCTTACGGGAAAACAACATAGAGGTCCATTCAAACAGAGCTCTTATCATTCTACGGAGCATCTTCAGGTTGTACACACCGATCTGTGTGGACCCCTGCCAGCTAGCTTCCAAGGTTTTGAGTACTTCCAGCTCATCATTGATGATTACTCACGGAAAATGTGGGTATATTTTCTCTGGAAGAAGAGTGAGGCATTTGCAAATTTCCAAACCTTTTACCAGCAAGCCACCAGGAAGTCTGGGAAGCCTCTCCTTCTCCTCCGCTCAGATCGAGGGGGAATTTGTATCAAAGAAGTTCTTAGCATACCTGAAGCAGCATGGCATTCAACAACATCTGACTGCACCCTACACGCCCCAACAGAATGGGATTTCCGAGTGACACAATAGGACTGTCATGGAGATGGCTCATTGTATGCTCTCCACCGCCAAGTTGGAGGATCAGTTTTGGGCAGAAGCAGTCCAGATAGCAGTGTATCTACTCAACCGGGAACCCATGAAGATCTTGCAGAACAAGACACCGGAAGAGGTATGGACTGGTCGTAAACCTTCTATTCATCATTTGAGAGTTTTTGGTTGTACTGCATATATGCATGTTCCAGATGAGAAAAGGAAGAAGATCGATCCAAAGACACTACCATGTCTTTTCTTGGGGTATATAGTACTACCTCAAAGGCATATCCTCATGGATCCTGAGATGAAGAAGATCTACGAGAGTCGAGATGTGGTGTGTGATGAGTCATCCTTTGACTCCCTACCACACAATGGAGATCCAATACCAACCTCGTCACATAGATTTCTCACACATCCAGATGATGGGAAAGATGATTCTTCTCAGAGAGAAGAAGAGCTGAGTGGAGACTTGTTCATTGATCTAGGCACACTGGAAAACACATCTTCACATCAGCAACAATAGTGCCAATGTCTGAAATGGGTCCAGAATACTATTGGGGATGCACACCTGAACTCACTTCCAGATACTTCTATGGGAGTCAAAACATGAAGTCAAGCTAGACATGAGGTAAATTTTACACTCATGAGTTCAGTTGTTGATAGCACCGAACCTGACACTGTTTGTGAGGCATTAGACCAACCACAGTGGAAACAGGCTATGGATGTTGAATATGATTCCCTACTTTAGAATCAGAAGTGGGAACTTGTCGATCTGCCTCCAGGTAAGAAATCCATTTCTTGCGAAATGGATTTTCAAAACAAAATATAAGTCGAGATTGTTCAATCGAACAAACACAAAGCATGACTTGTTGCAAAGGTTATGTTCAACAAGAAGGAATTGACTATGATGAGAACTTTACACCCACTGCGAAGATCAAAACCATCGAGTTGTTTGTTCATTGGCAAAGCAAAAATGGATGGAAACTTCAACAGATGGATGTCAAGAGTGCTTTTCTAAACAATGATCTCAAAGAAGAAGTATACATGGCCCAACCTGAAGGGTTTGTAGATGAGCATCAACCACACAAGGTATGTTGTCTGATAAAGTCACTTTATGGACTCAAACAAGCACCTAGGGCATGGTATATAAAAATTGATGATCACCTATTGCAGCATGGATTCACTCATAGCCCCTCAGATACAAATTTGTATATCAAGAAGGTAGGAACAGAGATTGTCATTTTGGTTTTGTACGTAGATGATCTTGTGATCACAGAAGTTCTGACAATCTTGTAGATGATGTAAAGAATGATTTGAAGAAATCCTTCGACATGACCAATTTAGGGCTACTTAACTATTGTCTTGGCTTAGAGATATGGCAGAAGAAGAATCATATCTTCGTCTCCCAGATGAAATATGCCAAGAAACTCCTGAAAAGTATGGAATGTTAGATTGTAAACCAATGTCCACACCTATAGAAAAAGGTTTGCAATTATCTAGATTCCAGGATTCACCGCAGGTAGATGGCACTCACTACAGGCAACTTGTGGGGAGTCTCATTTACTTGACTTATACCAGGCTAGATCTTTACTTTGCAGTGAGCTATCTCACCAGATTTATGCAGGAGCCGAAGAAATGTCATTGGATAGCAGCAAAGCATGTGTTGAGATATGTCCGAGGTACAGTTGAATTTGGTCTAGAGTATCAGAAGAAAACTTAGTTCTTCTTATAGGGATATACTGAGACTCGCACTATGTAGGATCTATTGATGACAGAAATCCACTTCAGGTATGTTTTTCATCTCGAATCTGACGTGAATAGATCTTGAACCACCAAATTCAGCTCTCTCATCTTGCCCTACCGATTTTTAGGTTGCGAAGATATTCTCACCAAGCCTCTCGGAAGGTGAAGTTTGATTTGTTTAGGGGTACATATTTTGGAACAATGTATTAAGGGGGAAGAATGTTAGCTTAATACATTCCATGCATCGTTCACACATTCGTACGGTTACTCTTAACTACCTTATGTAACTATTTCATTGTTCTTTATATTCTTCCTCCTATCCTTTATTTTTAAACACGCATTGAATAAAAAATTCATTCTCTCCTATTAGAGTGTTGGGTTGGGGTTGATGATGTGTGATGTGGCATCCTACATGGATCCATCTCATCCTCTTATCTTCCCTCTTCTATAAATTTCAAATTGCTTCCTTATTTTGGGATGCTTCACTTTTGGAAACTCCTTTTGGGGGAAATTATTTTGTTGTTTTTGAGCTCTTGCTTTGAAGATTTTTTGATTAGAAGATTGTTGCATGCTTGTGCTTGGCTGATTTAGGTTGCTTGGATTGATATAAAGCTTGTTGTTTTGTAACTTAGTACAACTCCATCATGGAAAGGTAGGAGCTTGGCTCTTGAAATGATTCCTTTTTGTTTATGAAATTGTTATTGTTGTGAATGTTTTGGCATGTTTGTGGGATGTTGGGTAGATGGCCTAGGAATGGTGTAGGATAAGACTATGGAGTTTATTTTATGGGAGGTAAAATTGTTTTGGTGAGGTATAAGTGTGGAGGGAGTCGGGATTTGGGTTTCACATTACAAAGAAATAGCTTGCGATTCTTTACTCATTATGGGGTGCCATAAGAGATTGGGGAGGTATAAGGACATGTGAGGAATAAGGGGTACTTAGTGGAGGCATAAGGGCATGTCGGGGCTTTTGTCCCAAATACCATGTGGAAACTTGATTGAATGTAGCTTAGAGAATTATATACTATATTTTTGTAGTTTGAAATCAGGTGGTGATACCCATTTCCCCTTTGGGAGGCATAAGTAACATCCCCCATAGTTTCTTGCTCCTTTGGCTTGTTTGATGAAGCCTCGGTGTTGTTTTTCATGCTTTAATATAGTTAAAAACTACATTCTATTCTTATGGCTCATGTTTTAAATGTGAATTTTTAAACATGCACTAATAAAACATTCATTCTCTACTATCATTGGTATCGTGTTTCCTTTCTCAACTTAGACGATAACACCAATCGTAAGATCCCAACATGCAGAGTGTTATCATCCACATAGAACTTTTCTATATTTTTCTCGAAGGCGACGAAGAAGCATGCATGATTTTGAGTTGCTACTAGTAGAAAAGGAAGGAGGACATGCACAAAAAAGGAGAAAACGTGTGTAGTTTTTCCTCTATTGGTGCGGGAGAAAGAAAATCATTGCGTGGCAGGAAAACCAACACAGTAAATCTCTATTAAAGCATGCGTGGTGGAGCAACTTTCGTGACTTGTGGATGTGGTAGCAAGTCTCCATTAAACTATGCGTGGTGGAGCAACCTATTTTGTTTGGAAATGACTTGTGGATGTGGCAAGTAACTAAGTTAAAATAAGATCTTGTTTGGCATATAGACTAACGACCGAAGGAACTGCTTTTGAGTTCGTCATCCCTATTTTTAACGTTGTGCATCGAACTTCTTCTTTGAACAAAACATATGTGGTTTTGTTTGGAAGACAATGGCATTGCATTTAGTCCCATCCTGATCAAATGAGCCCATAAAGGAGATTTTTAGGCATATCCACGCGGGTTGAGTCTTTCATATTGGCCAAGAAAATCCTGCAGACATATAACCTATGTGAGCACGTGAAAGACAAATTTTACAAAGAGGAAGAAGCATTACCTTGCCATGTACATGTCACACATCTCTCGATGCCGAGAGTGTTACAAGCAACCCTTCTGTTGGGTCACCTCTGAGAGCCCAAGAGGACACCACCGACATCTATTTTGCCTTGCTCAATGAATTACTAAATACCGATCAACATCTTATTTGACAAATTGGTGCATCAAGGATTGTTCGACTATTTCTAGTTCGACATGTGTTGTCAAGCACACTGAATCCATGAAGAATTGGAGCGCGGCTATGATGTAGATGATGAACATGAAGTAGAATACCCACAGGAGCATCCACGTCTCACTGCACAAGCCTATAGAGCCCATCTTTGGGATAGGTTCCTTCAGTAAGCATTGTAGCCATTTTTGAAAAATAAATAAATAAAATACAATTTTGAGTTTTTTAAAATGTCTGCACCTCGCATTTTTTTGTCGGATGCCCAGTTGCTAAAAGGGAAAAATTTCACCACATGGAAAACCAAGATGCGGATGATTCTTCAGTTTGAAGATCTTTGGGGATCATTTCTTATAAAGACGCCCCTCACACGTGACGTTGATCTATTGGCAAAGTATGAAAATTTAAAAGTACTAATGCTTATTGTTAGATTAATTAATACATTGTTAGCTTAATTAGTTGTTAGTGAATAGTTAGTGAATACTTATGTAACCTGTTCCTCCTTCCTCCCTCTCGTGACAGCTATATAAAAGTCATGCTCCATGTATTAATAAATATAGCAATATATAAAACATTATTGAGCTCCATCATTGGTATCGAGCTTCCCGTCCTCTCGCCTACGTGGAAGGAAAAGATTGTTGATTGCGTGCGTGAAGAATCTGTAGGAGGAAGCATTTTTGCTTGGGCATTTTGTTTGGAGTTTTGTTTAAAACTCGGACATCTTCTCGTAATTATCATTAGCCATCGGTTTGGAGAAACGTGAGGCGCGCGACCAAGGAAACAACCTGTATGACACATTGCCTCGAAGAGGTAACCAAGGAAGAGCATGAACATTGTTGTGTGTGGAGGAAAAATTTTGTGCTTGGAGGAACAAAGATGCGTTGCGATTGTGTGCATGGAGACTTAGCATTTTCTTGATATACCCAGTATGTTGGAAGACCACAAGAACGTGGCATTTTTTGTCAAATACTATACAAAAGGTGCAGCGACCAGACCTTGTGCATGGCAGCCTACAGACGTCTCATTTGGCATTGGAGGACAAGTGCTGTTGCCGTGAAGATTGGTGCCAGTGTATGCTATGCGTGGAGAAGGAGAGAAAATTGTCGTCCCTGTGTTGCGCATGAAAGGAGCCCAAGCCATGATTGTTTTTCAATGCTGCGTGAAATTGGAGGAAACTTACTGTGTGTATACTATGTGTGGAAGGAGACCTAGCCAGCAAATAAATCACTGTTTCCTGTAGAACCACGTGGAAGACCATCCAAACCCCTGTACATGTAAGCAAAGTCAACAAATTGCAAAACTGTGTGTGCGTGTATGTCACAAATTTCGGATGCACAAAGCACCGCGAGCAATGCACCAAATATTTGGGCATTGAGTGACAACGAAGACACCACTGGGTTGTTCTTTGCCTTGGTCAACGAGCTACACAACACTGGGAACATTCTCTTTGACGAGATTGTGCACCAAGGACTGTTGGAATATTTTTGGTTCGACGTTCGATGTCAAGCACGACGGATTCATGCAGAACTTGAATGTGGTTATGATGCAGATGATGAACATGAAATAGAACACCCACAGGAGCATCGGCGTCTCACTGCACGAGCCTATAGAGCCCATCTTTGGGATGATTCCTTCAAGATTCATTGTAGCTATTTTTGTAAATAAATAAATAAATAAAATACATTTTTGAGTTTTTGAAAATGTTTGCTCCAAAAATATTGTTATCCGATGCCCAACTCTTGAAAGGGCCAAATTTTTCCTCAAGGAAAACCAAGATGCAGATGATTCTTCAGTTCAAAAATCTTTGGGGATCATTTCGCAAAGACGCCCCTCCCATGTACGCCGATCTGTTGGAAAAATATGAAAAGGCTGATGCGAAAGCACTAATGCTTATCACCCTTAGCCTTTCTGATGAGGTGCAGCCATACATTCGCGAAGCAACCACTTCTTCTCAGGCATGGAGCGCATTGTGTACCATCTATGAAGCTAAGAATCTGATGACAAAGTTGCATCTTCAGACAAAGCTTCATACAATGAGTATGCATGATGGCGAATCAGTAGAAGCCTTCTTGCGGCATGTGGTTGAGTTACGTGTAGAACTCTCTGCTCTCGGTGAACCAGTGGATGACAAGTGGTTGGTCCCGCCCACCTTACGAGCTCTTCCTTCTCGGTTTCGAGACATCGATCACCACATTGACCATCACTCAACAGAGGTGAGTTTTGCCACCTCAGTGAATTATCTCTAGCAGAAGAAGCCATGCAAATGGACAAGAAGCCTTCAAGACAAGGCTCTCATCACGAGACAAAAACATAAGCCTCGGAAAGGGCGGTCATTTCCCCGAATTAGAAGCAGCATCCTCAAAGAACCATCTTCACAAATGCCACCACAACAATGCCACCTAGAAGAAGCATAATCACAAGGCGGATATGTGGTGCCACATTTACTCCATAGATACACACATGACTGCGAACTGTTATTACAACGGTCACAAGTATTGCAAATCTGGTGAAGAGAGAACTTCAGGCCAAGGATATTCCAAGAAATCTCGATGGCGTGCTCGTAATCAGAGGCAGAAGGTCCACATTGCTGCTCAGCAGGATGCCACCTCCGATGAAGAGGTACCAGACACGACTCATTCTGACATTGTTCTAGTCTCAGAGACTTCGTAGCCTTCAAAAGATGTCTGGTTGATTGATTCAGGCGCGCCAAATAAACACATGACTAGGCAATAAGAAGTTGTTTTATACTCTAAGTGACCGCCCACTTTGGAGAGATCGGATCACCATTGTAGACAATCAAGAGTATATTGCGGCAGGGATTGGTGATGTCATCATTCCTCTTGGAACATGAAGATGTACACTCACAAAGGTGCTATATGTTCCAGTTTGACCTCAAATCTTTTGTCTGTGAGTCAACTTCTTAACCATCGAATGCAAGTTGAATTCTTTGTTGAGAAAGGGGTCAAGTCCTACATCATTTCCAAGGAGAGTCAGTCATTGCTCAAGCATTTCTGAAGGGCCGTCTATTTGCACTGGATGCGGTCACTTCATCTAGTGTTGCTCTCTCTACTTCAACGATGGAGTCCACTACACTATGGCACTTTCGATATGGTCATCTTTCTGTCGGGGCTCTACATCAGCTCAGTGCCAAGGAAATGGTAAGAGGGCTTCCTCCACTCTCCCATTCCTTACCTGTTTGCTCGAGATGTCTTGCGGGAAAACAACATAGAGGTCCATTCAAACAGAGCTCTTATCATTCTACAGAGCATCTTCAGTTGTCGTTCATATCGACCGTCTGACCCTGACCCTAGCTTGTAGCTCATGTTTTGTACTTTTAGCTCATCATTGATGATTACTCATGGAAAATGTGGGTATATTTCCTTCGGAAGAAGAGTGAGGCACTTGCAAATTTCCAAACCTTCTACCAGCAAGCCACCAGGTAGTCTGGGAAGCCTCTTCTTCTCCTCCGCTCAGATCGAGGGGGGGAATTTGTGTCAAAGAAGTTCTTAGCATACCTACTGCAGCAAGCAGCATGGCATTCAAAGAACATCCGATCGCACCCTACATGCCCCAAAAATGGGATTTCCGAGCGCCACAACAGATCACATGGAGATGGCTCGCTGTATGCTCTCGAACGCCAAGTTAGAGGATCCGTTTTGGGTAGAAGTAGTCCAGATAGCAGTGTATCTACTCAACCGGGCACCCACAAAGATCTTGCAGAACAAGACATCGGAAGAGGTATGGACTGGTCGTAAACCTTCTATTCATCATTTGAGATTTTTGGTTGTACTGCATATATGCATGTTCCAGATAAGAGAAGGAAGAAGATCGATCCAAAGACACTGCCATGTCTTTTCTTGGGGTATAGTACTACCTCAAAGGCATATCGTCTCATGGATCCTGAGACAAAGAAGATCTACGAGAGTCGAGATGTGGTATGTGATGAGTCATCCTTTGACTCCCTGCCACACAATGGAGATCCAGTACCGACCTCATCACATAGATTTCTCACACATCCAGATGATGAGCAAGATGATTCTTCTCAGAGAGAAGAAGAGCTGAGTGGAGACTTGTTCATTGATCTTGGCACATTGGAAAACACATCTTCACATTAGCAGCACCAACATCTGAAATGGGTCCAGAGTACTATTAAGGATGCACACCTGAACTCACTTCCTGGTACTTCTATGGGAGTTAGAACACGAAGTCAAGCTAGACATGAGGTAAATTTTGCACTCATGAGTTCAGTTGTTGAGAGCACCGAACCTGACACTATTTATGAGGCATTAGACCAACCACAGTGGAAACAGGCTATGGATGCTGAATATGATTCCCTGATTCAGAATCGGACGTGGGAACTTGTCGATCTACCTCCAGGTAAGAAATCCATTGGCTGCAAATGGATTTTCAAAACAAAATATAAGGTAGATGGTTCAATCGACAAACACAAAGCACAACTTATTGCAAAGGGTTATGCTCATCAAGAAGGAATTGACTATGATGAGACCTTTGCACCCACTGCGAAGATCAAAACCATCGAGTTGTCTCATGCGTGCACCGCAAAGAAAAATGGATGGAAACTTCACCAGATGGATGTCAAGAGTGCTTTTCTAAACGGTGATCTACAAGAAGAAGTGTACATGACCCAACCTGAAGGGTTTGTAGATGAGCATCAACCACACAAGGTATGTCATTTGATAAAGTCTCTTTATGGACTCAAACAAGCACCTAGGGCATGGTATATAAAAATTGATGATCACCTATTGCAACATGGATTCACTCGTAGCCCCTCAGATACAAATTTGTATATCAAGAAGGTAGGAATAGAGATTGTCATTCGGTTTTGTACATGAGATGATCTTGTGATCACGGGAAGTTCGAGAATCTTGTAGATGATGTAAAGAATGATATGAAGAAATCCTTCGACATGACCAATTTGGGGCTACTTCACTATTGTCTTGGCTTAGAGATATGGCGTAAGAAGAATCATATCTTCGTATTCTAGATGAAATATGCCAAGACACTCCTAGAAAAATATGGAATGTTAGATTGTAAACCAATGTCCACACCTATGGAAAAAGGTTTGAAATTATCTAGATTCTAGGATTCACCATAGGTAGATGGCACTCACTACAGGTAGCTTGTGGGGAGTCTCATTTACTTGACTTATACTAGACTAGATCTTTGCTTTGCAGTGAGCTATCTCACCAGATTTATGCAGGAGCCGAAGAAATGTCATTGGATAGCAGCAAAGCATGTGTTGAGATATGTCTGAGGTACAGTTGACTTTGGTCTAGAGTATCAGAAGAACACTCAGTTCTTCTTATAGGGATATACAGACTCGGACTATGCGAGTCCATTTTTGACAGAAATCCATCTTAGGATATGTTTTTCATCTCGGATCTGGACCTATCTCATGGATTAGCAAGAAGCAAACTTTTGTTGCTCTCTCATCCACTGAGGTTGAATACCACGCCGCACGAGGAGCTATGTGCGAAGAAATTTGGTTACGTCGCATTCTTACAGATATAGGGATTCTTGAAGAGAAACCTCCCATCATTCACTGCGACAATCAAGGTGTGTTGAATCTTGTGAAGAATCCTATTTTCCATGAACGAACAAAGCATATTGAGGTCGAATGTCACTACATTTGTGAATAGGTCTTGAACCACCAAATTCAGCTCCAGTACTGCCCTACTAATTTTCAGGTTGCAGATATTCTCACCAAGCCTCTCGAAAAGTGAAGTTTTATTTGTTTAGGGGGTACATTTGTATGAGAAATGTATTAAGGGGGATATGTTAGATTAATTAATACATTGTTTGCTTAATTAGTTGTTAGTGAACAGGTTAGTGAATAGTTATGTAACTATTCCTCCTTCCTCCCTCTCACACCTATATAAAGGCGTGCTCCCTGTATTAATAAATATAGCAATATATATAAATCATTATTGGAGCGCCATCACTTATCACCCCGAGCCTTTCGATTAGATTCAACCTTACATTCGGGAAGCAACCACTTCCTCTATGGCATGGGCCACATTGTGTACCATCTATGAAGCCAAAAATCGATGACAAAGTTGCATCTTTAGAAAAGCTTCACACATTGAGTATGCATGATGGCGAATCAGTCGAATCCTTCTTATGTCATGTGGCCGAGTTACGTGCAGAACTTTTTGCTCTCGGTGAATCGATGGACGACAAGTTACTAGTCCCGCTCACCTTGGGAGCTCTTCCTTCCTAGTTTTGGACACTAATCACCATGTTGACCATCACTCAACAGGAGGTGAGTTTTTCCACACTGGTGAATTATCTCCAACAGGTAGAATCCATTCAGAATGTTCAAGAAGCCTTTGAAGACAAGGCTCTCATCATGATCCAAAAGCATAGCAACAAGCCTTAGAAAGGGTAGTCACCCCCACAAATCGAAGCAACATCCACAAGTAGCAACCTTCTCGGCGACCACCACACCGCCACCCTAGAATTAGTAGAACAACAAGCTAAATCGGTGGTGCCACATTTGCTCCACGGATACACACACGACTGTGAATTGTTATTACAATGGTCGCAAGTATGGAAACTTTGGTGAAGAGAGCACTTCTGGCCAAGGATATTCCAAGAAATCTCGATGGCGTGCTTGTAATCAAAGGAAGAATGGTCATATTTGGGCTCAGCAGGATGTCACCTCTAATGAAGAGGTTTCAGACACAACTCATCTAGACATTGTCCTAGTCTCACAAACTTTGCAGTTGTCAGAAAGTGTATGGTTGATTGATTCAGTGCCAACAAACACATGACTGGAAATAAGAAGTTGTTCCATACCCTGAGTGACTAGCCCACTAGAGATCGGATCACCATCATGCAGATAATCAGGAGTATATTGCGGCGGGGATTGGTGATGTCATCATTCCTCTTGGGACATGAAGATGTACACTCACGAAGGTACTATATGTTCCAGGTTTGACCTCAAATCTCTTGTCTGTGATTCAACTTCTTAATCATTGAATGTAGGTTGAATACTTTGTTGAAAAAGGGTCAAGTCCTACATCATTTCCCAGGAGACTCAGTTATTGCTCGAGCATTTATGAAGGGCCATCTATTTGCACTAGATGCGGTCACTTCATCTAACATTGCTCTCTCTAGCTTCAACGGTGGAGTCCACTGCACTATGGCACTTTTGATATGGTCATCTTTCTGTTGAGGCTCTGCATCAGCTCAGTGCCAAGGAAATGGTAAGAGGGCTTCCTCCACTCTCCCATTCCTTACCTATTTGCTTGGGATGTCTTACGAGAAAACAACACAGAGGTTCATTCAAATAGAGCTCTTATCATTCTATGGAGCATCTTTAGGTTGTACACACCGATTTGTGTGGACCCCTGCCAGCTAGCTTCCAAGGTTTTGAGTACTTCTAGCTCATCATTGATGATTACTCACGGAAAATGTGGGTATATTTTCTTCGGAAGAAGAGTGAGGCATTTTCCAATTTCCAAACCTTTTACCAGCAAGCCACCAGGCAGTTTGGGAAGCCTCTCCTTCTCCTCCACTCAGATCGAGGGGGGGAATTTGTATCAAAGAAGTTCTTAGCATACCTGAAGTAGCATGGCATTCAAGCAACATCTGACTGCACCCTACACGCCCCAATAGAATGGGATTTTTGAGTGACACAATAGGACTGTCATGGAGATGGCTCGTTGTATGCTCTCCACCGCCAAGTTGGAGGATCAGTTTTGGGAAGAATAAATCCAGAACAAGGTGTATCTACTCAACCGGGCACCCATGAAGATCTTGCATAATAGGACACCAGAAGAGGTATGGACTGGTTGTAAACCTTCTATTCATCATTTGAGAGTTTTTGGTTGTACTGCATATATGCATGTTCCAGATGAGAAAAGGAAGAAGATTGATCCAAAGACACTACCATGTCTTTTCTTGGGGTATAGTACTACCTCAAAGGCATATCGTCTCATGGATCCTAAGATGAAGAAGATCTATGAGAGTTGAGATGTGGTGTGTGATGAGTCATCCTTTGACTCCCTACCACACAATGGAGATCCAGTACCGACCTCGTCACATAGATTGCTCACACATCTAGATGATGGGAAAGATGATTCTTCTCAAAGAGAAGAAGAGCTGAGTGGAGACTTGTTCGTTGATCTAGGCATGCTGGAAAACACATCTTCACATCAAGCAACAATAGTGTCGATGTTTGAAATGGGTCCAGAATACTATTGGGGATGCACACCTGAACTCACTTCCAGATACTTCTATAGGAATCAAAACATGAAGTCAAGCTAGACATGAGGTAAATTTTACACTCATGAGTTCAGTTTTTGATAGCACTCGAACTTGACACTATTTGTGAGGCATTAGATGAACCATAGTGGAAATAGGCTATGGATGCTAAATATGATTCCCTACTTAAAAATAAGAAGTGGGATCTTGTCGATCTGCCTCCAGGTAAGAAATCCATTTGCTGCAAATGGATTTTCAAAACAAAATATAAGGCAGATTGTTCGATCGACAAACACAAAGCATGACTTGTTGCAAAGGGTTATTATCAACAAGAAGGAATTGACTATGATGAGACCTTTACACCCACTACGAAGATCAAAACCATCAGAGTTGTTTGTTCATTGGCAGCACAAAATGGATGGAAACTTCAGTAGATGGATGTCAAGATTTATTTTCTAAACAATGATCTCAAAGAAGTATACATTGCCCAACCTGAAGGGTTTGTAGATGAGCATTAACCACACAAGGTATGTTGTCTGATAAAGTCATGTTGTGGACTCTAACAAGCACCTAGGGCATGGTATATAAAAATTGATGATCACCTATTCTAGCATGGATTCACTCGTAGCCCCTCGGATACAAATTTGTATATCAATAAGGTGGGAAAAAGATTGTCATTATGGTTTTGTACGTAGATGATCTTGTGATCACGGGAAGTCCTTAAAATCTTATAGATGATGTAAAGAATGATCTAAAGAAATCCTTCGATGTGACCGATTTAGGGCTACTTCACTACTGTCTTGGCTTAGAGATATGGCGAAAGAAGAATCATATCTTCGTCTCCTAGATGAAATATGCCAAGAAACTCCTGAAAAGTATGGAATGTTAGTTTGTAAACCAATGTCCACACCTATAAAAAAAGGTTTGCAATTATCTAGATTCCGGGATTCACCGCAGTAGATGGCACTCACCACAGCAGCTTGTGGGGGAGTCTCATTTACTTAACTTATACCAGATAGATCTTTGCTTTGCAGGTGAGGTATCTCACTAGATTTATGCAGAGCTAAAGAAATGTCATTGGATAGTAGCAAAGCATGTGTTGAGATATGTCCAAGGTACAGTTGACTTTGGTCTGGAGTATCAGAAGAACACTCAGTTCTTCTTACAGGGATATAGAGACTCGGACTATGCAGGATCTATTGATGACAGGAAATCCACTTCAGGTATGTTTTTTATCTCGAATCTAGACTTGAATAGATCTTGAACCACCAAATTCAGCTCTAAACTATCTTGCCCTACTGATTTTTAGGTTGCAGATATTCTCACCAAGCCTCTCGGCAAGGTGAAGTTTGATTTGTTTAGGGGGTACATATTTCGGAACAATGTATTAAGGGTGGGAATGTTATCTTAATACATTCCATGCATTGGTTACACACGGTTACGGTTACTCCTTAACTACCTTGTGTAACTATTTCATTGTTCTTTATATTCTTCCTCCTATCCACTGTTTTAAACACGCATTGAATAAAAATTCATTCTCTCTATTAGACTCATTGGGTTGGGGTTGATGATGTGTGATGTGGCATCCTACATGGATCCATCTTATCCTCTTCTCTTCCCTCTTCTATAAATTTTGAATTTCTTGCCTTGTTTTGGGATGCTTCACTTTTGGAAACTCCTTTTGGGGCGAATTCTTTTTCTATTTTAGAGCTCTTGCTTTGAAGATTTTTTGGAAGATTGTTGCATGCTTGCACTTGGCTGATTTAGGTTGCTTGCATTGAGATAAAGCTTGTTGTTTTGTAACTTAGTAAAACTCCATCATGGAGAGGTAGGAGCTTGGATCTTGAGATGATTCCTTTTTGTTTACGAAAATTGTTATTGTTGTGAATGTTTTGGCATGTTTGTGGGATGTTGGGTAGATGGCCTAGGAATGGTGTAGGATAAGACTATGGAGTTTATTTTATGGGAGGCATAATTGTTTTGGTGAGGTATAAGTGTGGAGGGAGTCGGGATTTGGGTTTCACATTACAAAGAAATAGCTTGTGATTCTTTACTTGTTATGGGGTGCCATAAGAGGTTGGGGAGGTATAAGGAAATGTGAGGAATAAGGGGTACTCGGGGGAGGCATAAGGGCATGTCAGGGATTTTATATACTATATTTTGCATTTGAAATCAGGTGGTGATACCCATTTCCCTTTTGGGAGGCATAAGTAGCATCCCCCATAGTTTCTTTCTCCTTTGGCTTGTTTGATGAAGCCTCAGTGTTGTTTTTCATGCTTTAATGTAGTTGTAAACTACATTCTATTCTTGGACTGTGTTTTAAATGTGAAATTGTTTTTGTGGGTTGTGGAAGCCCTTGTTGCCATGAGTTAAATCACATCTTCTATTGAATCATGGGAGGGGCTTGAGGGCTAATTAAGAAGGATGGATTCTCCTTTTCATTGGATGTCTTGGTTGGGTGGAGAGCGTTGCCTTTCCCCTACTCTTGTTGTGATCAGAATTGGAAGAATGATAAATATATATGTTGTTGTTCTGGAGAAAAGGAAGAAAGAAAAAAGAGTTTGGTAGTCCCTTGTTGAAATGAAATCTTATTGTAACCTTTCCCACTTGAAGTGGATGAACTTGTATATGTTTTGTAATGGAAATATGTTGTATTGAATATGAAATTTGTAATTTTGAAATGTAAAGGAAAGATATACTTTATTTTCTGTCTTAAAAGAAAGAGATGTATTTTGTATATTGTATTGTGAAAATCAATAGAAAAGAGAAGTTGTAAAAGAAGGAAATATTGTCTTTTGAATAAAATTTGAATTTCTTTCCATAATTAGAACTACCACTTTTTGAAATCTGAGTTTGAAATGTGATTGAAATCTCTGTTTAAAAGGAAGAAATGCGTGTGACGAAAATACAAAACTCTATCTTTTTAAATGTGTAAAATTGGAAATCAGAATTTCATTTTGGTTTTGAATAGTTTGATTTGAATCAACTAAATGTATTATATTAGAATTGAATGAATTATAATACTTGGAAGATGAAAATGGCTAATAGATCCTTTAAAATTTGATCTCTATTTTGTATCTTTGAACTGGCAAATACTTTATCCAAAAATGCACAGTTCGAACCTGCAACAATGAAATAACAAATTAAACGATTAAATTGAAGTAGTATGCCCTAAATGAATTCAATTAGACAAAAATACTTAAGGAATTTCTTAGAAAATTTAGCAAAATCGGGCTCAAACCGTTTTGTTGTCATTTTATTGTCAAAGTTGTTTTGTTTTTAAATTGGGAGTCAATCAAACAAACTTACCTTCCAAATCCATCCTTAATCCATCTAAGAACAATTATCCATGTCTAATTGACATTTTGAGAGAGGAAGAAGATCAATTGATTAAAATTTCATAAGTTAAAACTTACCACTTGCCTTTTAAAAGTTTGCGGATCGTTTCATGAAATTGACCCCTTAAACGTTATCAAAATAAAAATTATGGTTCTGTACAAGAGGACGTCAAGATATTTTCAAAATTCCCGTTTTCCCAAAAACGATCTCCCAATCAAAAGTTATGGCCTTCTGAATTTTTCTTCATTTGGTGTTAAAAATAATTAGAGCTATGTAATTTTTTTTTCGGGAAAACTTTCCTTAGTGGACTGTGGGCTTGAATTTTCCCTTAGCACTTTTTGGTCAAAAACGCCAAAGGCACAAATTCCCCTGCCGCTCCACTGACCCACAAGCCTTTCTTTTTGTCAAAAATCACCTAAGTTCAAAAAACAAAATTTTGGAAAAAATTCCCCAACGAACCCACCACCCCGCATTTTCCATTTTGGTTGTTTTCCACATCCGCGCAGGGCCCGCAATAGTCAACTTAACCTTTAAAATAATTTGGGAAAATTTTCTAAGTTTCCTCTACCACCCCCCCCAGCCTGCACGATCGGGGTTGCCACGTGGCATCACAAGGCGTCAGCAGAGCGGATCCCCTTTTTGCTTAGCGCTTCAATTTTTTTTTGGGAAAATTCTTCTAAATTCTCCCACCGGCTCGACACATCCATGACCAAAGCACTTGACACGTGGCGCATTAGGTGTCGGGCGGCGGCGTGGGTCATTTAATTGTATAGCACCTTTCGGCCAAAAGGATCATTGTCTTTAAATGCTCTGATGGCTGATTTTCCACCATAGTTTGAAATGTTGACACGTGTCCTCTTCGGGCTCGCATGCACACGAGGCGCAGATCACGCTTTTGTTCCAAAAGGGAAAATTTTCTAAAACTCTCCCCACTCTGCCGACCCCCGTGCATGGGAATATTTTCATCCCTAGGGTTGTAGACCCACACATGGGAAAAAAATTTTCCCCAGGCCCGTAGACCCACGCATGGAAAAATTTTCCTCCCTAGGCCCACAGGGCCCGCTCTTTGGGAAAATTTTCACCCCAAGGCCCACCGGCCCTTAACTTGAGAAATATGAGGTAGGAGGACTTATTTATATCACCGGAAAGGTGAGAAAATTTCCTATCTAATAGGAATGTTTTGGGATGTTTTGAGTGCATTAATTTTGTAAAAATCAAGTTAAATCTTTTAATCCTATTAGAGAGTGGTATAGTGAGAAATTACCCTCTTAACCTAATTGATTAATCTAACCCTAAGTTTGGACCTTGTGATCTTTTATAATTGTCATATTAATAAAACTATAAGCTATTAATAGTATTTGGCTTGAAAAATTGCTTGTGACAATTGTTGTCTTGTAACCAGTTGTAGACTCTTTTAAACAAAAAAAAATTATTCCATAATTTTCCTAACTAATCCTAGGTTGTTCTTGGGTCTCAAGTGGGTTGTTTTTATGGGCATCACACGTGTCTCACATTTAAATTTTTTTGGATGTGTAGCTTATAATGCTCATATTCTAAATGAGAGGAGGAAGAAATTGGATGATAAAGGAAAAATATATATTTTTGTAGGTTACAGTGATGAATCAAAAGCCTATAAAGTATTCAACCCCATCTCAAATAATTCTATTATTAGTAGAGATCTTGAGTTCATTGAAGAACAAGCATGGGATGGAAGTATCGATAAGTTAATAACTCTCACTATAGGAATAACTCATCATGAAAATGATTTTGATGAATATATCACACAAAATGTCCATCTAGCACCTCAAGGGATTTGTGCAGTGACATCTTCTTCAAATAGCACTCAAGTTTCAAAAGCATCACAGAGGTATCTCAAGTGGATTTTCATCCCCTCCAAAGAAATTTACATCCTCATGAAGCATCAAGTCATGAAAGTAATTCCTCACATTCAAAGTGTGACAGAGTGACATATCATATCCACCATTGGCAACACAAAGGTCTCACTACAGGGACACCCCGGGAAGACAAGAAGCTTAAGGAGATTTATGAACAAAATCAAGGTGATGAGAATGTTGATTTATATTCTGATTTTGCATTATTTTCTCATGATGATCCTATATATTTTGAACATGCATTGGAAAATAAAAATGGGTAAGAGAAATGAATGAAGAAATTGATTCTATTGAAAATAATCGTACATGGGATCTTGTGAGCCTTCCAAAAGGAAAGAGTGTAATTGGCATAAAGTGGGTCTACAAGAAAAAATTCAATGCAGATGGAAATGTTGAAAAACATAAAGCCAGGTTAGTTGCAAAGGGTTTCTCACAACAACTCGGAATTGATTACAATGTGACTTTTGCTCTATTAGCTCAACTAAACACTATCGAAACTGTTTTAGAATTAGCAACTCAAAATAATTGGAAAGTCTATCAAATGGATTTCAAATCTACATTTTTGAATGGCATACTAGAAGAAGACGTTTATGTTTTACAACCACTTGGATATGAAATTGTAGGTCAAGAACACAAGGTTTGTAGATTGAAGTAAGCCTTGTATGGTCTCAAACAATATCTGAGAGCATAGTATAGCAGGATTGATTGATATTTTTGAAAAATGGATTTAGCATAAGTAATAGTGAGCCAACACTATACATCAAGATGAATGATCAAGGAAATTTTTTTATTGTATGTCTATATGTTGATGATCTCATCTTTACTGGAGATTTTTCAATTGACTTGTTTAAGACAACAGTGAAGAAAGAATTTCAAATGACATATTTGGGTCTAATGAAGTATTTTCTTTGTATAGAAGTCAGTCAATAAAAAATCGAACTTTTATATGTCAATCAAAATATTCCAATGATATTTTGAAAAGGTTCCACATGATGAATTGCAAGTCAGCATCAACACCATTTGCCACTGGATTGAACCTAATTAAAAATGATAAAGGATGCAATATTGATCGAACTATGTACAAAAGACTTGTTGGTAGCCTAATGTATTTGAAAGCTACAAGGCCTGATATCATGTATGGTGTAAGTCTTATTTCTAGGTTTGTAGAATCCCCAAAGGATTCTCATTGGCAAGCTAGAATTTTTTTTTAAGATAAGTTAGTGGAATAAAAGCTTTTGGTATTGTATATACAACTTCATATATTTTCAAGTTAGTTAGCTACACGAGACGGTGACTATACAGAAACATAGATGACAAAAGAGCACATTTGGTTATGTTTTTCGTGTTGGTTCAAGTGCGAGTTTCATGGGCTTCTAAGAAGAAGCATATTGTTACTTTTTCTTCGCGAAGCAAAATACGTGGCAGCCATAGTAGCGCATGTCAAGCAATATGGATGAGAAGAATATTATCGGATATAAAGCAAGAACGAGAAGGAGCAATGAATATATTTTTTGATAACAACTCAAATATCGATTGCACTCTCAAAGAATCATTTTTTTCACAAAAGGAGCAAATATATTGATGCTAGGTATCATTTTATCGAGAGCTAGTCAATGATAAATAGATAATTTTGGATTTATGAAGATTTCGAACAATATGCTGATATCTTCACCAAGCCATTACCAAAGGACACATTTGAGCATATGAGAGATTGCTTAGGCATCATAGGTCCGTATTGCTCCAACAATACATGAAGAATCAAGATTAGGAGGGAGTGTTGGAAATATCTAATCTTGTTCTAGATAAATTCCAACTTTATGGAATTCAACTTTATGTAAAAGATATTCACATTTATTGTGAATATTAACTCCTCCAAAATATCAAAAGATATTGTATAGAATATATAAAAAATATTAAGAGATATTATATATGTCTAGAAATATTTGGGAATATCTATAAAATATCCAAAAGATTAATAATATCTAATTTAAGATATTATGAGATATTTTCTAAGCTAGAAGGTTGGAAAACTTCTATAAATAAGAGTTTCACTTTGTAATTCAATAAGAAAGAAAAGAGAAGGCAGAAGTGCTCTGGTGTAGTTTTTATACAAAGTTTGTTTTAATATTTCTCTTGTGAATTTGTGTGTGTTCATAGTATTGTTTTTATTTCATTATCTTAGAACACACCCTCTAGATTAGGAGTTGGACATAATTCCTTCAACTTCCCCTCTGTAATTACCACCATAAATAATAACTGAATCATTATTAACCTATACATCTAGAGCTCAAAGCCTCCTTTAAAGTCCAACAGTTACAGAAGGCAAGTCCCAACAGTTAAAAGGTGAACAATGGAGATCAAGAACCAACAATACTGAAGCCATGCCCTCTGCTGCATTTTGAGGGCTCCAGGGATTGAATTTCCCATGTAGCGGTTTCCAAAAGTATTTAAAAATCCCCAATAGTTCTTAAACATATCGAGGACATCAGATGTCCAAGAGACCATAACACTACAAAGAAATTCCATTAAATTATTCATTGTAATATCCCACCAAGAAATTACAAAAAAATTGATCACGAAAATGATTATACAACCCATAATAAGGCATGGCCATGATAGCTTGGAAGGGTATAAGCGATAGGAATCACAATGAGCATCGAGCTCCTCCACAATACCAGGAAAGGCCACCAACGACAACCCGCAATAAACGTCCCTCCTCCAGCCCCTGGCCGCCGCCCTCACCTCCGCCTCCAGCATCGCCGCCGGGTCTTCACAAACGCCATTCAAAATCCGTCTCTGGAAAGCATCTGCGCAGTCACTTTTGGGCACCCAGCACTAGGTCGCGTAGGACAGCGGGCTGCAGTTTGCTTCGAATGACCGCGATGAGATTCTGTCGTCAATCTCACTCATGTACAGCACTGACCACCATTGCGTCATAAAACGGTAGTCGTGAGCCAGCGCCAGCATGAATACATGGACGAAGGAGTGTATGGGAAATAATAGGTCAGAAGCAGAGATAAGGACCGTCAGATTTCAACGTATTTTTGAGCTGCAATCTCCAGCATTTAAATTCTGACCGATATCAGACAGGATAGGTCTAATTTAAACTAGTAACGCCTCGGGCGTAATAACCGCATTACATTGAGCTTCCACCCATCGGTTCACTTTCCATATTTAACATAACTATACATCTCCTCACGGACTTCGACTTGTATAGATTCAAATGTTTGGTGTGTAATTCATTCTTCTATGCTTTTGCATCGTTGGTATTAGCGTGTTTTGGAATTTTAAAAACCTGTGCTCTCCTGAGTCTTTTCCTCCTGACAGAAACCTACAAGGAATTATTTATTTTGGTATTTACCTGCAGAAAGCTGCGAGGAAATCATTGGGCATCTTTTAGACATGTGATCGTGGCATCAGATAAACTTCTATTTGCGTGGATATAGGTACTTTTATTTTGCTTTGGGGTTTGTGAAAACCTATCCTGTAGCGGAAAAATGATACGCTACACCTGTGCAAAAGTAGTTTTCAAGACCTTTTTTGATACCATGGAGAACAGGTGAAGCCCAGACCCGCGTGTGAGAAAACCTAGACCTATGAGGTTGAACCAGCATTTTTGTCATGGAGCAGCGTAGACCAAAGAACACAGCATTTAATCTTGGATTTTTCAAAAAATCTTAAAGAGAAAACAATGTGGAGAAATGTGAAAGAAAGATATAAGCGGCTAATGAAGAGCCTCCAGCATGGAAAATGGCCCAAATTCAATGTAAGACCAAGCAAAGGATGTGAGCAGCAACAATCAAGAGAAGCATGGAAACCCCGTTACATGAATGTCAAGTGTGAGTATCAATTTTTTTATGACAACCAAAATTTATAGAACACGAGAAACCAGTCAATCAGGTAAAGCTTATGATCCCATGTAGCAATTTGAATACATGTCAATTATGCCTGAATGTCATGCTAGCAACACTATAAGCAAACAGGGAGACATGCATCATTTTAGATACCAAAGTTAAGCCCCAAAACATTTGTTTCTACTTTGTTTTCCTTGAAAGTCTCCATAATATCGACAACCTACAATTCGAGGACATAGTGTGTCAAGGACTACTTGACATCCTCTTGTTCAACGTGTGGTGCTAGGTAGAGAAGATTCATGGCAAGTCTTGAAGAAGCCTTGCAAATGACGAACGTGAGATAATACGCCCACAAGGGCATCTCGCATCTCACTACATGAGCATACCGAGATGAATTTCATTATCTTCTTCATCCCTAAGTAATTCAATTTTTGAATACAATAATTAAATTGCATTTTTTCACATCATGTATGCCTCCAAATTGTTGTTATCTAAAGTCAGTGTTGGTCAAAGGACAAAACTATGCTGCTTGGAAAACGAATATGCACACAATTGTCATATTCAAAGATCTATGGGACATCCTCACTCATATGGTGATGAGTCCAACTAGTACTAATGAAAGGATGAAGTATGAAAAATTTGATGCAAAAGCCTTGATGTTGATCACTCTCAACATTTTCAATGAGATTCAAACACATGTACAGGATGCGACATCATCAAAAGCAACCTAGGATGCTCTCTCCACGATCCACATTGCCAAAAACTAGATGAAAATCCTCCACTTCAAACCAAGCTTCATATACTTAGTATGAAATATGGAATGAAAATAGAGGAATTATTACATTGTGTGGCAGAACTACAAGCATATCTATTAGCACTTGACGAGAAGGTGAAGATAAAACTATTGATCCCGATCACTCCGAGAGCTCTTCCGTAACACCCGCTAAATTATGACCGCACAAAACCCAAGAACAACCTAGGACAAGCTAGAAAATTTATGAAATATATATTTTTTAAAAGTGTGCCCAAAAAAGGTTTCGAAAATAACAAATTGATTGTCACATTAATGTTTCTAATTCGCTTATATTTAATTATAATATTTTATTCATTGTAATAAAGTATTAAAGCTCTCATTACATTTTAACGACTTAATTAGATGAAGCATGGTTTAGTTTCTCCCTAAGTGTTATTTTAATAAACAAATTAATTCAACTATAGTGGGAATTTCCCACATTTTAATCTCAAGGGTAAAGGGGACAATATAAAAAAATACTAAGGTTATATTAATCAATAAGGTGATTGTTGACCAATTTTTGTCCTTGGGCAAGATTGATCAAACACGACCTCGCACAAAGAAATGGAGAAGCGTTTTAGTCTTTCGAGCTTACATCCAAATTCAAGATCAAGTTGCACTCGAGCTCGGCGATGAAATGTTGTTGCAATGGCAAAGGGATGGCTGAGAAAATGTCGACGATTAGAGCTCAAGTGAAACATTTACAATTTGGGCGTGTTTGCAAAGTTTTTCCTTCTTTTTCTCCTTCTCGCTATCGTGTTTTCTTTGTCATTTCCATCCCGCCTTCCAGCAAACATGTGGTCATCTTTGATTGTTCGCGGCATGGTGGATCTATTTGGTGAGTTTGTTATTTTGCTACTTTTAAAAACAATGTAAAGTTAGTCCCATAGCTCCGTTGGTTTTTGATTGGATGTTGAGAACTTGTAGACTTGCAAAGCGCAAGGGTGGGCCCTTTTTGTGCTTTAAGGCATTATGGTGAAAGGTGAAAAAATGAAAATAAATGTCAAAGGCTCGTAAAGTTACATGTGGCCATGCCTTTGTCACATGTAGAGGCGGGCTAGTGGGGATATCTCGGCACTTTGGCATTTTGGGTTTTTTTAAAAGGCACAAGTTATTATTATGCCCCGAAGCCCACGAAGAAATTTTTCCCAAGTGGGATTTGCGAGGGTGCGGGCCTAGAAAAGTTTTTCACCAAAGTAATATGCGGGCCATCCGAGGAAATTTTTCCCAAGTTTTAATTCACACCGCAAGCGGCTGGGGAGACATTTTAGTACTTTTCACTTTTTGCTAAAAGTGCGTTTCCAATTGCAGTTCGTAAGCTTCGGAGAAATGAAGGAAAACATGCCTAAATCCTGCAAGGGACACTTGCCCATGTTTCAGTCAAAGCGGGGAACGTGGGTCGTCGGAGTTAGTTTGAATATTTTGGCTCCTTTTTGAAAAGGAGTAAAGTCATTAAATGGGCCACAACTCGCCAAGGACTAGAAATCTTACATGTTGAGTCACACCAAATGTTGCATATGGGGAGGTGGGCCATCGGAGGAAAATTTAGAAATGCAAAATATGAAGTGTGAGCCCACGAGCTTGAAATGTTTTTTCACCAAATGCAAAATATGAAGTTGCGAGGAAATATTTTGCACTATTTTGTTTTTGTTATTTTTGTGCTAAAGGTGTAAATTCAATTTTGAGCTGCAGAGCTAAAGGTGCAAAGTGAATTTTGGGCCCGGCGAGGTGTTTTTGCCAAACGAAGAAAATGAAGTTTCGGGGTCGCAGAGCTGGGGAAGACTTTCAAACTTTTTCCATTTTTACAAATGGTGCAAATTGTCACTTTGAACCCCAAGTTCTGCTTATTGGAAAAGAATACGAAGAATGCAGGGGTGCGGGCCATCATAGAGTTTTTAAACTTTGAAACTTTTGTGAATGTCACAAAATTAATTTTGGGCCCATGGAAATTGTGTAAACATGTCATTTCACTCCTGCAGGCTGCGAAGGTTTTTGGAAATTTTAATTTTTGTACGCAAAAGGAAAAAAGTGAATTTTCGGGCCCAGATCTGTTTGCAAAACTAGTTTTTGCCATTTTTTCCCTAATTTAAATGCAAAATTTTAGAGGAGCATATATTTTGATAAAGTGGTCAAAATTTGACAAATTTGGTACCATTGGAAATCTCTCAACCTCCTCTATGCCATGGAAGCATAAATTTTGATTTTTGGTGAAGTTTGGTGGGAAAAATGAGAAAACATGCTCGGCTCTGGGAAAAACACGGAACCAGACCCCACTACAAAATGTAATGAGGTATGGCACCCATTTCTTCTCCAGCAAGCTCAAATGCATTGGGAAATGGATTTGTAGTGGCGCCCTTGACTTTGGGGATGGATTTTTATGAAGTTGTCGGTTGGTCATTGTGAAACTCAAATTTTCTCTTTCCTCTATCTCATCCGACATTTTATATATTGTAATACTTGTCATTTGACAAGGAGATACATTCTTGACATAGAGAAACTCTATCAAATTTGTTTCTTGACACCATTTTTGAGCATCAAACCTTCTCCCATGCCCGTAAGTGGATTTGTGCCTCTGAGAAAATATGCAATGGTAGTGCATGCACATTTTGGAGTAATTAAAATCATGTTTTGTGGTGTTCTTCAACACTTTGCATTGTTTTATTTTTCCATGTGCCTCTCCTTTCCAAATCTATTTTCTGTGCATGTTTTTTCACACTTGCAGTGTAAGATGTTGTGTTTCTTGGAGTTTTAATGGTGGATTTGGATTTGGGTCTATGTCACTTCTATCGACTTCCCGTAACTCCATTTTCTCTATTTCATCCTCACTCAATAGAGTATATCACCATTTTCCTTCTCTTTGTATTACCACTTTAGTGTAGGATCTATTTTCCCCCTTTCTCTCTCCTTGGTCCCTTGGAATAATTAGATTAGGATTAGAATAGTTTTTCCCGCACCGGGAGTAGTTTGTGGCGAGCATGGTTTAGGAAGAAGAACTAGCTTTCTCTAGAGGATCATCTCAAGTACCTAATTCCCATAGCTTGAAATATGATCTAATGTTATGTAGATCACACCGGTGTCTTTTTATTAAACAATAGATCTAAGATACATCCGGGGTGTTGTGATTTTGCACTAATAGTTTTGGCACACCCGTGGGACTTAGAGGTGTCAATTTTTATCGTAGCAAGATTGATGTGCACTTGTTGTAAGTTTCCATCTTGTAAGGAGCTTTAAAATTACAAATTTGGCGACTCTAAAAGTAGTAGAATCCATTGGTTCTAGTAGTCCAATCTTGGCAGATTCATGAGAAGAATCCAAATAAGATCAAGAACTAGAGAAGAAGGATTGTTTTTCTATCTGCATTTATCCCCAAAAAGAGAAAGGAGAGGAAGAAGAGCTCAAAGATCTCCATCTCCACCAAATAGAACTTTGTCAACTCCTCCACCTGATAGACCTTTCATTCAATCAACTAGAGTTCTCTCGACCAATCAGGATGGCACACAACCCAATCCCTATGTCAACTTCACTGGTAGCAGCCCACTTTCTCTCAATGCACAAAATCTACTTCTAGTTGCAGCATTGAAGAGCATCCCATATTTCCATGGAGAGAACTAGACTACTCCTATTGAAAATGTTCAAGACATTGCAAATGTTTGTGTGGTTCATGAAATTATTGAGATGGATGTTGCAGATCAAATTGTTAGCCTCTTCATTCAAGGGTAAAGATTTGGAATGGTATAGAGTCTAACAAAGAGACTCTATTCGAATTGGGATCATTTGTGCAGAGCCCTTCACAATAAATTTGGAGAAAAGGGGGATAACCTATCTCTATTAGAAAAATTGACAAAAATTAAGAGGGCTCCTAATGAATAGTTGATAGATTTAGACTTCATATTTCAAGGACATGGAATAGAATTCCATTGGCCGCGAGACTGTTAGTATCCAAATTGATTCTCCCTTGCAAGCTGATTAGCATCAAAATTGAACAAGACACTTAGAGACATCCATACAATAATGTATGTTGTTTTGTAGTGGGGGAGGAGATTCATGTGGCTCTTTGTCACTCAAAGGATGGAGAATTGGATAGCACCATCAAAAGGATTTGATCTATCCTCACTACTTTAGGTTGTGCCTTTCAACCAAAGTGAGAGGACCCTTTGTGTAACCTCTGTTGATGAAGGATATGAATAGGTACTTCTTTGCACAAATTTTATAAAGAAAACCTTGAGAAAATATGATCAATACACCATCACCCAACTCTCACAAGTTGTCACACTAGAAGATGGAGATATTTTCTAAGACAAGGTTAAGGTTATCAAGACATTGAAACCGATTGCTTCTACATATTTTGATAGTGGAAATTTGTCATTTGTGGATATACAGGACAAACAAGGGTATTTTAGGTAAGATTCATGGTTTATTTTAAATTTTTGGTGGGAGATTAAGCAAGAAAAAGTTGAATTTTCTAGATCTTAGAGAACCTTCACAACAATTGGAAAAAATCAAAACAAAATGCTTGAAAAGCCAAAATATTCCTTCAACCAAAGGTGTGAAACAATGGAGGCCCATATTTCAGGTTTTCACACAATATTCAAGAGTTTAACAATTCTCAAGTTAAAAGACTCAATTAAACATTGAAACCCCTAGTTTATCGTGGCCTAGGATACACTCAAAGGCTTACAAACAATCTCTGTCAACAAATGAAAGTAAAGTGATTTTTAATTGTTTATTTCATTACCAGATGAAGGCTCTTCTCATAATGAAATTGCAAATGCCACTAAACTATCACATGGATGACATTTTGTGTGATTCAGAGATAATCTAACATAAGATTGCAATAGGAACAAGAAAATCTATTTGTAGACATTCTAAAATAAAGCGGATACAATTTTGCCCAAGATTAACACGCGATCAATTCGAGTTTTATTTGGTTCATCAGCCAGGGGAAGTTTCTTGAACAATCCCAGATCTCATCAATGGCTATACACTTGTAACCATCTTGACATGATTGAAATATAAAAACACAAGAAAATGATAGGTTTCTCGATGGTCTCTCGGAAGATGGGATTTCCCAAATTTTCCCGTAAAAATTAACCCCAACCTTTTACATGACTAAAGCATGCTTTTTATAACACTCAATTTACATCCAAGATTTCCCCACAAGAGAAGAATATATGAGGAACCTTTGTGGCACATATCTCGATCATTATTTTAGAAAGTAAGTTTTAAATGATTTATAACAAAAAGTTGCGGTGTTTCAAAAGATGAATCATTTTGAATATTTGCATCATTGTTTTAACTAGGGCATCCATTGATCTCCTCTAGATACACATTTTTCATCCTTCATGCATGCAACCTCCTTTCCCATGCCTTTTCCTCTAGAATTTTTCTCTGCTTGGATCTGGTAATTTGTTTTTCGAAGGTGCCTGAGAAAATTCATCCAAAATATTATTTTTTTCGCACTTCTCGGACTTATAATTGAGCTCCAAAACAATTCAATTGCACTTTTCCAATAGAAACAACAAGAAATCATCAATAATTGATGAAAATCGATGCATATTTGCATCCCTTAGTCTTGGAATGTTAATGGTGAAAATACCGGATGTATCGAGCCATAACCGTTATTTTTGTCCTTTAAAATATTTGAATCTGGGTCGTCCATGTGGAAAGTTTTGAGTTAAAATGGGCATGGAGGTGCCTTTTTCCTTTTATAACTTTTGGATAAAATGCACAATTTTCACATTTTGCCCCACCCTCCACTTTTAATATAAGCCATACACGTGGCTTAATCCTAGGTGTTGATGGAGTCACGGCCCACTTTTGCAACTTTACCTTTTTTGACAATAAGGAAGAGATTTCCAAATTTTGCTAGGCTCTCTACCCTTGACTTTTCAAATAGACACGTGTCCTCCCGATGGCCTTTGACATTTCTCTCATATTTTTACCTTTTTTCACCATAATTCATTAGAATATAAAATAGACCCACCGAGCCACAACCAATTAGAAATGAACACGTAGACACCATCGGGGGAAAAAATTAGGAAATTTCTCTGCCGCCCCATAACTTTGACTTTTTCAACTATAACTCATTCGGGCAAGGGCCAAATTGATCTTTTTGCAAACATATCAAAAAGTTACAAGTTCATAACATAGACCCACCGAGCCATAACCAATCAAAAGAGGCCTTGTATCTACAAATGTTATATATAAAATTTGATGGGGAAAATATGCCCGTGAAATAGTAAAATGCACAAGACATCACCATTTGCACCCAAATTTCAAATTTTTCATCAAGGGAAAAGATTTTTGCAAATAAAACCAAGCCAAAGAAATCCCCGACCATGGAGAAGGATTTTTAAATGTACACAAATGAATAAGAATATTTTCACGATCCAATCAAGGAGATATAAAATATGAAGAACTAAGAAGAATGAAGAGTTTTTAGCGCAAATTTGGGCACGATCAAATCATGCACCAAAATCAGCTCCGAATCGGGGATGGGAACTCCCAAAGAGTGCCACAAGAAAAATAGTAGACCAAGTTCCAAAAACAAACCATTGGGAAATGGACTCACGAACCAAATTAAAAACCAGATAGAAAAAAATCAACCCTCCGAGAAAGAACCAAGAAACTCACAAAACCCAAGTCACCAAGGACCAAGATGAACAAAAGCACAAAAATAGAATGAAACAAAAGGACTATACACTTTACAAATGGTGCATACCTCAATTATGAGAAATCAATCAAGGAAATGTTTCAAATGCCTGCCATTAATAGGAAACTTAATCAATTCCCCATCTAGGTCTTTTAGGAAGAAGGTATGTTCACCAATTCGAATGTCAATAGAATAAGGGCCCATCCAAAATGCATCAAAATTTCCATGTTTTCCTTATCCTAATTTCTACTATCCTAAAGCAACACAAGATATCCCATGTTGAAAGCTCTTCGAGTCACCTTCTTATCAAACACCTTCTTCAATTTCTCTTCGAATTTTACATGCCTCTCGATGGGATTCCCTTCATTCTTCATCTAACTCAACAATTTGATTGATGTGAGCATAATAATGACTAACCTCTTGATCTTCTAGTTGTTGAAATTGAAAAGAAGACAATTGCATATGCAAGGGTCAGTGAGCTTGATTTCCATACACCAACCGAAAAGGGATTTTTCCAAAGATCTCGTTTGAAAATAATTCTATCAGCCCAAACAGAAAACTTAAACTACTCACCCCACTTCCTTTTGTTTAAATCCAAGGTTCTTCTTATTATCTTCAACATATTCTTATTGTTAGACTTTGCTTGTCCATTTCCTTGAGGATTATAATTCAAGCATATGTTAAATTGATCCCATATTGATGACACAAATCCACCAAAGGTTTATCTTGAAAGCTCATGGCATTATCAACAACTATCTTAGCAGCACTCCAAACCTACACATGATATGATATAGAATGAAATCCAAGACAATTTAGTGAGTTGCTTTCTTTGTGGGGATTGCCTCCAACCACTTGGTGAAGTAATCGGTGCTACTAAAATCCACTTATGGCCAGCACTTCAAAGATCTGAAATCTCACCAATGAATTCCATTCCCATTGCTTAAATGGGACTTTAATTGATACATGCTCTAAAGGAAGGGTTCTGAAGCTTTCAATCTTCTAGAAAAGCACTAAGAACTTTCACATTTTCTTACCAACAGAGTTGTATCTTTGAAAAGAGTTGGCCACCAATAACCAGCCCTTAAAACCTTATGGGCCATGACTCTTCCAGCAAAATTCCTCGCACTCACTACTCCATAGAGATCAAAAATAATTTTAGGGTCTTCATCTTGATAATGCATCTTAAGAGAACTCACTCAGGGTTCTTCCAAGCTAACCCATAATAAGTAATAACATATTTTTGGGAAGCTAACTTAAGTGCTCTTTTTTATTCTTACTTATATAATCAAGGCACCTTTGTAGATGTTTGAGATAAAAGATGATATCCCCTGTACCATTCAAATTTACCATTTTTTCAAGGATATTCAACATTTCTTCTTCAATTTCATTTACCTCAATTTTCTGCAGATTGCTCTCTGCCATAAGTTTTTCCAGCCCAAACCTCTAACCAATTTTGTCATTTGGATATCCATATCATACTCTTGCATCTTATTTACCCATCGGCATCTTTTGCTTGAAATTCCATCTTTGATAGGATATCCTTCACCATGGTTTGGGGATCATACGCTATGAATTTATAACTCAAAATGTATGGCCTCGAAGATCTTTATTTCTTTGACCAAATCAAAATCTTGCTTATCCATGATAGTGTACTTCAATTCAGCTCCTTGTAATGCCTTACTGAAAAAGGCAATTGGTCTTTCAACTCCTTCATCATCCTTGTGCAACAGACAAATGCAATAGTATTCTTTGAAGCAAAAGAAAACATTTGGAAAGCCTTCTTATAATATGGAGATGCCAAAATAGGGGAATTCTTCAATGCATCTTTGATCCCATCAAAGGCCTGAATGGTTGCCTCTTCCCATTTGATACATTGATCTTTCTTCACATGCTAGTGATTGGAATAGTTAGCTTTGTAAAGTTGGAGATAAACCTCCCGATAAAGTTTATTTTCCCAAAAAGGATTGAATTCCCTTCTTGGTTCTTGGAATTGGGACTTTGCTAATGGTCTCTACCCTTTCGGGATCAATCATGACCCATTATTTTGACACAATGTGTCCAAGAACTTTTCTTTACTGAACTCTAAAATGGAACTTCTTAGGATTAAGTTAAATACCATACTCCTCGCATCTTAACAACATTTTTTCTAATCAAGTGTTGCGGGTGATTGTTTCTTTTTCGGAGAAAAAGTCACATCATCTTGATAAATAACAATGAAATCATTAATGTAACCAGAGAAAGCTACATCCATTTCTCTTTAGAAAGTTTCTCCAACATTTATTAAGCCAAAAGGCATTCGACATATACATATGTTCCCCAAGGAGTGTTAAAGGAAGTCTTGATTCACTCTAATTTCTTCACAACTACCTATTTATATGCAGATAAACCATCCAAGGTACATAGAAACGTTAACCTGAAGTAACCAATTGTAACATTCTCCATATTAGGAAGAGGGTAGTTATCTTTCATTCATGGTCTATTCAAGTTCAAATCCACACAAAGCCATATGTCCGTATTCTTTTTTCTAACAGGTACTAAGTTTGTAGTGTATGATGAGTACCTTGTGGGCTGTATGATTCCTCCATCCCTCAAATTTTTCAATTCTACTTGCATCTTCAAGGAAAGGAGTGGATTGATTGGCCTCTGTTTCTTCCCGAATGGTTTGGCATTAGTTTCTAGAGAGGAATTTCATGCTAAAACATATCTTCCCTATATGCTTTCAGTTAAGAATATTACCATGCTAAGAAGTCTTGATATTTCTTCAATGATTGGACATATGACTACTTCTCTTCCTTTCTCAAATTGCTTCCTAGCCATATATTCCTTGGTTTCTCCTTCGTGCCTAGGTCGTGCTCTTCTACATCTCTCGAGGCTGACATATGTCTATTGATAATGCAATCAAATTATCAAAGTTTTATTCAAGTACTACAAAACCTTTGGGAATAGTGTTAGTCTTCAATAATGTCTTTGGATAATGTCTCCTTCCCTTCACTACACAAACCATTAGCTACCAATCTATACATTGATAGGAAAATTATCCTTGGTTCTACAAAAACCTTTGGACTTGGGCATCATTTTCAAATACTTTCCAATGTTCAATGTTTGTTAGGGACAGATGGCTCTCGCTAATACTTCAATGTCATAATCACAATAGGGGATATTGTACAATTTTCAAATCTAGATCCCAATACTACTAACTTGTCTGCCATAGTATTGTACTTCCTATCATGATGTATAATATTAAAAGAGTCAAACATCTCAATGAAATCCTAGACTGCATGCTTATACTACTTCATTTTATTGTTTTTGTGTCATACGGTTTTCTAACTTGCTTGACAATCAGCTCTGAATCTCCTTTAACAATGATGTCTCTAATATCATATTTCCAAGAAATTCTTAAACCCAATAACAGAGTTCTTCATATTCTACAATTTACTAGTGTACTCAAAGTTGAGTTTAAAAGAAAAACCAAAATCTTCATGGCCCGGAGATATCGAACAACACCAATACCATTTCCAAATTTAGAGTAAGCCCCATCAAACAATAAAATCTAAGGAGATCGTGCTTGTTCAAAACACTTGCATTGATCAATTTTGTGCTCTTTACAATCAGCAAATCCAACAAAGTTATCAGCATCAACATCTATGTATAACACTTCATAAGAAGCATTATTAGGATCCTCGATGAGATGTAGCATCGTCTTTTCACCGTATAACTTTACAAGGCTGCCCTCAATTGGGATAGTGGCATAAGACATGTCCATTTGAACACTACCACCAACACTAGCCACCCATTTGCAAGGCAATCAACAATAACAACATCTAGTTTTTAGTTCTTGCTCGGGTAGGCTATAAGTTGCACTATTAAACCCTTAACTCATCCAACCACTCGACACTGTTTGCAATCCATGGCGGTGCACTTCCCATAAGTCTTTGTCACTTTGATATCTAATTCATTCATTACCTCAAGAGGCATAACATTGCATGATGCTCCAGAAACAAACATACAGTTGTGTAACAACCGATCCTTAATAATCAAAGTGGTGAAAAATGGATCCACATTCAACCGAGACTCAACCAAAGATGTTCCCAAAAAAACTTCAAGTGGTTCACCTAGTTCTTCCAAGATTGGGGTTTTCAACTCTGTAATGGTAGGAGGAGTCTCAATATTGTTTACATTTCTACCTTAGGTAATATTTTCTTCTTTCAATCCCAAATACTCAAAGGCCCTTTTCTTGTGCTCAGGGAATTGAGCAATTCAACAATAGGAACAAAAACCGTGATCGACTCAAGATTTTTGCAATGTCAATAGGAACATATTTGGAAAAGGTAACATTTGGAGGGAGACTTACAAGTTCATTTGACAACAAAGGATTTTTCACTTTTTGAGCATGAGGAGGAGTGTAAGTTTTGTTTGGGGAAATGAGGCTTCTTCCATATGCATCTTTCTTAGGATTTTCCTTAGTAATATTTGAAAGCAATGGGGTTTCTAGTTTGGCTTGAGGCCCTACCCCTTTGACAACTTTACTCTAACTATTATACTCCTTTTCTTAGGAAACTACAACATTCATTAACAACATCCTATTCTCTTCATAAGGGATCCCTCCATCATACTTCTTAATCATTAAAGCCCTTAAATATTGAAAGTAATTATTGGGAAAATCAAAATCTTGCACCATGTCAATTTCAAAAGCATGAGAGGGAGGAAGAGGAAATACCCAGTGAATGCAAACCCGAAGCTTGCAACAATTCGACACTTATTAAATCAATAAAATTTTCCACTTGCTATGAACTTGTAGAGCACTCCATCATGCATGCATTAACATCGGTGTCATCATCAACAACCTCCTCAACTTCTTAGTCTTCAACATATGGAGAATGGGGCATGAAACATTTATCACACCATTCAATCACATTGGATTCTTCCACAACAACAACATTGGTTGTCAAAGGATTAGGAACCATTCTATTTTCACGAGGTTAGGGTTGTCTATTTCCAGATCCAACAAGTCCTTTTCTTCTATCATCATATCTATGATCACCTCTCGGGTGATTTGTAAATCTTTCTTGACCTTGTGGCTTGTGCTTCCCTTGAGAACTTTGTCCAATTCCTTTCTCTTCTCTTGGAAATTTTGTAAGATATTTATTTGATAGCTCCAGCTTACAATTTTTAAAACCTCCTCCAAATCCATAGATTTTCTTGATTGAGGCTTTCTGGATTGATCAATTTAACACCCTCCCTCTTAGGAGGTTTACCAATTGCTTTGATATTGTTCTCTATTTGCAGAGCCATTGTAGAAGGTTTGCCTAAAAGTTCCAAGGTTTTTGTCCCTCAAATAGTATGTAGCCTTTTTGTCAAATGCATCACAATACTTTATAAGACAAGATTCATCACATGGCCTTAAGTTTATAGGAAACCTTCTCAAGGTTTTTTTGAATCTTGTATTGAAATCATGAATAGATTCATTAGGATTTTCTTAATATTTTCAAATTCTGATAAAAGAAACCTAGGATCTATTTTATCTCCATACTGCAATCTAAAAGCATTCTTCATTTCTATCCATGAATCTATGGAGTTGTCTAGAAAATATTTATACCAGTCCCTTGTGTTGGCGCTCATTTGATCTTGCACCGTTTTCCCTAGTTTTCCCTTTCATTTACGTGTTCTCATTTTTATCTCTCAAATGGTTGAAGTGAATCTCTTACCTCTGTTTATATCCCTTGAATTTTTGCAAAATCCTTTTTCATGCCCTATTTTGAAGAAATCCCCAAGTTTTCCCTAAAAGTTTTCCCTAAATTCTTCAAATCTGCTTTTTTCAAAAAAATGTTGAAGTTACTTGTAAATGCCTTTGAAAATCCTTCTCCATGGTTGCAAAATTCTTGGAACCATGATTTACCTAGTTTTGTTTCAAATTTTCCATCCTTAGTGAAAAAATCAAATTTTGGGCATGACTAGAAAATATCTATGTTTTTGACGGTCTGAAGGGCATCTTTACCCATAAAATTCTTCCTCGAATTCAGCAAATATGTGGACATCTTTGGTTGGTCGAGGAATGACAAGAATATTTTTTTGAACTTATCACTTTTTGCTATTTTGGCAAAAAGGCAAATTTGGTCCCATAGCTCCGCTCAATTTTGATTGGTTCTTTTGGTGCTTACGTGGCATATTCTTATTGGATAAGGCATGATGGATTTTTTGATGAACTTGTTCTTTTTGGTTGCTTTGGAAAAAGTTTGAATTCTCCCAGTGGTCTCACCAAATTCTAATTGGCTAAACAAAATTCAAGTGGCGGAGCAAATTTCTTATTTTTTCCCGAAAGTGTACACGTGTCGCATGTTGAGCATTTGTGGAAAAGTGGGTCCTTTTTATGTTTTAAGGCATTATGGTGAAAAAGAGTTAAAATGAAAAGAAATTCCTAAGGCTCATGGGAGGATGTGTGATGGTTTAAATCAAAGATGGATTTGTGGCTTCTGGGTTCCTTTGAAGTTTTTTGACTTTATTTTCTAAAAAGATTAAAGTTACAAAATGAACTACAACCCGAGGCGAATCGAGAGAAGGAAACATGGTAGGTTGAAAAGGTCAAAGGCAGAGGAGATGTGGATTGGCGGAGCTTTGGAGTTATTTGAAGTTTTTTGCCTTTTTGGGTAAAAGGGTTAAAATATTGAAAAAGGCTGCATCCCCGCTAAGGATAATTAATGCCTTGTTCAAATTTTTTTCAAAGGGTCAAATGCAGGTCGAGTGGGTTGCAGAGGAAATTGAAACTTTCTTCTTTATTATCAAAATTGAATAAAGTATAAAAGTTAAGCGCGGTCCCGACAATGAAGAGTTGAAGTTTTCTCTTAAAAAATCAAAGGAAAAGGTGCGGGCCTTTGGAGGAAAGTTGGAAATTTTGCATTTTGGTAAAATGGATTAAAGTTCTAAAAAATAAGCATGCCCGCCAAAGCAATTAAAGCATGTATTGAAAAAGAAAAAGTGGATTGGCGGGCCACTAGAATATTTTGAAACTTTTTAAATTTTTTTGCTAAAAGGGTTAAATTACAAAAGTAAGCGTCACCCCAAAAAAAAAAGGGCATTTGAAGCTTGCATTGAAAATTTAGCGTGGAAACGCGCCGGTGGAGGAAATGTAAAAATTTACCTTTTTGGTAAAATGAGTTAAAGTCATGAAAATGAGTGTGGCCCCGACAGAGTATAATAATGCCACATCAAAAGGTAAAGGCGGGAATGTGGAGCTCCGAGGAAAATTTGAAAAAAATTCCTTTTTCCAAAAAAGAGGTAAAGTTGTAGAATCGACCCACGATTCCACTGGGACCCACATTGGGACATGTGTCAAGCCTATTTTTCAAGGGTGGAGGGGGAGAAAAATGTCAAAATTTTACATTTCTTTAAAGGTTATAAAACATTAAAAAGTGCTCCCATGCCCATTTCCAATCAAAATTTTCAATGTGGCTATGTCTAATTAAAAGTTGTAAGATTGACTGATATGCTGCATTTCATTTGATTTTTTCGCCATTGGAGCTCCAGGATGTTTGGAGATGCGATTTTTGCATCATTCTTCATAAATTTTTTCATAAATTCATGTCATTTTGGTCTGCAAGGTGCAATTGAATCGATTTGAAGGCTCAATTTATAAATCTAAGGAACTTTCGAAGTGGATTTTTTCTCGACCTCATGCAAAAACGTAAAATGCCGAGATCCGAAGTTGCGAGTAAAATTTCAAAGGGGAAAAGATGAAATGAAGAAGGAAAAGGGATATGTATGTGTAGAAGATGAAAAATGTGCCCCCTATTGGAATAATGATCCAAATATTTGCAATGATTCACCTTTTTGAGGCACCTGGCAACTTTTCGACATTTTTCTATTAAATGTCCATTTTGCAAATCATGATGGAATTTGTAACAAACTAGATGCTTAGGATATTTTTTTCTTGGGAGATAAGGGTTGGATATAAATGAATGTTGTAAAATGGATGAATTAGACATGCAAATGGTCGAGGTTGAAAATCACAAGAAAATTTAAGAAAATCTCATCTTCTAAGAAACCTTTACAAAACTTGGTTAATTTCTTCTATGTTAGATTTCAATCATGTTGAGTTGGTTACAAGTGTATAGCCATCAAAAAGCTATGAGTTTGTTTAAATAACTTTCCCCTGTTGATGAATCAGATAGATTTTGAATTAATTTGTGTTAAATCTCTGGAAAAGTTGTGTCTGCTTGATTTCTAGAATGCCTTCATGTAGTTTTTCTTATTTGTATTGCAATCTTATATTAAAATGTTTGTGAATCACACAAATCTCATCCTTGTGATTGTTTAGTAGAATTTGTAATTTCATTATCATACGATCTTTCATCTGGTAAGGGAAAAACAATTTAAAAACACTTTACCTTCATTTGTTGACAAATATTATTTGTAAGTCTTTGGGTGTACCTTAGACGTGATAAACTAGGGGTTTCTAATGCTTTATTGAGTCTTTAACTCTAGCCTTCATGTTAAGTTCTTGGAGATTGTGTGAAAACGTGCAAATTTTGGACTTCATTGATGCACACCTTACAGTTGAATGAGTATTTTAACTATTACGAAGCTTTCTATTATTGAGTTTTCCTTTTGTTATTTAGGATCTCAAAGATATGGCACAAGTCAATTTTTCTTGCTTAATCTCCCACCAAAAAATCATTCAAAAACAGTGAATCCTACCTAAACTACCCCTGTCTTTCCCTGTATATCCAAAAAGAACAAAATCCACTTTCTAAAATATGCAAAGCAATCAGGATTCCATAATGTTTTTAGTAACCTTAGCCTTGTGTTGTGAATATCTCCATATTCTAGAAGTGACAACTCTCGAGAATCAGATTTGGTGTGTTAATCACATTTTTCCAAGACTTTCTTTATAAAATTTGTGTAAGAGAAGGATTTACCAACATTCTTCAAACAACATAGGTTACAAAATAGGTTCTCTTACCACAGTTGAAAGGCACAACCTAAAATAGTTAGGATAAGATCAAATCCTTCAAGGTTCTACCCACTTCCTCAAATCTGAGTGCTAAAAAGTCAGATAAATTACTTCCCGACTAAAAAATGACATACGTAATCGTTTATCGCCTCTGAGTGTCCTGTCAAATCCATGATGTTTCTCATTTCGAGAAGAAGATTAAATCTGGGTACCAACACCTTGCATCCTCCTCCAGTGTGAATAAACAATTTTATATACACATCCTCAAATTCTATCTCAAAGTATTCCATCATATTGAAAAATATCTTCAAATGATTATCACCACTAATAGCATTGTTTCCTTGAAACTTAGGCAATCTATTTCTAACATCTTGTGGTACCATGTTTAGATATCCATCCATACCTCTAAAATTGATAGGACCAAAGGTATTAATAGCAAATGTTGAGTCAGGTTGAGGCTGGGCCATATTGATTTGAGGAGGTGCTCTAGTAAGGGATACAAAATGATGAGGATTGAGGGTTCTTTCGGGCATAGGAATATCAGCTTCAAAATGAATATCCCTTAATGGCTTTGTTTCTTAGAAGATTCTATCATCTTTAGAAAATATAGGGACAAAATGAGAAGTAAACTTTTCCAATACAAATGAAGGACCCTCTCTAGATGGAGAATTCAATTCAACAAAAATACTACCTAATTTTGAATCTCTTGAAGACGTGTGGCAATCTTCAATGATAGGTAGATCGGTTTCAAAACGATGTCTCTTTCCCCGACTTCCGATCTCCAACAACTTTCCGATTCTTGTTCCTTCATAATTTTTCTTTCCCATCTATGGAAACTACCTTCTAGCAGGTTCTTTAACAAAGAAAGATATTCTTCCTTCCATCTTTGCAAAGATTAATAAAAAAATTGTTTGATAGTGGTTAAGACAACTTTGGTATTTATCAAAATTTAAATCAATAGGGATTCCACTAAGGATTTTCACCTTAGTTGTGAAAATGCACTATAAACGACCTTTCAAATGTTTTTCAATACCAGATTCATGCAAAAATTAATAGATTTGACATTCCTTTACCTAGATTTATCATTGACAAAACAAACTTAGTGCACTAACTACTGGAAACTGGAAATATTGCACACGACGAAATTTTAAGTTTTCTCAATTCTTACAAATCTAACACATGATGACATTTAGAAAATGTATTTTCACTTAGATGAAGTAAGAAACATTACCAAGGTCTCTCTGTGTATGCATTTGCAAAAATACTTCAAAGAAGTCCCGACAACGATGTCAATCTGGTGTTGGTATCCAAATTGATTCTCCCTTGCAAGCTAAGCAACATCACAGTTGAACAAGACACTTTGAGACAACCAGATCATAATAGATGTCATTTTTGAGTTGAGGAGGAGTTTCAGCTATGTCTTTGTCACTCAGAGGATGGAGAAATGTATAGCACCATCAAAAGTATTTGATCTATCCTCACTACTTTAGGTTGTGCCTTTCATCCAGGTGAGAGGACCCTTTGTGTAACGTCTTTTGATGAAGGATATGAAGAGGTCCTTCTTTACACAAATTTTATAAAGAAATCATTGAGAAAATATGATCAATACACCACCAACCAACTCTCACAAGTTGTCACACTAGAAGATGGAGATATTTTCTAAAACAAGGTTAAGGTTACTAAAGAAATTGAAACTTTATTGCTTCTGCATATTTTAAAAGTGGAAATTTTGCATTTGTTGATATACAGGACAAACAGGGGTATTTCAGGTAGGATTCATGGTTTATTTGAAATTTTTTCTGGGATATTAAGTAAGAAAAAGTTGAATTTTCTAGATCTTTGAGAACCTTCACAACAACTAGAAAAAAATCACAATGTGAGAATGCTTGAACAAATGCCAAAATATTCCTTGAACTAGAAGGTTTGCAACAATGGAGGACCATATTTACACATTTTCACACAATATTCAAGAATTTAACACAAAGGCTCGACTTAAAAGAATCAATTAAACATTAAAAACCCTTGTTTCATCAAGCCTAGGATACACTCAAAGGCTTATAAACAATCTTTGTCAACAAATGAACATAAATTGATTTTAAATTGTTTATTTCATTACCGAGATGAAGGATCTTCTCATAATGAAATTTCAAATGCCACTAAACTATCGCAAGGATGAGATTTTGTTTGATTCGTAGAGAGATTATAACATAAGATTGCAATAGGAACAAGAAAATCTATTTGAGACATTCTAAAATAAAGCGAGACACAATTTTGCCCAAGATTAACATGGATTAAAATTCAAGTTTTATTTGATTCATCTATAGGGAAAGTTTCTTGAACAATCTCGAGAGCACATCAATGGCTATACACTTGTAACCATCTTGACATGATTGAAATAAAAAATACAAGAAAATGACGGGTTTCTCGATGGTCTCGAGGAAGATGGGATTTCTAAAAATCTCATAAAAATTAACCCCAGACCTTTTGGATGACTAAAGCATGATTTTATAACACTCAATTTACATTCAAGATTCCCCCCAAGAAAAGAATATTCGAGGAACCTTTGTTGCAAATATTTGATCATGATTTTAGAAAGTAACTTTTAAATTATTTACAACAAAAAGTTGCTAGGTGTTTCAAAATATGAATTATTTCGAATATTTGCATTTTTGTTTTAACTGGGGCATCCATTCATCTCCTCTGGAAACACGTTTTTCATCCTTCATGCATGAAGCATCCTTTCCCACGAGCTTTTCCTCTGTAATTTTTCTCTATGCTTGGATCTCGGTAATTTGTTTTTTGCAGGTGCCCGAGCAAATTCGATCCAAAATATTCAATTTTTACACTTCTCAGACTTATAATTGAGCTCCAAAACAATTCAATTGCACTTTTCCAATAGAAATGACAAGAAATGATCAAAAATTGATGAAAATTGATTTGTATTTGCATCCCCTAGAATCGTGGAATGTTAATGGCGAAAAAACTAGATGTATCGCGCCACAACCGTTATTTCTATCCTTTAAAAAATTTGAATTTGGGCCATCCAGTTGGAAAGATCTCGAGTTAAAATAGGCCTAGGGGTGCCTTTTTTCCCTTTATAACTTTTGGAGAAAATGTGTAACTTCCAAATTTTTCCTCGTGCCTTAATTTTTAATATAGGACCTAGACGTGGTGAATCCTAGGCATCGACGAAGTCGCAGCAACTTTAGATTTTTTGACAAAAAGGGAAAATTTTCCAAATTTCCCTAGGTGGTCCACCACCTTGAATTTTCAAATACACGTGTACTCCTATGGGCATTCGATATTTCTCTCATATTTTTACCCTTTTTCACCATAATGCCTTAGAATATAAAATAGACCCAACGAGCCGCAACCAATTAGAAATGAACATGTAGACACCATTGGGGAAAAAAGTAGGAAATTTCTCCACCGCCCCATAACTTTGAATTTTTCAACTATAACTCATCGAGGCCGCGGAGCCAAATTGATCTTTTTACAAACATAGCAAAAAGTTACAAGTTCCAACCGAAAACCAATCAAAAGAGGCCTCATATCTACAAATGTTAGAGATAAAAGTTGATGGGAAAAATATGCCCTTCAAATAGTAAAATGCAGAGGACTTCACCATTTGCACTGGAATTTGAATTTTTCACCAAGGGAAAAGAATTTTGCAAATAAAACTAGGCCAAAGAAATCCACGACCATGGAGAAGTATTTTCAAAGGAACAAAAATTAATGAGAAGAGTTTCATGATCCAATCAAGGAGATAGAAAATATGATGAACAAGGAAGAATGAAGATTTTTAGGGAAAATTAACGCACAATCAAATTGGGCACGAACAAGACCAACAACTGAAGGTTCTTCTCTATACTTTCTTAAATCTTTAAATTCTGATATTTCTATAATGATTCAATCTATGGGAGGTATAACTTTACCTACACCCTATAACATTTCCATTAGAGCTGAAATTTTTTTAATCGAGGCTGGTAAACTTGCACCTAGGCCACCTATGCCTTTATATCCAGAATTAGGAAACCCAAGCACTAGTCACACACCATATTTGAATCCCATCCCACCCCCTAGAAATCATAGAAACAATGAGGCTTCTACTTCTTCAATAACTTCAAAAAGTACCAGGAGCTCTTGAAACATATATGCAAGACATAGGAAACAAGCTAGTGACTATTGACATACAACAAGCTCGAGCCCTAGGACATATTAGCCTTAAACTCGATCAAGCTAGGCCCCAATACCAGCAAAATAAACCACCAAGTCATGCTACAAATAAAATTTTGAACCAAGGAAAACATCAAGCTGCCAAGACATTCCACCATATGATCCAAATGCAGCTTCAACATCAAAATATTTGGTTCCAACACAAAACAACATGGCACATGAGTACAAATGGTGTTACCCCTGATGTCTACCTCATAGTCAATCAACGTGTTCCAATGGTGCACTAAACAAGGCCTTAATGCTACGAGACCTTTGGTGTGTCGCAAGAATCAAGTCAAGAGGAAAATTAGCAGCTAGAAGCTTAGCAAGAAGCTCAACAAGAGGCACCTCCAACTGAAACTATGCTTGTTAATTGGAAAATAGAAGACTTTTGTTGAGTTAACCAAGCCCCTTCCCAAAGTGTAGCTGCCAATACATGGTCCAAGAAAAGGAATATTGGAGAGGGACAATCATCAAATTTAAGTGATCCACAACCCTCTACTACTCCACAAGGTATTGCAATCAAAGTACAGCTCCAAATGTGGAACGTCGGCCCAAGCCACCTCTAGACTAGCTCAAGTGCCGAGTTGTACAAACCCATGTGCAAGAGAAGAATATGCAAGGCAAAGGGCAGCAGAAGGATAGTTCATCTCCATTCAACATCATTGAGAAGATGAAGAAAACAAATGTAAACATCTCAATGTGGGAGTCATTGGCTATCCCAGGACAAAGAGACCTATTGCAAGTTGCTATGAAAAAATTGTCAACGCGTCAAATAAGCCACCCAATCGAAAAAGAAAGTTCTTACCAAGTGAAAAACAAGGTAAAAATTTTAAGCCCCCACCATTCTATGTCTCATTGATCATTGGAGATAAATTGGTGCATAATTGCATGATTGATTCTAGAGCAAGTAGCTCTGTAATGCCAAAACAAATAGCTAATCAGTTGGGTCTTCAATATGAAGTCATTTCCAAAGGTGTGGTGCAATTGGATGGTACAACAGTAACAAAAGTTGGAGTAATAAAGGATTTGAGCCTCACATTGCATGCATGTCCCAATGTGACTTTCTTGCAAGATGTATTAGTCATAGACTTGCCACCACTCTTTACATTGTGCTTGTCAAGAGACTTCACTGCTAAAATTGGAGGTTATTTGTCTATTGATTGGTCACACATGTTATTCAGAACAAGGTATGGAGCTAAGGCTACAATCAGATCTGAGCCTATTGCAAACTTCCATATTGAGCCTCATACACCGAGTCCAATCAATGCAAATTGTTCAAAGCATTTGATCAAGAGGATTATCCAAGCACCCATGAAGATGATACCAAGGTTAGATATATTCCAGACTTGACTCTTGATGAATGGGCAAACAAAATACATGCTTTTGACCCTTATAAAGAAATGGAAGAATCTGAGCTAGGAGTTTATTGTTTGCATGAAGAGAATCATCCTCTCCCTAGCATCACCAAGCCAGACCACAAGGATGATAATGAGGTATGGTAGTTATTATTTGATGGCTCAAGGAGTAGACAAGGTGCAAGAGGAGGAGCTATGATTGTTTCACCCCAAGGCACAAAATATTACTCATCTTTTCACATCTAGTTTTATTCCTTAAACAACATAGCTGAGTATGAGGCTTTGATTCATGGACTTCATTGGACCAGAAGGAGAGGCATTAAGAATATGCAAATATTTCGTGATACTTGAGAAGATTGTGAACCATGTCACGAAAACATGCTGCAAGGAATGACCTACTCGGGAGCTATAAAACTAGGGTAAGGGATCTCATTGAATATTTTGAAGCCTTTAGAATCAATTCCATTCCAAGAAAGAAGAATGAAGCAACGGACAAAATGGCATAATTGGGGCAGCATTTGATGTTGTGGAAAGTATAATAAATGATAAGTCTCAACTCCATATCAAGGTAGTTATAAGGACAGCTTATCCCGAAAAACAACACAAGTTGGAAAGTCTTTGATAATGATCAGCAAATTGTCAATTTTCTACAAGAAGAAGCTGAGTTCTCTACCAGAAACCAAGACAAATTGGAACAACAATATGGTGACCAAGTGGTGCAGATGAGAACCAAAAAATTACCAAAAGGTCTTGTGACATTGGATTTAATATTCAACACAAATGATTAGTTCCGGAAGGAGAAAGAAAACATTTAGGAAAAGGGTGAAGATTCAGATCTCATTTCAATAGATGAAAGCAAGACATTGTAAATTGGCAAGGTAAGTACTCCACAAGAAAAAGCTTAACTTGTTCAATTTTTCAAGAATTCATAGATGTCGTTGCATGAACCTATAAGGATTTAAGAGGTTTCAACCCAAGATTGGTTGAGCATACAATTGAATTAAATCCTGAATCCAAGCCTATCAGACAAAAGAAAAGGCCAGTAAACCCTCACATTGAACCTCTCATGAGGAAGGAGTTAAACAAGCTGATTGAGGCTAGCATCATCTTTCCTATCAAGCATTCAAGTTGGGTTGCAAACTTGGTGCCTGTGAGGAAAATAAATGGAGAAATCAGATTGTGTGTAGAATTTCGTGATCTAAACAAAGCATCACTCAAAGATCACTATCCACTTCCATCAATGGAGCAAATCTTACAAGTTGTAGCTGGTTCTGAAATGTTTTCATTGCTAGATGGCTACTCAGGCTATAATCAGATAATGGTGAAAGAAGAAGATCAGTTCAAGACAACCTTCATTACCAAATGGAGTACACATGCTTATAAGAAGATGTCATTTGTACTATCAAATGCTGGAGAAACATTTCAGCGAGCTATGGACATGGCATTCAAAGGATTAATAAATAAATTAGTGCTCGTATATCTAGATGATATCACTTTGTCTTCTCAAAGAATGCAACAGGCCACCTCTTTCACCTCAGGAAAGTATTCCAAAGGTGTATAAGGTTTGCGGTGTCACTGAATCCAAAGAAGTGTGTATTCTTGGCACATGAGGGAAAATTGTTCAACCACGTTGTCTCAAGAGAAGGGTTAACAATTTATCCTTAAAGAGTTGAAGCCATCCGAACACTTCCATTGCCACAACACAAGAAATCTCTCGAAAGCTTCTTGGGAAGAATAACTTTGTTCACAGACTTGTGCCTAATTTTTACACTCTTGTGAAGCCTTTGAGAATGATGTTAAAGAAGGGTCTTGCATTCAAATAGACAACATAAGGAAAAGAGAGTTTTGAAGCCATCAAGGTGGCAATATCACAAGCTCCAACTCTTATCAACCCAGAATTATCAAAGGACTTCATGCTGTATGATTTAAGAGGATCAAACACAATCCTAGCTATGTTGGTATAGCTGAATAGAGAAGGATTAGAACAACCCATAACATTCTTCATCGGAACCTTGAAGATTACGAAGTAAGCTATTATTTTATTGAAAAGCATGTCTTTACTATCATTAGGAGTTTGAAGAAGCTCGGATACTTGGTCTCAAACAACAAGATTCAACTACTAGTGTCTCATGCTGGTGTCAAGGAAATGTCACCTAAATAAAGAATTGAGTGAGAAAAGAGTAGGTTGGATCACCTATGTAATGGATTATGATATTGAAATCAATGTGACCAAGGTGGCTCATGGCAAAGGGTTGTGCGAGAAGCTCGCCTGCAGACAACATGATGAGTCAAAAGGAGAAGAAGAAACTATCATGTCTTTGCTACAAAATGATCAAGAATGACTAGCTAATGATGTACCCATTCCATGTCAAACCGAAGACTTGGTGCCTTATCTCCAAACAGTTCTATGCCCTCAAGAAATGAGCGAGCAAAGAGTAGGTACTTCAGATAGCAATCCATCCCATATGTACTTATTGATGGTGTCTTGTTCAAGAAGGACATCAATGGTGTTCTATTGAGGTGCATTGGGATAGGCCAAATTGAGAGGATGTTGCATGATTTCCATGATGAAGAGGCAGGAGGCCACTTTTCTCCTTGAGTAACAACTCTCAAAATCATGAAGGCTGGTTACTATTGGCCTAAAGTGTTTGGTGATTGCTACTCATGGATCAAGGGATGAAAGAAATATGCATTCTTTATAGGGAAAGAAAGGTTAGTAGCCCTGCCCCTTCATCCAATTTCAATATATTAGTTATTTATGCAATGGGGATTAGACTTCATTGGAGTGATTAACCAAACTTCAATTAAAGGTCACAAATGGATACTTATAAAGAACCGATTATTTCACCAAGTGGACTGAAGCGGTGGCACTTAAGGAGGAAAATGAATCCAATATCTTGGATTTCTATGAAGGGATAGTCACTAGGTTTGGAGTCCCTTCCACTATCATATCATATAATGCATTGGAATTCCTTGGTGCAAACAACACTAAATGGGCTGTCAAGAATGGTGTATACCTCAATACTTCATCAAACTATTACCCTGAAGGTAATAGGCAAGAAGAGTCCACAAACAAGAATTTGAGAAGAGTCCTCAAAAGGAATCTTGATGATAATAAGAGGATTTGGCACACAAAGCTCAAATTAGCTCTATGTGCTGATAGGATCACACCCAAGAGGTCTACAGATAGCTCTCCAAGCAAGCTTGTATATGGAAAAAAGTAGTCCTGCCTATATCACTTGAATTGCCAGCATTGGAGCTCATGAAGTAGCCGGAGTTGTTTGAGTTTGAACCATTAGAGGTAAGGTATGCAGAGTTGAAGGAGTTGGAAGAAATATGAGAAAATGAAGTGCAGGCCATGGAAAAGATCGGCCTTAGTTAAAATATGGTTTGATAAGAAAGAAAGAGAAGGGACCTTTCGGCGGGGATCTAGTTTTGAAGTGGAATACGGATCGGGAAAAACCAGAAGGCATTCCAAGTTTGATTCCATTTGGAGTGGCCCCTACATGGTCACAGGGATGTACAAGTAGCATTGCCTTCCAATTGTCTACAATGGATAGTTGAGAGTTGTAGATTCCCGTGAAAAAAATCTATCTTAAACATTGCTACTAAAGAAAAAGGGTTTTACCTTTGTAAATATTAGCCTAGGGTTTCAAGTACTCTAAGTGTGTATGCACACTGTCTTGTTGTAGTTTAGGTTTCATTTCACTAAGTGATTTGGGATAGGTTTTTTTGCTCCAAGTTATATCACTATGCAGTTCGGTGCACCTCCGGTGAAGGTTGTAAAAGTCAATTCAAGAAATTGGGGAATGCTCCAAGTCAAAATAATTCCCTACTCTCACAAACTTCATTTTTAAGATTTTCTTGTAGATATTGAGAATACGAAGTGGGGAAAGATCATGATCAAAATAATGCAAGTATTCAAGTTCAAGTTCCATGTGAAGATCAATATCAAAGGCTATCAATTACAACTCCATGCCCAATGTATTGCTACAAGCAACTCATCTTTCCACTTAGTAAGCGGTGACCCCATGAGTTGCCAAATTGTTGACCAATTTTTTCCCTCGGGTAAGATTGATCAAACACAACCTTGTACAAAGAAAATGGAGAAGTGTTTCAGTCTTTTGAGCTCGCATCCAAATTTGAAGATCAAGTTACACTCAATATCGGTGATGAAATTTTGTTGCAATGGTGAAGGGATAGCCAAGAAAATGTCGAGGATAAGAGCTCAAGTGAAAAATTTGCAATCTGGGTGTGTTTCCGAAGTTTTTCCCTTCTTTTTGTCCTTCTTTCTTTTTGATTTTTGTCCTAGTTTCCTGTGGACACATGGTCATCTATGATTGGTCACGGTATGGTAGATCTGTTTGGTGAGTTTTTATTTTTGCTACTTTTGCAAATAATGTAAAGTTCATCTTGTAGCTTCATTCATTTCTAATTGGACGTTGAGAATTTGTAGTTGTAAAGTATGAGGGTGGGCCCTTTTTGTGCTTTAAGGCATTATGGTGAAAGGTGAAAAAATGAAAAAAATGCCAAAGGCCCACAGAGGGACACGTGGCCATGCCTTTGTCACATGCACAAAGCGGACCGATGGGGATATCTTGGCACTTTGGCATTTTGGGATTTTACAAAAGGCAAAATTAATAATTGCGGCCCGCAAGCTCGTGAAGGAAATTTTTCCCAAGTGTGATTTGTGGGGGTGTGGGCCTGAAAAGTCTTTTCAACAAAGTAATATGTGGGCCATTGGAGGAAATTTTTCCCAAATTGTAATTCAAGCCGGCGGGCTTGGGAGACATTTTGGCACTTTGCGCTTTTTGCTAAAAGTGCGGTTTACAATGTGGGTCCATGAGCTTGTGGAGAAATGAAGTAAAAATTCCATAATCCCACAAGGGACACGTGGAAAAGTCATGAAATGGGCCGACTCACGGGGACTAGAAAAGTTACATCTTTGAGTGGCACCAAATGTTGCATGCGTGGAGGCGTGCCGTCGGAGGAAACTTTGGATTTTTTCCAAATTTTTCAAATGGTGAAAATATGAACTGCGCACTTGTGGAGCTAAGGAAATTTTTTGCACTTTTTCCATTTTTTGCGCTAAAGGTGAAAATTAAATTTTGATCTCACAGAGCTAAAGGCACAAATTGAATTTTAGGCACGACGAGGTGTTCTTTCCAAACAAAGAAAATGAAGTTTCGGGGCCACGAGAGCTAGAGAAGACCTTTAAACTTTTGCCATTTTCACAAATGGCACAAGTTGCAACTTTGAACTCTAAGGTCCGCTTTTGGGAAAATAATATGAAGAATGCGGGGGCACGGGTTTGCCGGAGAGTTTTTAAAAAATTTAAAAACTTGGTACCATTGGAAATATCTCAACCTCCTCTATGCCATGGTAGCATCAATTTTGAATTTTGGCGAAGTTTGTTAGGAGAAAAATAAGAAAAATATCTCAGCTCAAGAAATAGCGTAGAACCAGCCCCAACTACCAAATTTAATGAGGTATGGTGTCCATTTCTTCTCCAGCAAGCTCAAATGCATTGGGAAATAGATTTGCAGTGGCACCCTTGACTTTTGTGAATGGATTTTAATGAAGCTGTCATTTGGTGGGTGTGGAATTCAAATTTTCTCTTTCCCTCTCTCTCATCTAACATTCTATATGTTGTAAAACTTGTCATTTGACAAGGAGAGACATCTAGGCATAGAGAAACTCTATCAAATTTGTTTCTCAACACCATTTTTGAGTAGAAACCTTATCCCATGCCTAGCAAGTGGATTTATGCCTCTTAGAAAATATGTAATGGTTCTGTGCACATTTTGGAGCAATAATAATCATTTTTGTGGTGTTATTCAACCCTTTGCATTGTTTTATTGTTTCCCCATGCCTCTGCTTTCTAGATCTGCTTTTATTTGCATGTTTTTTTGCACTTGCAGCATAATATGTTCTGCTTCTTGGAGTTTCAATGGTGGATTTGGATCTCGGTCTACGTCACTTCTTTCTAACCTCACTCAACTCCATTTTAACCATTTCATCCTCCCTCAATAGAGTATCTCACCATTTTCCTTCTCTCGGTGTATCACCGCTTTAGTACATAGGCTCTGGTTTTTCTTTCTTTCTCTCTCCTTGGTCCCTTGGAATAGTTATATTAGGATTAGAATAGTTTTTCCTACACTAGAGTAGCTTGTGGGAGGTAGTTTAGGAAGAAGAACCAACTTTCTCTTCAAGATCATCTCAAGTTCTCAAGTCCCACAGCTTGAGAGATGATCCAATGTTATGCAGATCACACTAGGTATCTTGTTATCAAACAAAATATCTAAGAGACATCCGGGGTGTCTTTGTGATTTTTACTAACAATTTTGGCATGCCTGGTAGGACCAATAGGTGTCCATTTTTATTGCAACAAGATTGATGTGCACTTGTTGTAAGTTTCAAGTTTGTAAGGAGATTTGAAATTGCACATCTCGTGACTCTAAAAGAGGTAGAATTCACTGGTTCTAGTAGTCCAAGCTTGGAAGATTCATGAGAAGAATCCAAATATGGTCAATAACTAGAGAAGAAGGATTGTTTTTCTATCTATATTTATCCCCAGAAAGAGAAAGGAGAGGAAGAAGATATCAAAGATCTCCATCTCCACCAAATAGAGCTTTGTCACACCTCCAATTAGGTAGACCTTTCATTCAATCAACTAGAGTTCTCCAACCAATCATGATGGCACAACCTAATCCGTATGTCAACTTCACTTTGGTAGTATCCCACCGGCTATCAATGCACAAAATCTAGTTTCAGTTGTAGCATTGAAGAGCATCCCATATTTCACTGGAGAGAACTAGACTACTCCCGGTGACCACATCCAAGACATTGCAAATGTCTCATGCGCTTCATGGAATTATTGAGATGGGCGTTGTAGTCAAATTGTTAGCCTCTTCATTCAAGGGTAAAGCTTTGCAATGGTACAGGAGTCTAACAACAGACTCTATTCAGAATTGTGATCATCTGTGCAGAGCTCTTCATAATCAATTTTGAAAAAGGGGGATAACCTATCTCTATTAGAACAATTGACAACCATTAAGAGGGCTCCTAATGAATAGTTGACAAATTTCAACTTCAGATTTCAAAGGACATGGGATAGAATTCCATTGGCCATGAGACCAACAACTGAAGGTGCTTTTCTATACTTTCTTAAAGCTTTAAATTTTGATATTTCTATAATGATTCAATCTATGGGAGGTATAACTTTACCTGCAGCCTATAACATTTCCATTAGAGCTGAAAATTGTTTAATTCAGGCTGGTAAACTTGCACCTAAGCCACCTATGCCTCTATATCAAGAATTAGGAAGCCGAATCACTAGTCAAACACCAAATTTGAATCCCATTCCATGCCCTAGAAATCAAAGAAACAATGAGGCTTCTACTTCTTCAATCACTTCAAAAGAGTACCGTGCTCTTGAAACATATGCGAGAACCTACGAAACAAGCTAGTGACTATTGGGAGACAACAAGCTCAGAGTTCTAGGCCATATCAGCCTCAATCTCAATATCAAGCTATGTCCCCATACCAGAAAAATAAACCACCAAGTCATGCCACAAATCAAATTTTGAACCAAGGACAACCTCAAGCTTTTAGGCCATTTTGACCATATGATCAAAATGCAACTTTGACATCAAAAGATTTGGTTTCAACAAAAAACAACATGGCATAAGAGTACAATTTGTGTTACCCCCGTTTTCTACCTCATAATCAATCAATGTGTTCCAATTGTTCACTAAACAAGGTCTTGATGGTACAAACCTTTGGTGTGTCCCAAGAACTGAGTCAAGAGGAAAATTAGCAATAAGAAGCTCAAGACGAAGCTCAAAGCCACGAAGCTCAGAAGAGGCACCTCCAACTGAAACTATCTTTGGTTAATTGGAAAATAGAAGAAAAGGAATATTGGAGAGGGACAATCATCAAATTCAAGTGATCCACAACCCTCTATTACTCCATAAGGTATTGGAAATCAAAGTGCAACTCCAAATGTGGAAGGTCAGGCCAAGCCACCTCCTAGACCAGCTCAAGTGCCAGTTGTAACAACCCATGTGCAAGAGAAGAACATGCAAGGAAAAGGGTAGTAGAAGGATAGTTCATCTCCATTCAACATCATTGAGCAGATGAAAAAAAAATATAAACATCTCAATGTGGGATTCATTGGCTATCCCAGGAAAAAGAGACCTATTACAAGCTACTATGAAAAATTGGTCAACATTAAATCAGCCACCCAACCAACAAGAGAAAGTGCTTACTAATGCAGCTCATTTGGAGGAAAACAAGGTAAACATTTAAATCCCCCACCATTCTATGTCTCATTGATCATTGGAGATAAATTGGTGCATAATTGCATGATTGATTCTGGAGCAAGTAGCTTGTAATGCCAAAACAAATAGCTAATTAGCTGGGTCTTCAATATGAAGTCATTTCCAAAGGTGTGGTGTAATTGGATGGTACGACAAGAGAATGGTTGGAGTAATCAAGGATTTCAGCATCACATTGCATGCATGTTCCAATGTGATTGTTTTTGCAATATGTATCAATCATAGACATGCCTCCGGACTTTGCATTGTGTTTGTTTAGAGACTTCACTACTAAATTTTGAGTTTATTTGTCTGCTGATTGGTCACACATGTTATTTAGAACAAGGTATGGAGCTAAGGCTACAATCAGATCTAAGCCTATTGCAAACTTCCATATTGAGCCTCATATACTAAGTCCAATCAATGCAAATTTTTCAAAAGTTAATCAAGAGGATTATCCTAGAACCATGAAGCTGATACCAAGGTTGGATAAATTCCGGACTTGACTCTTGATGAATGGGAAAACAAAATACATTCTTTTGAAAATTATGGCTTGTGGAAAAATTAGAATGTGGGTGGGTGGGGTGAGGGGGGAGGTCAGTGACCCCACCCCGCATCCCATACAAAAACATGGGGTGGGGGGTGGGTTCGGTGACCTTCCCGCCCACAATCTACTCCTCAAAATACGGTCAAGGTGTCATAGCCTACAACGTGGTTCACTAAAAATTGTTTTTTTATTTCACTTAAATTCTTTGCTATGTTTAAAACCTAAAAGTTAGTACGCATTATTTTCTTTTATAATTTTTGTTAATATATTAACTAATATATATATATATATATATATATATATATATATATAGTATTAGTTGTTAATAGTGTTTATATATATATATATATATATATATATATATATATATATAAACACTATTAACAACTAATACTATTACTATTATTTCTAATAAAGAAATATATATATATACATATATATATATATATATATATTGAGTTTCATTTCTTTTGTAATTTGATAACTTTTATAAGATGTTTAATATAAAGCAAAACTCTTATGTGGTTACATTAATTAATATTAGATTTAAATATAACCTTATAATAACTCTATAATAAATTTATATGGTTCAATAAGGCTATGGCCAATTGGTAATCAAGCAATTTTCTTAACTCCACTAAACTTAGGAACTAATCTATTTTTGTTGGACATGTAAATGACAATTAAAATTTAAGTTATTTCCATCTAAACATACATAGTTTTACTTTCTTACAACAATGCAAGGAAATGAACAAAATAGCCTAACTTTTCCTTTACATGCCTTTCAAGTATTAAAATAAAATTTACTATTTCTTGACTTTTCACAACATACCAAATTGCAACCATTCTCACAACCAAATTTTACAAGATTTCCAATAAGTTTTAAAATAAGAACTACTAACTTTCCAATAAGATCTATACACTTATATGAGAAAATATTCAACTACAATGGGAATAAGATATTTCCCCTTTTAAACTTCTTTTCTATTACAACAAAACTAGCTTTACAAAAATAAATCTTTCTTTCCCCTTTTCAACACACAACACAACTTTAATGTCCAATAATAAATATAATTTTTTATTCAATTATAGCTCCAAGACTCCAATCTTCAACCAAGCACCATATTCTCATCACTTGACCACAACAATAAAACATGGGGAGAGGCAACACTCTCCACCCAACCAAAATTCCAATGAGAAGAAGAAGCAATTCTTCTCATTGGCCCTCGAGCCCCAACCACAAGGAAATAAGGGATGTTTCAACACATGGCAACAAAAACAATGCTTCAACATCCACTTTCAAAAACCAATCACATAAGAAAGATAACCAAAAAGCACTTATTTTTAACCATAAGGAATTCCAAAACAAAGACTTCTAAAATATCCAAAAAGAGATAGGAAAAATGGGGGTGCCCTTGTGCCTCCCAAGGGTTTGGATGCCCACCTCTAAATCCCTCCAACACACATTCAATCCCCCAATATCTTATGCCTCCCTCACAACAAAACTATGTCTCTTATGCCTCCCTCACTCTTATGCCTCCCTCTCTCTTATGTCTCCCACAATACATAACATAATAGAATAAAATAAGGTGGGGCATCCAAAACCCACTCCCTCCTAAACCCAACAAGAATCTCTTATGCCTCCAAACATATTTCATCCCCATATCCAAATCTCAACAAAACCTAAGGTCAACATACTACCCAACACTTCAAACAAGAACACAATTTCACACAATCACATAACATGCAAGAAACAAGGAGAAAAATAAAAGAGCAAGATCCTACCTTGCCATGGTAAAGCTCCTCTTTGAAATCTAGTCCCAAAATCTTCAACACAAGAAATTATCCAAGAAATCTTAAAATCGTACAAGAAAGTAAGTAAAAAGAGATCTCCAAAATTAATTGAGTAACCCCAAATTCCTCTAAAAAGTTTCAATAAATAGAAAGGAGGAGGAGGAAGATGATGTGGCTCCAAGTAGGATGCCACATCATTTCCTCTCCACTCCACATGACCCAAGTCAGCCCATACTCCAAGGAAATTAAATGGGTTTTTGAGAGGTATGACAACCCTCTTACACACACAAAATCAAACCCATACCCTTTATGACAAAGAAATAATCATATGTAAGAAAGTGATATAAAAATTACAATTTGTCTTCGTAAAATAAGTGCTTTCACTTGAACCTCACGGGATAAGTAATTTCTCTTGAATGCTCCTCAAATATATCCCGAGTAATGGTCTATTAATCAAATTGGAGCTTCTACTCCTCTGTCCTCCACCACACACCGTCACCATCCCTCGGAAGATAGATTGCAACACAAGCTTTCATGTTGCTAGTCTGAGGGCTGAGCTTGAAGCACCCACTTAAGCTCACCAATTAGGCCTCTTCCTGAAACCCACAGTATCTCCAGAATAGTGAGAGAGGTCATAGCTTCAAGATCTCCCTAATATGGTCTGTAGTTGTTGAATGGAAACCTCTAGGCCTCTCTACATACTTCTCTCTAGGTCTAGGGCTCTGAGACCTATCCCTATATCCTAAAATCATGTCTCCCTTTCCATGCGTGACTCTACTCTAACCGACTCCATGCGATATTTCGCTACCCTATGCTCCTTGATGTGTCGAGGAGATGCATGAGCCTCAATAGATGGCTCCCTATTATGTTTGGTTGATCATCTTCATAAGGACCCTCCACATATAGTGGCATTGATGTCTGAAGCGTCCTATAAAATATGAGGTAGAATGGCCGCTACGGCCTGATCTGGAGGTAGCAAGTCTAGATTTATGTGTAAGGACCCCGCTTCTAGTCCGCGCCTCCTGCACATACCAAGGCTAGAGTTAGTTCATTATTCTAGGTTTTATTCCAATTTTCTATGTTTACTAAAATATACAATTTTCAGAAAAAGTGTTTTCTAGGTTGGGTTTTGTGCTTGGTTTAATATTGCACTAGGTTTAATGTCCGTGTCTCATGTTTTCTGTGTGCCCAAGGGTCCAAGATTTTAACCCACGACTTTGATACCAAGTGTAACACCCACTAAATTCTGCCCACATGAAGCCCAAGAACAACCTAGGACAAGCTAGAAAAATTATGGAATAATTTTTTTTTTTTAAAAGCGTGCCCAAAATAAGATTTCAAAATAACAGTTGTCAAATTAATGTTTCTAAGTTGCTTATATTTAATTATAATATTTTCTTCATTGTAATAAAGTATTAAAGTTGTCATTACATTTTAATGACTTAATTAGACGAAGCATGGTTTAGTTTCTCCCTGAGTGTTATTTTAATAAACAAATTAATTCCACTATAGTGGAAAATCCCACATTTTAATCTCAAGGGTAAAGGGGCCAATATAAAAAATATACTAAGGTTATATTAATCCCCAAGGTAACTAAATTTAAAACCAATTAACAAGGTCCCTTACAACTATTATAAAGTGACCCCTTAACAAAATAAAGTGACCCACTTAAAAAGTCAACCCATTTATTTTTGGATTTAATCATTTAAATATAAATTCAAATTCCACTCACCCACTGCACACCTAATTTTTGTAGGGATGAATCTCATCCCTTGGATGAATCCATTTTAGGCCTTTAGATGAGGGAGGAACCACTAACCCTAAAGTATGCTTAAGAGAACTACTTTCTCCTTTCTTTTGGTTTATTATTTCTCTTTTATTTTGTAGGTTGTTGGAGGAGGATGGGGAAGCCATTGGAGGCCCTCTTAAGCTTTTGGGGAGGCATACATGCTCCATTATTTTCTTATTTGTTTATACCCTCATTTAGGGTTTTAAATGTATTTATTTATTTCATTTCAATATTATTTTCTCAAGTAGGCAAATGGGTTTGTCCCATTTTGTGATTTAGTTAAGTTTGATATCGAGTTTTCATTGTCGGTAGAGGGATATATATATATATATATATATATATATAGACAAACACACACACACACACAACACGTTTATATATACATATAGATGTATTTTTTATTTTTTTAATTAATTTTTAATTGATGAAAAACCTGAATTTTCAAATAGGGTATTATTGTAGAAATACCATTAATCGATTAATATATGTATTTACACACACACACACACACACACACAAAGATAGATATATATATATATAGTAAAGAAACTAATTTATTTTACACGATCCGCGTAGGTTCCAAATTATCGTAGGATTGAATTTTTATGCGAGATCGCGGACTTGTGGTATAGTATTATGGGATTAAATGGTATTGGGGTTGGGTTGGACTAAAATGCGCCATTGTATGGCTTGTGGAAAAAGTAGAATGTGGGGGCGGAGGTCCCGACCCAACCCACCATCCCATAGAAAAACATGGGGTGGGGGGTGGGGTGGGCAACCTCCCCCACTATATCCTCCTCACAAATACAACACAGGCCGTAGCTACACATTATTTTCTTTTATAATATTTGTTAATATATAAACTTATATATATTAAATAAATATAGTTGTTAATATTTTAACATTACTATTATTATAAATAATAGTAATAATATTAAATGCTAATAGTGTTAATCATATATATTTCTTTATATATATTCTTGACGGCGGTCCACACCTCTGCTAAGGTCTGCATGGACAATGGATACACACTACTCCTTCCAACTCTAAATTCACCTAATGAGACTATCAATCTGTACCTTCTCATCTTGCATATAGTCAACATAAAAGAGTAGGTACATAAATCAACTCTCATACTCATCTACATTCGTAGATGCTTCACTATGGTAATTAAAATCGTCTATCCACTCGCTTAATGAACCTTCGAGATAAGTACTTTCTCTTGAACCGCTCCTCAAATATATCCCAGGTAATGGTCTTTGAATCAACTTGGAGCTTGTTCCTTAATCCTCCACCATACACCTTCACCATCCCTTAGAATATGTATCTCAACACGAGATTTCATGTTGCTAGTACAAGGGCTGAGCTTGAAGCACCCACTCAAGCTCACCAACCAGGCCTCTTCCTAAAACCCACCCGTATCTCCGGAATGGTGAGACGGTCATAGCTTGGATTTATCTTATATGGATTGCAGCTATTGAATAGTGACCCGTAGACCTCTCTACATGCTCCTCTCTAGGTCAAGGGCTCTGAGACCTATCCCTGTGTTCTGAAATCCTGTCTCCCTCTCCCCTTTGTAGTGACTCTGCTCTAATTGACTCCATGCGGGATTTCTCTTCCCTATGCTCCTTGCTGTGTCGAGGAGATGCACGAGCCTCAACAGATGGCTCCCTATCATGTCTATTTGATTTTCCTCTTAAGTACCCTCTATGTATAGTGGCATTGACATCCTAAAGCATCTGTAAAATACGAGGTAGAATGGTCATTACGGCTTGATCTAGAGGTGGCAAGTCTAGATCTATGTGTAAGGACCCGCTTCTAGTCTGCGCCTCCTTTACTGAGACCAAGGCTAGATTTTGTTCATTATTCTAGGTTTTATTCCGATTTTCTATGTTTACAAAATATACAATTTTCGGGAAAAGTTTTTTCTAGGTTGGGTTTGTGCTAGGTTTAATATTGCACTAGGTTTAATGTTCATGTCTCATGTTTTCCCATGTGCCCAAGGGTCCAAGCTTTGAACCCAAAGATCTGATACCAAGTGTAACATCCACTAAATTCTATCCACATGAAGCCCAATAACAACCTAGGACAAGCTAGAAAAATTATGGAATAATTTTTTTTGAAAAGCGTGCCTGAAAAAAGGTTTCAAAAACAACAGTTGTCACATTAATGTTTCTAAGTTTCTTATATTTAATTATAATATTTTCTTCAGTGTAATAAAGTATTAAAGTTTTCATTCCATTTTAATGACTTAATTAGACGAATCATGGTTTAGTTTCTCCTAAGTGTTATTTTAATAAACAAATTAATTCCCAAAGATAGTGGGAATTCCCACATTTTAATCTCAAGGGTAAAGGGGCCAATATAAATAAATACTAAGGTTATATTAATCCATAAGGTGACTAAGTTTAAAAACAATTAACAAGGTCCCTAATAACTATTTTAAAGTGATCCCTCAACCAAATAAAGTGACCACTTTAAAAAGTCAACCCATTTATTTTTGGATTTAATCATTTAAATATAAATTCAAATTCCACTCACCTACTTTGCACCAAAATTTTGTAGGGATGAATCTCATCCCTTAGATGAATCTGTTTGGGGCGTTTAGATGAGGAGGAACCACTAACCCTAAAGTATGCTTAAGAGAACTACTTTCTCTTTCTTTTGGTTTATTATTTCTCTTTGATTTTGTAGGTTGTTGCGGGAGGATGGGAAAGCCATTGGAGGCCCTCTTAAGCTTTTGGGAGGCATACATGCTCCACTATTTGATTATTTGTTTATACCCTCATTTTTGGTTATAAATGTATTTATTTATTTCATTTCAATATTATTTGCTGAAGTAGGCAAAAGGGTTTGTCCCATTTTGGGATTTAGTTAAGTTTGATATAAGTTTGCATTGTGGGTAGAGGGATATATATATATATATATATATATATATATATATATATAGACACACACACACACACACATACACACACACACACGTTTATATATACATATAGATGTATTTTTTTTTTTATATATTTTTAATTGATGAAAAACCAATTTTGAAATAGGGTATTATTGTAGAAATACCATATATATATATATATATAGACACACACACACACATACACACACACACGTTTATGTATACATATATATATATATATATATATATTATTTTTTATAAAATTTTAAGCGATGAAAAACCTGAATTTTGAAATAGGGTATTATTGTAGAAATACCATTAATCAGATTAATATATGTACTTATACATATTTACAGACAAACACACAAACACACACACACACACACACATGATAAAGATACTAATTTATTTTACACAGTCCTTGCGGGTTCCAACTTATCGCAAGTTTGAAGTTTTAAGCGAGTCGCGAGACCCGTTGTATAGTATTAGTGGATTAAATGGTATTGGGGTTGGGTTGGACTAAAATGTGGCCACTATATGGCTTGTGGAAAAATTAGAATGTGGGGGAGGGGTTTGCTTTGCCTCCCCACCATCTCCTCCTCAAAAATATAGCGCAGCCCGTAGTCTACCATGTGGTTCACTATAAATTGGTTTTTTCTTTTTTTCTTAATTTTTTTCTATGTTTAAAACCTAAAAGTTAGTACGCATTATTTTCTTTTATAATTTTTGTTAATAAATAAATTTATATATATATATATATATATATATATATATATATATATATTAAAGAAATATAGTTGTTAATATTTTAACATTACTATTATTATAAATAATAGTATTAATATTAAATGCTAATAGTGTTAATCATATATATTTCTTTATATATATGCTTGACGGAGGTCCACAACCTCTGCTATAGTCTGCAAATAATGGATACGCACTTTACTCCTCCCAAATCTAAATTCACCGATGAACTTGTGAACCCATACTTGGTCATCCTAAATATAGTCGACATATAGGAGGAGGTCCAAAATCAACTCTCATACTCATCTACATTCATATATTCTTGACAGAGGTCATGAAACTCATCTATCCTCTGTTTGAATCAACCTCCCGAGATAAGTACTTTTTCTTAACCGCTCCTCAAATATATCCCGGTAATGGTCTTTGAATCAACTTGGAGCTTCTACTCCTTAGTCCTCCGCGATACACCTTAACCATCCCTCGGAAGATGGATCGGAACACGAGCTTTCGTGTTACTAGTCTGGGCCGAGCTTGAAGCACCCACTCAAGCTCACCAACCGAGGCATCTTCCTAAAACCCAAGCGTATCTCAAGAATAATGAGATGGTCATAGCTTCAGATTTCCCTAATATGGTCTGCAGCCTTAGCTATTGAATGGCAACCCATAGGCCTCTCTGCATGCTCCTCTGTAGGTGTAGGGCTCTGAGACCTATCCCTATGTCCTGAAATATTGTCTACCTATCCCCTCTACGGTGACTCTACTCTAACCGACTCCATGCGGGATTTTTCTACCCTATGCTCCTTGCTGTGTCAAGGAAATGCACGACCCTCAATAGATGGCTCCCTATCATGTCTAGTTGGTCGTCCTCTTAAGGACCCTCCACGTATAGTGGCATTAACGTCTGAAGCGTCACGCAAAATATGAGATAGAATGGCTCAACTACGGCCTAATCTAGAGGTGGTAAGTCTAGATCTATGTGTAAGAACCCGGGTCTAGTCCGTGCCTTGTACAAACAAAGGCTAGAGTTAGTTCATTATTCTAGGTTTTATTCCGGTTTTCTATGGTTACTAAAATATACAATTTTTAGAAATTTTTTTTCCTAGGTTGGGTTTTGTGCTAGGTTTAATATTGCACTAGGTTTAGTGTTCATGTCTCAAGTTTTCTCGTGTTCCCAAGGGTCCAAGTTTTGAACCCATGTATTTGATACCAAGTGTAACACCTGCTAAATTCTATCGACACGAAGCCCAAGAACAACCTAGGACAAGCTAGAAAAATTATGGAATTTTTTTTTAAAAGCGTACCTAAAAAAGGGTTTCCAAAACAACGATTGTCACATTAATGTTTCTAAGTTGCTTATATTTAATTATAATATTTTTCTTTGTTGTAATAAATTATTAAAGTTGTCATTACATTTTAACGACTTAATTAGACGAAGCATGGTTTAGTTTCTCCTAATTTTTATTTTAATAAACAAATTAATTCCACTATAGTGGGAATTCCCACATTTAATCTCAAGGGTAAAGGGACCAATATAAAAAAATACTAAGGTTATATTAATCCACAAGGTGACTAAGTTTAAAATAAATTAACAAGGTCCCTAACAACTATTTTAAAGTGACCCCTTAACCAAATAAAGTGACCCCTTAAAAAGTAAACCCATTTATTTTTGGATTTAATCATTTAAATATAAATTCACATTCCACTCACCCTCTCCAAACCTACCTTTTGTAGGGATGAATCTCATCCCTTGGATGAATCCATTTGGGGCCTCTAGATGAGGGAGGAACCACTAACCCTAAAGTATGCTTAAGAGAACTACTTCCTCTCTTTCTTTTGGCTTATTATTTCTCTTTGATTTTGTAGGTTGTTAAAGGAGGATGGGGAAGCCATTGGAGGCCCTCTTAAGATTTTGGGAAGCATACATGCTCCATTATTTTCTTATTTGTTTATACCCTCATTTCGGGTTATAAATGTATTTATTTATTTCATTTTAATATTATTTTCTCAAGTTGGCAAATGGGTTTGTTCCATTTTGCAATTTAGTTAATTTTGATATAAGTTTTCATCATGGGTAGAGGGATATATATATACACGTTTATGTATACATATATATGTTTTTTTATAAAAATTTTAATTGATAAAAAAACTGAATTTTGAAATAGGGTATTATTGTATAAATGCCATTAATCAGATTAATATATGTATTTATACATATTCACACACACAAACGCGTGCGCACGCACACACACACACACACAATATAGTAAAGATACTAATTTATTTTATACGATCGCGTGGGTTCAAAATTATTGCAAGTTTGAAGTTTTATCCAGGTTGCGGATGTGTGGTATAGTATTAGCGGATTAAATTGTATTAGGGTTGGGTTGGACTAAAATGCAGCCACCTATGGCTTGTGGAAAATGTAGAATGTGGGGGGGAGGGAGATCCTGACCCCACCCCCATTGCATAGAAAAACATGGGGTGGGGGTGCGGTTGGCGACCTCCCCCACCATCTCCTCCTAAAAATACGATTGCATGCTGTAGTATACCACGTGGTTCACTACAAATTGTTTTTCTTTTGCTTAAATTCTTTTCTATGTTTAAAACCTAAAATTTAGTATGCATTATTTTCTTTTATAATTTTTGTTCATTTATAAACTTATATATATATATATATATATATATATTAAAGAAATACGATTGGTAATATTTTAACATTACTATTATTATAAATAATAGTAATAATATTAAATTCTAATAGTGTTAATCATATATATTTAATTATATATATGTGCACGGAGGTCCACACCTCTGCTAAGGTCTGCGGACAATGGATACGCACTACTCCTCCCAAATCTAAATTCACACGATGAACCTATGAATGCACCTACTCATCCTCCATATAGTCGACATACTGGAGTAGGTCATGAAATCAACTCTCATACTCATCTACATTCATAGATGCTTGACGGAGGTCGTGAAACTCGTCTATCCTCTATTGAATGAACCTTCGGGATAAGTACTTTCTCTTAAACCGTTCCTCAAATATATCCCGTAATAGTATTTGGATCAACTTGGAGCTTCTACTCCTTGGCCCTCCACCATACACCTTCACCATCCCTCAGAAGATGGATCACAACATGAGATTTCATGTTGCTAGTACAAGGGTAGAGCTTGAAGCACCCACTCAAGCTCACCAACTAGGCCTCTTCCTGAAACCCACATGTATCTCGAGAATAGTGAGATAGTCATAGCTTCAGGATTTCCCTGATATGGTCTACAGCTGTCGAATGGTGACCCCTAGGCCTCTTTGCATGCTCCTCTCTAGGTCTAGGGCCCCGAGACCTATCCATGTGTCATGAAATCATTTCTCCCTATCCCCTATACGGTGACTCAATTCTAATTGACTCCATGCAAGATTTCTCTATCCTATGCTCCTCGTTGTGTCAAGGAGATGCATGAGCCTCAAAAGATGGCTCTCTATCATGTAAGTTTGATTTTCCTCTTAAGGGCCCTCCTCGTATAGTGGCAATGACGTCTGAAGCGTCATAAAATATGAGGTAGAATGGACGCTATGGCCTTGATTTGGACTTGGAAAGTCTAGATCTATCTGTAAGGACCCCATATGTAGTCTGGGCCTTCTACACGACCCAAGGCTAGAGTTAGTTCATTATTCTAGGTTTTATTCCGGTTTTCTATGTTTGCTAAAATATACAATTTTCAGAATTTTTTTTCTAGGTTTAATATTGCACTAGGTTTAATGTTCGTGTCTCATGTTTTCCCAGTGCCCAAGGGTCCAAGATTTGAACCCAAGGATCTAATACCAAGTATAACACCCACTAAATTCTATCCACACGAAGCCCAAGAAAAACATAGGACAAGCTAGAAAATTTGTGGAATAATTTTTTTGAAAAGCGTGCCCAAAAAAAGGTTTCAAAAATAATAGTTGGCACATTAATGTTTCTAAGTTGCTTATATTTAATTACAATATTTTCTTCATTGTAATAAAGTATTAAAGTTGTCATTACATTTTAACGACTTAAATAGACGAAGCATGGTTTAGTTTCTCCCTATGTGTTATTTTAATAAACAAATTAATTGCACTATAGTGGGAATTCCCACATTTTAATATCAAGGGTAAAGGGGCCAATATAAAAAAAAATACAAAATAAAAAAAGTTATATTAATCCACAAGGTGTCTAAGTTTAAAAACAATTAACAATGTCCCTAACAACTATTTTAAAGTGACCCCTTAACCAAATAAAGTGACCCCCTTAAAAAAGTCAACCCATTTATTTTTGGATTTCATCATTTAAATATAAATTCACATTCCACTCACCCACTCCACACCTAATTTTTGTAGGGATGAATCTCATCCCTTGGATGAATCCATTTGGGGCCTTTAGATGAGGGAGGAACCACTAACCCTAAAGTATGATTAAGAGAACTACTTTCTCTGTTTCTTTTGGTTTATTATTTCTCTTTGATTTTCCAGGTTATTGGAGGAGGATGGGTAAGCCATTTTAGGCCTTCTTAAGCTTTTGGGGAGGCATACATGCTCCATTATTTTCTTATTTGATTATACCCTCATTTCGGGTTATAAATGTATTTATTTATTTCATTTCAATATTATTTGCACAAGTAGGCAAATGGGTTTGTTCCATTTTGGGATTTAGTTAAGTTTGATATAAGTTTTCATTGTGGGTAGGGATATATATATATATATATATATATATATATATAGACACACACACACACACACACTCTATATGGCCGAGTCATATATAGATAGGGGGAGGAGATCCAACGTGCCCCCTCCATAGAATAGAGGGGAGCCCTCCTAAACTCTCTTCTCTGTGGGGCGGTAGTATATAGCCATATAGAACTCTAGGGCATGGTAGGCTCGGCTCACTGACGGTTTCGGGGACTTATCCGAGATCGGCACTTTGCCTTCTCTCGTACCCCTAGTGTATATATATATATATGTATTTTTATTTTTTATAAATTTTTAATTGATGAAAAACACGAATTTATAAATAGGGTATTATTGTAGAAACATATATATATATATATATATATATATATATATATCGTTTATGTATACATATATATGTATTTTTATTTTTTTATAAATTTTTAAATAGGGTATTATTGTATAAATACCATATATATATATATATATATATATATAGAACGTTTATGTATACATATATATGTATTTTTATTTTTATAAAATTTTAATTGATGAAAAACCCAAATTTTGAAATAGGGTATTATTGTAGAAATACCATTAATCAGATTAATATATGTATTTATACATATTCCCACACACAAACACACAGACACACACACACACACACACACACACACACACACACACACACACACACACACACACACACACACACACACACACACACACATAGTAAAGATACTAATTTATTTTACATAGTCCAGTGCGGGTTCCAATTTATCGTAGGTTTGAATTTTTATGCGGAGTCGCGGACCCGCGATATAGTATTAGGGGATTAAATGGTATTGGGGTTGGGTTGGATTAAAATACGGCCACTTTATGGCTTGTGGAAAAAGTAGAATGTGCGGGGGGGTGGGGTGTGGGTTCGACCACCTCCCCCACCATCTCCACCTCAAAATACAGCATAGGTCGTAGTCCACCACGTGGTTCACTAAAAAAATTTATTGGGGAGAGGAAACAATCTCCACCCAACAAAAATTCCAATGAGAAGAGAAATGCATTATTCTCATCAGCCCCCAAGCTATAACCACAAGGCAATAAAGTATGTTTCAACACATGGAAAAAAAAACAATTCTTCAACATTCACTTTCAAACAACCAATCACATAAGAAAAATAACCACAAAACACTTATTTTTAACCCCAAGGAATTTGAAACAAAGGCATCCGAAATAGCCAAAAGAGATAGGAAAATGGGGGTGCCCTTGTGCCTCCCAAGGGTTTGGATGCCCACCTCTAAATCCCTCCAACACACATTCAATCCCAAGTCTCTTATGCCTCCCTCACAACAAAACTATGTCTCTTATGCCTCCCTCTCTCTTATGGCTCCCACAATACATAACATAATAAAATAGAATAAGGTGGGGCATCCAAAACCCACTCCCTCCTAAAACCAACAAGAATCTCTTATGTCTCCTAACATATTTCATCCCCATATCCAAATCTCAACACAACCTAAGGTCAACATACTACCCAACACTTCAAACAAGAACACAATTTCACACAATCACATAAAATGCAAGAAACAAGGAGAAAAATAAAAGTGAAAGATCCTACCTTGCCATGGTAAATCTCCTATTTGAAATGTAGTCCCAAAATTTTCACAACAAGAAATTCTCCAAGCACTCTTCAAACTCCCACAAGCAAGTATCTAGAAGAGAGCTCCAAAAATAAGTAACCCCAAATTCCTCTCAAAAATTTCAATAAATAGAAAGGAGGAGGAAGATGATGTGGCTCCAAGTAGGATGCCACATCATTTCCTCTCTACTCCACATCACCCAAGTCAACCCATACTCCAAGGAAATTAAATGGGTGGTTGATATGTATGACAACCCTCTTACACACACCAATTCAAACCCATACCCTTTAGGACAAAGAAATAAACATATGTAAGAAAGTGCAATAAAAAATTACAATTTGTCTTCCCAAAACACATAATGGGGTCTATTTTTGACCCCCCAACCCATAGGTAGGGTTGGTATAGTAATTTAAGAGGTGTGGGACAAGTTTAACTTGTCCCACAAGCCTCCAAAATTGACCCTTAAGGACAAATCCGAATTTCTAAGGAGAGGTAGAGTGTACAACACTCAAGATCTCAAGCACTCAACTTAAAACACATAAACCAAAGAGCCATCTAATCTAATAAATGAATTCTTTTGTCCCATCCATGATTATTTTAGCAACATGATTAATTTACTAATCTAGACACAAATTAAATAATTAATAAAGGGAAATACATCACTATAAAATCACATACTAAAATTAAATAAAGGAAACAAATTAAAAGAACAACACACAAACCCCTTGGTCACATTTGGAGGTTATCCCCCCATGGGGACCCCCTAACAAAAAACAAGACACACACAACAAAACACAAGTTTCCATGGTGACCCTTGTTGAATCCATCTGGTATTCTGATGTGGTTGGTCTCCAATCCCCTATTGGTTGTTGTGTTATGTTTTACTGCAAAACATACAATACCTCCTTCGAGCCTCGTGGCTGCATCAAAACATCCAAGATAAAATATACAATATAAATCAACAATCATCCACATATAAATTAAATTAAATCATCATCTAGACAAGTAACGTTACTATTTTCAATTTCTAACAACATCTCAATTCTACATTTCATCAATATCAATAGGATCACAATGTTAGTTCAACTGCTAAGGCCTACTCAATATGATGAAAATATCGAATGTCAGAATATATAATCATGTCAAAAATACATCATCATCAATATAAAATATCTCTGATAATCCACACACATAATACTATAAATCAAAATCTAACCATATTCTAAGTATCTCAATCATCTAACATCATGCTAAGTCAAAATGATACAATAATGTCCACACATGTAGCCAACAATATTGAAATTGAAAGTAAAAGGTGTCGAAGGGAAGGGGGCACTACATCTTCCTTCCCAATTCTGCATGTTTTTCACGACATTGAACATCACCAAACAAGTGGTGTCATTTGAAGAAATTTTGAATATCTTTGTAGCATGAAGAATTCATCCAGATAGTGAACAAGGAATTTGAAGACAACACATTGATCTCTAGACAAAACAAGAGTCGTAAGTCTCAAAACTTCAAACAAGAGAAGAAATCCCATAAGAAACCACAACAATAGAAGAAATCATATCGCTGGTGTCACATTTTCACAAAATAACACATGAAATTGTTAACTGTTGGTACAATAGTCGGACTCAAGGCAATTCTAGAAACAAGAGAATATTTGGGTGTAGTGAATCACATAAATCTAGACATCATCCTCTCCATAAGAAGAATAAAGGACATGTCACAACACCAAAATATTATGACTTAGAAGAAGTTGGTCGAGAATCAAAATAATATGATGATAATGTGTCAAATCTACTTTTATAAAAATAATGTAATAAGGGGAGAATGTCAAAATAAATATATTACATTAAGCTCCACCCATTGATTCAATTTCAATATTCCACCTGACTCTACATCTCCTCATGCACTTCCACTTGTATATAATCAAATGTTTGGTGTTGAATAAAATCATCCAATTCAATTCATTCTTCTCAGTTAAACATTAATATATGCTCTTGGAATATAGAACTCACCTATGGCCAAGTTTTTTATATCATAAAATTTTACATTACTTGGATGACATATAAGGCTTGGCCCCACCATTATTCATGATAATATTGTTAGGTAAATCTATGCATCCCTCTAAAACTCATGGTATGCTTTAGTTCTGTTATTTTATTCACAAGTCAAACTCCTAGTTCTACTATGGAAATATGGGAACATCAATTTGTTTCTGTTTCTTCTAATGTTGGATTCTTGACCACCCCAATTGTCTATCTTACGTGTAATATTTATTTATTCTCTTAGGACTCTTCATAATTATTGGCCCTATTTAACTAAGTTCTTTGTATTTCATGCATCTAGAAATAAAATTGTCATGATTCCCATTACACAGGTGAAGTCTAGTTATTGATGCCCCCTTGTAAGAACTAAAAGTAATGGTATTGTGTAAAATTCCCTCATCTATGCAATCCTTATTCATCTTATCACTTTGTGTATAATAAATAAGTGTCTCCCTTTCTCATATTTTATTGCACGTATTCTTCATCACCTTTTCCATCTTGTTCTCACCTTATCCAACCCTTCGTTTTGTAATATATTTAAGTCCCACGCAATGGTCCACTTCAATTTTGGATTACACAATTTTCATTACACAGTCTACCAAGCATCTACATAATTGGTCCTCACTTCTTCGTGTCATGTGAGACAATGTGTGAGGCAACCATGTTTAAATAAGTGACACATAATCCTTGTGTGGAAAAACAAAAATTCCTACAACTCCCAATGATTTGTAACATTATTTTTACCCTCCAATATTCTCATTAAATGCAAAAGTAATTCACATTACATTATGTCTCTTAGTTGTGTATTTGAATATGTTATGACCCACTTGGGAAGAACTAACACCTAACACTATTTTTCTTTCAATTTTTATGTTATGTAGGAAAAAAAAGCATTCACAATACTTCAAAGACCAAATAGGGAAAGTTTTAAAGATTTGTATTAGGAAGTGTTATCAAAATTTTCCCCTTAGGCTAAATTGGATAAGCATGACCTTGCACAGAAAATGGAGGGATCATTTTAGCCATAGGAGCTCACATTTTGGGCTCAAGATGAGTAAGTTGGAGCAGGTGATGCACATTATAGAGGAGTTTGGGAGTTTGAGCTAGTTCGGGGAATGAAGGAGCTCAAGTTCAAAATTCAAACTTTGGAGGTGGGTATGTTCGGAGGTGAAATTTGGGAACTTGGCGGAAAGAAGCACGAAAAAGGGAGAAAAATTTTGAAACCTAAATTCTGAATTTTGGAGTTCGATTTCAGATATCTGAGAGGATTCATGAGCTCGGGAAGGTGAATAGTGACAACGATCTTGAAGTATAAATCCCAAAACTCGAATCTGAAAGTCTAAAATTTCAAATTTCGAAGGGTGCGATGTAAAGTGAGGCCATGAAAAAGTAGATCAACCACTTGCATTTATCACAGTATGGTACCCTCATCTTCGATGGCCATAAATGTTTACTAGGATCTCGTATTTTCACAAAATAGGACTTTTTAGAAAGATCTTAGAAATTTTAGTAAGATTAAGTATTATAAAATGAGTAAATGCGATCTGCCATTTTAGAGGAATATTTCCAAATTTCTCACCTACCAAAATGATGAAGGTATGGGCATCCTTTCTTCCCCAATAAGGCAAGGTACCATGGAGGTATGGGTTTTTAGTGATACGCATCATTGTTGCGGAGTCAATTTAATGCATTTTAGGGTGGTTGAAGAAATATTTTGAATTCCTTCTCTCTCCCTTTCACTCATTTTCCTATATATTGTAAGGAGGTGCTCATTTTAAAAGGTTGGACACCCTCTATATACCCCTCTCTGATTTCTTCTCGGTAAGATATTTTTGGAGATTTAAAACCTCCCTATTGAACACTGTAATGCAAAACATAAGCCTTTCGCCCCAAATGTGATGTATTGTATCAACTTTGTGAGTGATAAAATCATATCTGTGGATATTTCAAACCATCTTATATGTTTTATTGTAGCTTTCTAATCTTTCATTGCATGCAAGGTTATTGTGTATTGTTATTTTTTTCATTACAAGGTTCTGGTAGTGCTCTATTTCTTGTTTACGTTATTAAACATCCTTCTTGGTGCATCATCTTTCATTTTAGTAGGTTTTATCATCATGCGTTTTCTTTATCTCTATCTCCTTGGAAAAAATAGATTAGGGTTAGATCTGTAACTCTCTACACTTTGGAGTAGTTTACACTAGGGTAAGACAAGAAGCCAACCTTCTATGGAGGGTTATCCCTATTTAAAAATCTAACACTTTGGGATAACTCTCATGTTTGACAAATCACACTGCGACTTCATCAACCATTCACTTGCAAGCAATCAAGGTGCTGTGATTTTACCATAACAGGAAGAAAATGAGCATAGTTTGGCCGCATAATCCTTGTATTAAATAGACTATGTAATCACGCACACACATTTTTGCATTATTGAAATATATAATGAAGCATTTCCATGCACTTTGTTTACACAATCTATTTACATTTTGTTTCCATGCCTTATTTTATATAACTAAATTTGTGATCTTATTTTTCTTCTAGAAATGGAAGGGTTTATCATGTGAATTTCCCAAAGTACAAACATTGATGCATTCTATGTGTTAGACATCAAGACACTACGAAAAATACTTGATACTAAAATAATACCAGATAAAATGTTCCCCAAAGTAAACACAAACTATTGATTTTGACATCTATGGTGTGCATAATTGATATCTTCTTAGTTAATTTAGTCTTGTTTATTATTTCTAGAAGAGAATATTAGGATCATAAAATTGATCATGCCATGTTACATATCAGGCATCACTTAGATTGAGAGGAATCTTCAATTGCACCTCATGCAATACTTTCATGTCATCTCACATTGAAAGATATATGAACTATACTTAACATTAGATATAACATTCTTCAAGATCCCCTAGGCATGCATTCAATTTGACTTGTTTATATGGCCACCCATGTATCTACCTTAATAAATCTTCACTATACAATTGAATAAGACCATTAATTTAGCATTTGTAAATAGATTTGAAAAGTAGATATTTTATTTCCATATAAATACCCAAATAAAAGGAATTACTCGGGTTTTCAGATCCATGTAAAAATAATATTTGGAATTTTTAATGCATTTTTCTTTGTCCACTTTTTTTCTACTTTTGTTTTTTCCATGGATATTAATGTTTGCATGCACTATTTCTACTTGGTTTGAAGTAGATCATGTATGCACCCAAAAATTATGTTGTGCAACACTCGAACATAATACAATTCTAATGATGAGAAATATAATTCCAAGATGATAATGAGATCTAGATCCCCTCGGCTTTCCTTTTAATTTTTTCTTGACTTATCCTAGTATCTTTTGCCCCACTCTTAAAACTTCAATATGCTTGTGAGACAATTTTACTATTTTTACCTTATTCTTCGGTGGTGGTATTTGCACAATTGCCCGTATTTATAGAGACGTAGTTGCATAATCATCCCTCTAAAGAAAGATTTTATTTTATCTCCATAAAAAATAAATTTAAGACACGATTTTTGTAACGTGTGTTTTTATTGTAAATTTTATCCCCACAATTTCATGGTCAAATTGGCTAAAAATAGGCTCATTATAATGGTCTTTTCTTTCTTTTTCCTTCTTTATAAAAATAACATCTTGTATTCTTCCCATTTAACTAAGTCACTAATTCTTGTTTGACATGTGTTTCCTAACTTCTTCTTCTCTATAAATTTATAAATATCACACATTCATTTGTATCATGGGTTAGTAATTTTATGTTTTGAGAATTTTTTATGCCACTAAATTTTGAAGAGGTCGAACCTAGATAGTGATCTCTTTATCTTTCTTTCTTGCTATTGTCCAAAATAAGCTCACACTTAGTTTTGGTCAACTAACTCCCTTTTCCACCCTTTTGTGCTTCAATCCATTTTTAACATATTTCAAGCACTTAACGTACCTAAAAATATTTCCTTCGGATAGGAAATTTCTTCCCCTTTATAGAAATATAAATAAGTGATTCTAACTCCTCATATTTTGTAAGTTATGGGTTGGCGGGCACAGGAAGACTTTTCCCCAAAGGAAAGATTTCCAAAATTAGAGCATGGGAGATATCTTGGTACTTCACACTTATTTCAAAAATGGGGCAATTTACAATTACGGGCCCGCTTGGCCGTGGAGAAAAAGAAATGAAAAGTAAAAAATGCCTAAGGCCTGCAAAGGACATTTGGCCATGTTTCAAGTCAAAGCGAGAAGGCGGGTAACAGGAGGTAGTTTGAACTTTCGGATTTTTGTTTTCAAAAGCGTAAAAGTATAAAAGTAAGCCACACCTCCACCGATGCCCAGAGAAGCCACGTGTCGGGCTTTGTTAGGCTGCGGGGAAACGTGTGCGTCGGGAAAGCTTTGTATTTTTTACAACTTTTGCGAAAAGCTGTAATTTAATTTTGGGTCTGCCAAAGCTTTGTGCACACGTGTCATTTTGGAGCTGCGGGGATGTGGAGAGTTTTTCACCCAAGTGATTTTTAAACCCATTGGGTTTTATAGTGCAAGGTGAATTTCAATCCCGTGGGATTTTTGGGGAAAAAGTGATTTTTGTGCCGGAGGGGTTTTTTTCACCAAAGTAATTTTTGGGCCTGAGATCCGCTTTGCAAAAATTACATTTTGGACATTTTTTCATAGAGTTGTAGTTTGAATTTCAAACGGCCATATATTTCGATCCAGTGCTCGAAATTCAACAAATTTATTACCGTTGGAAATCTATTGACATCCTCTTCACCATGGAAGCTCAAAATTTAAATTTTGGTGAAGTTAGGTTGGAAAAAAAAGTGAAAATGTCTCTGGATGAAAAAATGTAGAGCCAGGCTTCCAACCACCAAATTTAATGTAGTATGACACCCATTTCATCTCTAGCAATATTGAGTGCATTGGGGAATGGATTTTCCAAGGTACCCTTGACTTTTGGGGATCATTTTAATGAATTTTGTTGGTTAGTGAGTGTAGAAATTGATTTTATCTTCTTTCTCTCTGGTTTTCATTGTTATATATTGTAAACACTTCTCATTTGAGAGGAAGAGACATTATGGGTGTGGGGAAACTCTGTAAAATTTGTTTCTCGACACCATTGAGTCAGAAACCTTCTCCTATGCCCTGAAAATGTATTTGTGCCTCTATTTCAACAATGTAATGGACTGTGTATATTCTAAGAGCAATTAAACCATGTTCGTGGTGTTTTTCAACCCTTGCATTATTTTTTTGTATCACTTTGCTTCTCCATTTGTGTTGTTATCTTTACTCGTACATGTATGTATCATTTTCGGTGCAATACGTTGTGTTTCATAGAGTTTTTTTGGTAAATGAATATCTCAGTTTGTGTTACCTCTATCTAACCTCCCCCAACTCCATTTTATTTTTGTATTCTCCCTAAGCGGGATATTTCCCCCTTTCCTTATCGATGTATCACTAATTTAGTGTAGGCTCCTTTATCTCTCTCTCTCTCTCTCTCTCTCCTTGGTCCCTTGGAATGGTTAGATTAGGGTAGATTATTTTTCCTACATTAGAGTATATTGTGGCAAGTAGTTTAGCAACAAGAACCATCTTTCTCGGAGGATCATCTCAATTTTACAAGTCCCACACTTGAGAGATTGTCTAATGTTATGCAATCACCCAAAATTCCCCATCACAAAACTCGGGCCATTCGTGGGTGCTTTGTGATTTCACACTAAAAATTTTGGCACACCCGATGGGACAGGTTTGAAGCACCTTACCACTTCATTTTAGCAGGTTGGTGTGTTCCTGTTAAAATTTTAGCCTTTAGAGGCACATGCAAAGCACATCCGGAACTCCATCCGGTTAACAACCCATTCTCTCGAGTTATAGAATTTTCTTCCCTCTCTTTCATTCTCTTCCATTCTATGAAGTTATACAATCATGGCTTCATTCCCATAGTGGAATTCAAGTTTGCAAGGCGTGTGCATTCCACCTCCAATGTATTTCTCAACTCCTCCAGATCAGCATTATGATCGATTCAGAACCATTATGCTTACCCATATGAGTAATTTCAAAACCAATTTGGATATGGAGCTTATCAAGAACAAGGGTTTGCATACAATGATAAAAACTATATGGAGAATAGATATCTGCTGGAGAAGATTCAAAAAAAAGGTTGGCATGGTTCACTCAATGGCTACAATACAAATGAAAGCATTCAAAATTGGTTTCAGGGAACCTTGTCCATGGGAAGGCCCTTTTAACACACTACAACCCTCAGGAGAAGCTTGACTTCGTGGTTGAGATGTTGCCCCAGGTTTGCACAATGGATTGAGGAGATAGAGGCCTACGAACATGGTGTCAGAGAGCCTTGTCAATGGGTAAATTCTACACTTTGTCATCAAGTAACTTTCTCTTCATTCCCCAAGCAGCACCATCTCAACCCAAGATTCAATTCCCAAGCTTACAATCTGCTGCCCCATGTGTTAATTTCCCTTCTCCATCTTCTAATATTCCATCTCATCTCAATTCTTCTTCCCTTTTCCCTTCCATATCCAAGTCCCTCCACAAGAGCCAAAATCAATACCTTCCCCTCCACCACAAATAATAGCAAAACTGGTTGAATCCCAACCTACCCCTCCTCTTGCATCCCCAAATCCATGTTGGGAAGATGACAATCAGACAACCAACCAAGGAAAACAAGAAGAAGAGCCTAACAAAGAAGAAATGATTAGAAGCTTTGTTAGCTTGGCTCTTAAATTTGGAATTGAAAATATTCCCTTGTTGGTTAAGCCTATGGAGGAGGTCAAAGTTGAAGAGCCAATCATGGCTAAGGCTGATTTTATGGCAGCGGTGGTACAAGAAGACCAACAGTCAATTTTCTCTCGAATGCGGTGTCCATGTTGGCACTTTATTTGAAGAAAATGCAAATCCAATTAAAGCTACATAACCAATCCAAGCAAGGAAGAAGAAGCTACTCCAAATTCAAAAGAGGAGGGTTGCATTCGGCCATGGAGGAAAACCACACAGTTTTAGTGGATCCAAACACAAATAAGGCCACGAAGAACCTTCCGTTCTTCCTCCCACTTCATCCCTTTGAGCTCTAATGTTGAAGAAGAGTTTTATCTTTCAAACTTTTATTTAAGTATGAGGGAAAACATGATGAGAAAGTTACAGATCAAGAGCGACACCATGGAGGAGATTGAACACATGCAACAATAGAACAAGGAGGTAGATTATCTGTCTTACTTGGAGGATTGCTTTGATGGAGAGGAGTCCATGGAGATCACATAATTTTCTCCTCCATCATCCACCTTCTAAGCACATGAGCTCTGCTACCATGAAGGAGAGAATTCAAGGACAATATTATGCACTTCATTAATAACCCTCTTGAACCATGGTTTGAAGATATGAATCTTTCATGTTCTTCATAGGAAGAGGAAGGGAACAAAGATGAAACACATTACATATCAGTCATCAGGGAAGAATTTCAGTTGTCTGTAGATGTGCAAGAAGAAGAAAATCAAATTGCAGACAACCCATCCATCCAGGAAGGTCAGCAAGAAGACTACATTTTGGAGTTGAATTTCAAAACAATGGGCACATTCATAGGACCACACCTTTCCCAATCTGGTAGTTGGATTCATTAGAGCTAGGGGAGAAGTTGAAACCAGTCATGCCCACTTTAGGGCATGAGGATGATATACAAATCACAAAGGGTCACCATTAACACATCTAGAATCCAATGTCAATCACTTGAGGAGGTATTTTCAATTGATGTTGATGCTTTGGTTATTTGGGTGGAGGATTGGAATATTTCTAGTTTTTCACTCATACAAGAAGCCATATTCAATGTCAAATTATTTTCATGGATGGATTTTTTGAGAAAGGGAAGCTACTTCTCCTACCAATTGTAGGATTTGTTTGAGTTCCCTTTCTCTTTGGTTAGAGTAGAGTAGGTAGGTTTTCTTTCAAAATAAGAATTCTTTGGCACACTCTCTATATCCCACTTGGGGTATGTATTATTTCAATTTTTTTATATAGTGTTTTGAGGTGTTTTGTTGCTCTGGCATAGTGCATTGGGTGAAGTATTTGGCGAGATCAAATTCATCTCCAATGGTGTTCCAAGTGGCTCAGGATCAAATCTTCAAGTTTCAAATCAAAACTATGCTTATCGACTTGACTCCATGCCTAATGGAAGATTCAAGGCCACCGATCATCTCATCTTTCAAGCAATTGTCCCCTGTGAGTCGCAAAATTGTTGTCCAAAATAAGCTCACATTTATTTTTGGTCAACTAACTCCCTTTACCCTCTTTTTGCTTCAATCCAATTTTTACATATTTCAAACACTTAAGGTCCCCTGAAAATATTTTCATCAAATAGGAAATTTCTTCCCCTTTCCAGAAATATAAAGAAGTCCTTCTAACTCCTCATATTTTCTAAGTTATGGGTCGGCTAGGCCTTGGATGGAAGTTTTGCCAAAAGCGAGGCCGACAGGCACTGGGAGGACTTTTCGCCAAAGGGAAAGATTGCAAAAAGCGGAGCGCGGGAAATATCTTGGCACTTCATGCTTTTACAAAAATGGGGCAATTTACAATTGCGGGCCCACGAGCCATGAAGAAAGAAAAATGAAGAGGAAAAAATGCCTAAGGCCCGCAAAGGACACGTGGCCATGTTTCAAGTCAAAGAGGGAAGGCGGGTCGCGGAGGCGGTTTGTACTTTCTACTTTTGTTTTGGAAAGTGTAAAATTATAAAAGTAAGCCACACCTTTGCTGATGCCCAGAGAAGCCACATGTCAGGCCTTTTTTAGCTACAGGGAAGCAAGATGTTGGGGAAAACTTTGGATTTTTTAACTTTTGCGAAAAGGTGTAATTTCAATTTTGGGCTGCCAAAGCTTTGTGTACATGTGTCATTTTAGAGCTGTTGGGAAGTGGAGAGTTTTTCACCGAAATGATTTTGGACCTACGAGGGTTTTATACAATAAGGTGAATTTCGGGCCCATAGAGGGTTTTGGGGAAAAAGTGATTCTCATGCAAGAGGGTTTTTTTCGTCAAAGTGATTTTTGGACCGATAGATCCACTTTGAAAAATTGCATTTTGGCCATTTTTTACAGAGTTGTAGTTAGAATTTTAGATGGCCATATCTTTCGATCCAAAGGTGCTCGAAATTTGAAAAATTTGGTACCTTTGGAAATATCTCAACAATCTCTTTTCCATGGAAGTTTGAAATATGAATTTTGCCAAAGTTATGTGGGTGAAAAAGCGTGAAAACGCGTCTCCAGCATGAAAAATGCAGAGCCAGGCTTCCAACTACCAAATTTAATGCAATATGGCACCCATTTCTTCTTTAGCAAGCTTGAGTGCATTGAGGAATTGATTTTCAGAGGTGCCCTTAACTTTTGGGATCATTTTAATGAAATTTTTTGGTTGGTGAGTGTAGAAATAAAGTTTCTCTTCGTTCTCTCGATTTTCATCATTATATATTGTAAACACTTCTCATTTGAGAGGAATAGACATTATCGGTTTAGGAAACTCTATAAAATTTGTTTCTCGACACCATTGAGCTGCAAAACTTCTCCTATGCCTAGAGAATTTGATTGTGCCTCTATTTCAACAATGTAATGGACTGTGCATATTCTAAGAGTAATAAAACCATGTTTGTGGTGTTCTTTCAACCCTTGCATTATTTTGTTGTATCTCCTTTCCTCTCCATTTGTGTTTTTGTCTTTCTATGCATGTATGTGTCATTTACATGTGCAAGATGTTGTGTTTCATGGAGATTTAGTGGTAAATGAAGATATGGGTCTGTGTCACATCTTTCGACCTCCCCAACTCCATTTTATTTCTATATTCTCCCTCAGCATGATATTTCCCCTTTTCCTTCTCTGGTGTATCATCATTTTAGTGTAGTATCCTTCTCTCTCTCTCTCTCTCTCTCTCTCTCTCTCTCTCTCTCTCTCCTTGGTCCCTTGGAATGGTTAGATTATGATAGATTAGTATTTCTTGCATTAGAGTAGATTGTGGAAGGTAGTTTAGGAACAAGAACTAGTTTTTTCTGGAGGATCATCTCAAGTTTGAAAGTCCCACAGCTTGAGAGATGGTCCAATGTTATGCAGTCACACCAAATGCCCCATCACAAAACTCAGGCCATTCGGGGGTGTTGTGATTTCACATTAACACTTGCTACTCACATTCTATAAATATTCTTTGTGCCATACCAACCATCATTTTCTTTATTTTTTGTTATCATCCATTTCCTTGCTCTCTCGGATGACTTATATATCAAAGATTGGAAGGAGTATAAAGCTAAGAATAAATTGATTAAATAATTAACAAAACTAGGATACGTTTCCTTAGAACTATAGTGAGTAGGTTGGGGATGTATTTTATTTCTATCAAAGTTTTAATATAGGCATTATATTTTGAAAAGAAGAAATATAGTTATATTTTTATTTTAAAATGGAAGATATCATCACATTCTTTGTGCATCTATGCAATACATGTATTATTTTTGAAAAAAATCTCCTAGTATATCTTATACCTTGTATAACCTCTTCTTGAATTGCATTTGGATTTCCTTAGGAAATTGGCTTTAGGAACAATTGAAAAATCTTCATACTTATAGTTAATATTTATTTTGCTTACTTATATTTTAACTAGTGTTGTTAGGGAAAGTTTCTCCTAAAAAGAGGAAATTCCTTATGAGAAGCTTCCTTCCGAGAAAAAAATGATGAAAACGTTATGCTATATGGAGCTTCACTTTTGTCAAAATAATAATATTTTAAATGCTTCCTCTTTAGATTTAGAATTGAACCGTCCCCATAAAATAGGAATAATCATAACCAGTTCTTCACTATTTAGTTTATTCTTGACATGAAAAAACTAATTAATTTAGCTTTAGTTAATTACTTGCTTCTATAAATTTAATATCCTTTTTTATTTAAACTAAAAGATAAAAAATACTAGTTAGTTAAATAGTTTGATTTCTTTTATTTAAAGGCTTCTATAAAAACAAGAGTAAGGTAATGCATTTGTTTTATTTAATTAATTAACAGGAATTTTATAAGCCTAAAGGATAAACTCATTTAAATTTTTGTTGAATTAGATTTATTTCCATTATTTATTCATTATGAGGACATAACGTAATCTAGGAACCAAGATCACAAAAAAAGCCTAGTTAATAGGCATTCATGCTACTATTTCATAGCCTCTAACTATCCTTTGACTATACATTCAGTTTCCTTTAATCTCACTCACAATTTCATGATCATACATGACCATTTTTGGTCCTTCTCAACCTTATAGGATAATTTTTCAACTACTCATCAACCTATCTGGTGTTAACCAAAAGAAGCGAGACATAGACTTAGGATTACATGTACTAGTATTTTGATCCACTCCCTTTCCCCCAAAAATTGTAATCCAAATTAATTCTTTAAACAAGTAGTTAAACATGTCTCATTAGTTTTGGGCCAATCAATAAAACTAAGTTAGAAATAAAAATATTTAGTTTTCTCTCTTTTATGCATCGTCCATATTCTTGTATGACCATATTTGGAGAACATTATCTATATATGAACATACAATTTCCAATATTCCATCAACAAAGATGAATTATCTTCAAATTAACTGATATAGATCGGGAATTACACCTAGCTATTATCCTTGATCATAGTATTTTACACACAGAGAAAATATGAGTATTCATTTTCCTTGATGGGAATGTATCATACTTACAAGTTTATACATTACAATTTCATTTTCCTATGAATATTGATCCTTAGTCATCCCCACCTATTATGTATTTACCATTATATACCTATTAATACTCATTGCATCTCCCAATTTTTTTGTCTTATCGTGACCTCAAAAATTTGATGCATAGTAACACCTATGTCACTTTTCCTTTGTAAAAATCTTGGTGAACCCAACAAGAAAAACTTTGTGTTTATTATTTTCTTTTCTATCTTTCCACCTCTCCCCTCTTCCATTCTTCTCATTTTATTTTATACCCCTTAAATATGTTTGGTGATGGGTTTCACGAGTCTTTTGGTCTTCATGGGTATTACTTCCATGTCCAACCTCAACTATCCCCTTATTTCCTAGGTTCATCTGAAAACTAAACCAAAAATGTACACACCTAAACTAAACAAATAATATGACCTTTACTTGTGAAATTGGTCCACACACTAAGGTATTCTCAAGACCTCATATTATCTTTCAAATGGAAGAGAACAATATATTTAAATGGATCACTGATCCACTACATAAAATATATGAGTCTTTGAAAATAATTAAGGATCTTACTTTGGAAATGTTAAAGTTTATCATTGCAATTACGCATCCTTAAGCTCCTTCTTTTAAGTAAAATCATATGTATTACAAACCCAAACCGAGGGATACACCCTTTCCAAAAAAATGTTATTTCCACATTAGTAAGCATTATTAGAGAACTTAATAATGCTTAAACCCTACAAATAACTTGAGTGTAATAAGGTAGAATACAGGTTACCCCATTGATAACTAAAGTTACATCCCTTTCACAAATGAAAAACTAACACAAAATTTTTTTGCAACAATGGGTTCTCATCCATCTTGTGTATACCCTACCTAAGGACCCATTAGTAATGGATTTACACATGTCATCCCCAATTTTGTAGATTTTCATAAACAAACACAAACAAATGCATTCTCTAATGTTGTTCCTCTATACATTTATATGTATTAAAATTTGGCATGGCTAGATAACTATAAGTTCCCGCACCCATTCTCATAGTTCCAAGGATCCCCATATTCTCCATCCAATACCTTTCCTACATTTTATTAAACATATCCTCTTCTACCATTCAATCAATAAAACTCCATGGAAGAATCCTATGCAATGGGAACCTATGCCAAGTACTTTAAATAAACCCTTGATTTCATAATATGGCTAGTCATTATTCCTCTCCCATTGTCCAATGTGCCTAATTTTGAAGGAGAGGGGACCCGTAGGTCCACATCAAGTCCTATGATCCTAAGATTAAACAATTCCTCTCATTCGATGAAGTGGTTGCTGAGATATTTCTAAAGACCCTTGAAGGGATCACTCTTGATTAGTATTATAAAATCCATGAAAAATTCATAACTTATTTCAAACAACTCAAGTCTAATTTTTTTGAAGACTTTGACATGAATAAATTGTTATGAGTGGTAATTAGCGAGTTTTTACACTTTAAATAGGAACACAATGAATCTACTCGAGTTCACAATTACATGGTTATACATTGTATATTTTTCCACAAACGTGTTTAACATAGACCAAAGGGATATTTGCGATCCTTTCCCTTGCTCACATAATCGGAAAACCATGGAGGTAGTACAAACATCATTTTTTATATCTACAAGGAATTACTAGGAGGTGATCTTCTTATTGATCAAGCAATTATTCATACCAAACATAATAATTATGTTCCTAATGGGAATTCGGCAAGGTCAAGTAAAATAAATAGAAATTTTCAAAAAATTGTTAATAATAACCAAGGGCCCAATGTCTTGAACCACAATTGTTTTTCCACTAGAGATAATGTTACTTGTTGAATTAAAATATCCAAATGTAACCAATGTTGTAACACAAAAACAAAAATATGGAAAATCATAGGAATCCTAAGCCCGCCCCTTTATTAATTGAGGTGATTTCAACCATCCTCCACCTTGGTAAAATCAAGGACAAGGTCAAAACTAATACCATATCCTTGGTCATGTGGCACAAAACTACACATATAACAATCAACCCTAGAATAGAAATCAATGGTTCAACCAATAGAAAAACCAAAACTATATTTCAAGGGATTACAATCACAACTTATACTAAAAATTTCACCATGTTTTTGGTCTCAATTGTTGCACTTAAGGAAAATGCCAAAATTTCATCCATAGAATCCTACCGATAAATGATAATTGATTATTGATTTGTTCTAGGGAACTCGTAATGATACCTACAATATGGACATACAAGTCATATTCCCTCTCAAAATGCAAATTTGAGCATATAAGAGGAATCATTCAATAAATGGCCTAAATGTAAGAAATTAAATCCCTAAAATTTGAACAAGGGAACTCCTATTGTGATTCAACTTTTGAAAATCATCAAGTTTCCCCAATCTAAATCAAAGAAACAAAATGAAATTGTGGGACTAGTCGGTTAGACAATGAATGAAAATTCAATATGACTTAAACAAGAGAGAATGCTTTGATCCTCTCACATCTTACATTTTTCATAAGATGATACTCATATAGTCCAAAATATCATAGGATCATATGAGATAATTATTGAATTAACCAAGACGTTCTCCCATATTGTATTTATGGACTTACTGAACAATTTACCAACTTAGCATTGAGCCTTGTTAGATGCATTAGGTCTTGGTCATCTGGTCCATGTCATTCCTCCACCCAAGGACCAAATTAATAATATTGAATTTTATCTACATCCTTTAGGTCAAATGGATAAGGACACTAGGTACATGGTAACAAAAATAAAATTCCTTCTAATGTCAAAATTTCTGAAAGATGAAACCCCACATTATAATTAAAATTTTACGTCTATAAAAATTACATTAAGATAGCCATGATTGACGATGAGGCATTTGTGAATATAGTCCCCTCATGCTTCTTATAGAATTTAGGATATGGAAAGATGAACTATTTCTTTACTAGAGACACATTTCAAAGTTATAATATTCTTAAATCAACTTCAATTGGAACCATATTCATGCATGTTTCTCTTAGGCACAAAACCATTTTAACTTAGTTTTACATTACGTGAGATAGTAAAGAATTAAATATGCTCTTAGGAAGGTTATGTATCCAAAGAATGAAGTCCTTTCATTTGAATTTGATTCAAGAGATTAGGTTTCTTCATTTAGGGAAGGTCATCGTCACTCAAGGAGATCCTAAACCTTTATATATATACTTGTAAAATCTCAAGAAGAAGCCCAAATTTCACTCTGAGTATTAAGTCCTTAAAAACTAGCTTAAAAACCAACATCTTCTATGGAGATAGTTGTTACCACAAAATAGGTTATTGCCATTGTGGCAAAACCAAAAACAATAATATCTTAATGAAAATGTGACATTAAGATTCTTGATATAGATTTCATGTCCAAAAAGAACACAAATGAGATTGTCAAACTTTTAGAGAACGCATCACCCATCAACCTTCCTTTTGATCTGTATGGGATTGGTATTCTATTTGGCCTAACATCTACCCCCGCTAACAGTCTCGTAGATATATGTATGGTAGTAGTATCAAAAATGTAAAAGGAATTTTCTAAGGAATAAAAATATTTTATCTTCCTCCTCGAATAGTGGGCATTCCATTATTATTGAGATAAGTTTCAATATGGCACAAGAACAATGGTGGTCTTAACCTCTCCAAAATGTAATATCATGCCATTTTTTTAAACTATACTTTGAGTGCAGTAATAATGGCGTAACATTTGATTCCCTACTTGTAGCAAGAACAATAGGGTCTTAATAGATTCACAAGTGGTAGTGAATCAAGTATCTAAAATAAATGACGATAATGGAACACCTCCAAATTTAAAAGGATGATGTATGTGAGATAAGACAATACTTCGAATTTATCTCTATTTGAAGTTATCTCTATGGAGATAAATCAACAGTATGACAATATGGCTTCTTCCTCTACCCGATTTTCCCAGAGACGCAAGTTTAGTAGAAACCAATTTCTCCATAGTATCAATGAGATATGAACCCTATAGCGTGTAAAATTCCAAATGAAGCAATACTTTCTTATGTTGAAAATAAGAGTGAACCTATCACCATGGATTATGTTGAAATTGATTAGGCAATTTTGGGTTTCTTGCATACATACAATGATCTATCCTTTACTTACCATTAAAGGGTTTTTTTCTCATTCCCCATAATTTAGCTTACTTCAAGGTAAAATTTGGTCCTATGTCCCACTCAAAATATTTTCTAATTTTTGAAGTAGATGAGAAAATGCTCAAACTTCCTTCTACTCCTCGAGAATTTGAAGAGGGAATGTTATGGAAAAATGACAACACCCATGATTGTTTTGCAATTTGATGGATTGAAACTGTTAATGTGATTCTAAACATGGATTTATCCAAAAGTGTGAGACTTTGGAATCAGGGATAACCGTTTGAAGGAAGGCTGGTTCTTATTCCTCTATTCTGATGCACACATCCAAATTGTAGAGGATCTACTCTAAAATCTACTCTAACTTGCCAAGGAGACATGGTTAAGAATATTACAAGAAATTAAACCTAAAATAACAAAGGTGATGCACCAAAAGGAATGTTGAACACCTACTTTGCATGGAGATGGAAACCACAATTAGATTAAGAAGGATGAAAATACACCACAAATAAATCCACTGATGAGAATCCACTAACCATTAAACACAAACCATTAAAAATGTAATACAATAACCATGCATAAATAACCAATATTGCAATGAGAGATTAGAAGAAATCAATGAACACAAGAGAGGGTTAAAATTCATCTATAGACTTATATTATTTCCAAATAGATTTTTGTATAGTTCATTACAATGGACAAGAGGAAAAAAATAGCATTACATCTTGAATTGGAGGTTTTAACTCCATAAATTCACTTATAGACAAGAGAAGAAGGGAGGGTGCAAATAAAAATTCCATCATTAGAAAAATACCCCTCATTACAATTTATAGAAGAAAATTTGCAAAGGAGGACAGAGAAAACTGAATCCTGAATTTCCCCCAAATCCTCCAAAAATCATTGTTTAATCCTGTAATGAGTGCATTTTGATCTTCAAAATATCTCTCTTCATTAATGCCCTACCTTGAGCTTCAATAAATTGATTATGATTGCACCTCCTATCTAGTCTAGGCCCCAGTAGACTCATGATGACTCCTACTCCTCACCAACCTTCATTAATGACCTCACCTACCACTTCATCTCTGCCATTTCGGAGGTTCAAAACCCCTAAAATCCAAAATTTGATGATCCCAAATTGTGGATCCTGAAATCACCTTTCCAATGACTATAATTTTGCAAGAAATGGTTAAGTACATTGAAGATATCACTATTTTTATTTGGAGGTTCTCTCGAGACTTTTTACCTTCAATCGCTCCTCTCAATGGTAGATCGTATTTACCAACGTCCATACAAAGAAGATATTGGTGAGAAAACTGGACCTATTTGCATAAAAAAATCAGAGATGTGTGGAAGTATTTTGAATAAATCAAAAGAACACAAACCCCAAATTCATTCATTAAATTCTCTTTAAAGCTAAAAGAGAAGAACCTAAACAACTATCCTATGATACCATGCACAAATATGAGAGCATGTCAATCATGCCCGTAGATGTTAGAAAAATTGCAAGCAACAATAAAGACATGAAAATATTGAGATACTGAATTAAAGCCCATGAGAGTGTGAGTGTCTACTATGTGCTTCTTAAAACTCTTCAAAAATTGTAATTTGAAGACATAATGGACTACATCTTGTGCGACATCTAGGCAGAGAAGATTTATGCCAATATTGTAGATGGTTATAATCTAGATGATGAACACCCTTAGAGTGTCCACATCTCACTACATGAGCATAATTATATCACCTCTTCGTTTCTAATTTTGACAAATGAGAGCATATCTTGTCGTAAAGTTTCACATAAATCCAAATGATGTCCTTGCCATAGGAAGTTGAAAGGGCGTGTCGTGACACACCAATATGGTGAATTCAAACAATATTATTATGATGACTTAGGGGTACATTTATATAAACAATGTAATGAAGGGGGAATGTCAACAATGTTTTATTACATTGTTTAGTCAATTAATTGGTTGCCTTTATGTAGGTAATCTAGTTTATAAACACCTTGTCCCAAACTTCCTCAATCGCTTCTCTCTTTGTATATATTATATTATTACATTTTGTAATATTATTCAAAAATTTCTAAATACTCTTGCATTGCCAACAAAAATAAAGAAAAATAGCTTGAAAAAACTGAAAAATTGTAAATATTTTAAATATTATATACTGACCCACTCTCTATACGAGTATAATCATTTTTCCGTTAATTTAAATTTACTAAATGTTTTATTAAGAAAGAAATCAACTTCCTTGTAAGCCTAATCTTACCTTTGATCCTTGAAAAAATGTAAATACGATAGTCGATTGGGGGACATGTCACAATCATGACCCTTTAACAAATCATAATTTTGAATATAACACACAATACAATTTAATAAACAAAAATCTAATATAATATAAGTATCTCAAAATTAAATGTTGACCTGTAATATATAATATAATGTTATATATAAATATTTCTATTCACATTGATAATATATTCTTGGTCCCTCCATAAAATATGAGTAGAGTTGTTTACTTACCATCTCCAATATTATAATATATTACCATAGACCATGATTGACTAATTTAAATAAATTTATCCCAAAATCAAACAAATCTAAGGTTATCAATTATATAGTTGATGCATGTATATATATTGGTTAGTAGTGGGAAAATATTTTTTTGATATTATTTTATTTTTTAAAATATTGGAAAATTAGGTTATAACAAGAATTTATACTTTTGACCCAAGGAGCTAATGGGTAACTCTCTCCTCCCATATATTTATCTCGTATGTATCAAACATTGAAGAATCCCTGAGAGAAAAGAATCATATTTCTCGCGATTCTTTCATGGAGACTTATTCTTTAGAATAAAAAAGACATGTTGTCATGCCCATATCTTACTTCTTTTTCATCCATTAAAACATGAAAGAATGTAGTTTTTTTAGTTGTTCGTTCTCAATAAATATTTATGCAAACGTGGCGAATACACAAGTAAAATTCATTACGATATAACAACTTGAATGAAACATGATATGTTGGATCACCCATATTTCAGGTAATACACGTGCATCCTCATTCACTAAATGAAATCAATAGGTCTCAATCCTAATCAATTTTTCATCAAGCTGTTGGTGTTTTAAATTCTAGTGTCTACTACTACGATCGTCTCATATTTGGTAGCATGATGGTACAATCTCATGCAAGTTAAGTGTTTGAAAATACTCCTTAAAGATAAGAGATCTCATGGACTACATTGATTGATGGATATACAAGAAAAGGTTATTTTGAAAAGGCCTTCTAACATTTTATAAAAAATATTCTTTTAACCTCTGTCAAAATGGGGGGTTTAGAAAAGACATTTTCCTCTTCATGAACCAACAACTGATTGTGTTGTGAAATGCATAGCAACACCTAAATGTGGGGAGTGTTTTCAATTTATTCCTTAGGTTTTAATGACATCCCAAATTGTTGTAAACTCCAACCAAAAAATATATTAAATAAATCCTAGAGAATCTTCTTTCTGATATGGCCAAAGGAGGTTTTATCAAATGTAAAGGAAAATAAAAGTGAATGCTTAAATATTCAATAATTATTTACAACCCTAATATTTTATAAGAGTAGTAGCTCCACACAACCTCTTGCATGCTTTCCTCTATACCAAAACCACAATGCACATGTCACTAGATTGTTATTGAACTTTACATTCAAATAAGAGATCAATCCTTGTTTAAAGTTAATTTTTTCTTTCTATAATGTTTTGTGCTGTTATTTTTAATTAATTAATTAGTCTATGGTAATAGGATACATTTTTATTAATTCTAGATTCGAGTTTATTAAGGTGAAATAAAGTTGCAGCATATTATTGTTGATGGGAAATTTATTAATGTCTATGTCATATCTTTCTTGGTGAGATATTTTAGAGTGAGATATTTTTGATTTTTTGATTGGTCATTCATCATTATCAAGAATTTTTATACTCATAGGTGTTCCAAAATTAGAGATTTGTAGGAAGGTATGGACATCCATCATGGACAAATAGGAAGCATTTTTTTGTACATTGTAGTTAGACTATATTTTTAATACTCCCCTTCACACAAACTTTAAACAATCTAAGATATCATATATTTCACTGTAAATTACAACTCTACAAAATTTAGTATTTAATATTTTGAAGTAGAGTTTGTAGCTCATGTATAATTGTTAATAATAAAAATAAATATAAAGGTGTAGGTATCTTAAAATATAAAAGTATCTGCATGGCTTGAAAATTTGAGAAAAATATAGATTTAGAATAATCTATTGACTTTTAGAATTCTTAGGGAATGATCGGAATGCAAATGAATAAAAAAATTATGGATTATATTAGAATATGTAAATATATTGTTAATTTTTATGTATATATTAGAGACAATTATACTAGATCGTTATTAGGAAATGTGCTAGTGATAATCAGATCGATAGTTTTTTTTCGATGATAGAGTATTAAATAAAGTGTGCATCTATATGTAATTACGTTTAAGTTAAATATAGCTCGTAAAATGAAATTAATTTTAAAAATAAGAGTGTATTTGACCACACAATTTAAAAAATTCTAATTTTTTAATAATACTAAATAATTAATGATTTATAGTGCAACATACTTATATGAAAATATGGAAAAGACATTTAAAAATGTATTCAAAATGAGGTCAAAAGAACAAGGGGAGATAAAACTAGAAATATAATGTAAAATAAATTCCTTTACCAAAATGTAGCACTCCTTCAGTGGATAGAAAAAATTATAGAAGTTAATTTATAAAAACAATAAATACTACAAATATGATGTGATGACCTTGTGCCTATAGAATAAAATCAATTCCTCTAGTATGAAAACATTGTTCACTTTTCCATAATTTTGGAAATTTTCATTGGGAAACAATTATCCTCTTTACAACCCTAATTAGATGTTCAACACATTACACATAACTAAGAATCATGGGATTGGATGAGATGTCATGCAAAGGTATTGATTAGAAGAAATGTTTTAATTATGATGCTTTCTAGAATATGTTGTGAAAAAAATATCTAGTTTAGTAAGGAGTCTATTGATTTTTTTTAGATAAGGTAAAAATAGTTTGTTTTCTAGGGACCAAAACCCCTACAAAGGAGAAAAATATAGAGTAGATTAAAACCCCGATAAAGCCTCTTCTAGTGGCTTATCAATATAACAACCCAGGTCTATATCCAACCAACGAGATAAAAATAAGCACAAGACCTCACAAGTAAATTAAGGGTCATGTTAAGAAGCCTCTAGTAAAATTGAGGTGGAAAATCCCCGGTGAATATACCTAGAACCACTTTCGTGTAAAGGTGAATTTTCCAATTTTTCGAATGAAATATTTTCCTCTATTATTTGGGCGAAAGTGAGCGCCTAAGGGGAAAACATTTGTGCGTAGATGTAGAAAAAATATATTGGCGAAAAATATATTTTCGATCCTCAGCACATGATAACGAGAATTTGCCGACGTTTGATGAATAATTGTTGTCGTGCATCAACGAACTTAACGACGCTCAAAACAAATTTTGTTGTCACACGTTAGCAAATATTTGTTTTGCATGCAACAACATCACTTGATGTTGCACATCAACAAACTTTGCTGATGTGTGACAACAAGTGATTGGTTTAGGTGTCAACAAACATTACTTGATGCACGCACAATAATTCTTGTTGTCGAAAGTGTCAATAAACATTGGCGACGCATTTAAAACAACACTTGTTGTCACATGTCAGAAAATTTTGTTGACGCCAACGACAACAATTGTTTCCGTCACGTGTGAACAAAATTTGTTGATGCCTTACAAACTAACTATTGTTGTTACGCATTAGTAAAGTATCATTGTGCACCCAAGGCTCGAGAAACCCTAATTTTTTCCTATAAATACCCTACTCGGCCCTCATTTTCACATTTACACTTCCCAACTCCCAAATTTTCTTTGTTCTCCTTAGGTACAATTAAGCTACTATAGTAAAGAAAAAGTACAATAAAGCTTCTCTAATCTTCTACAATCAAGCTTCTACAATGGCAACTATAAGCATATAAGTGCGGCAACCCAAGCTCAAAACCAAGAAAAATGGAAAATCCAGCTAACGAGGCATTGGTCAACCCACAAGCCCTATCCAAGGGAAAGATACAATACACAAACTTGTTGTGCCCCCACATTCAGATAGTTTTGAGCATGAATATAGAATACAAGTATTTGATAGTTTCATGTTATTTTTATGGGCTCGTTAAGATTCCCTAGTTCGAGGTTAATCATTACATTCTAAATTACCTACTCTCCTCATATAATACAGAGGATGGTAATTTTATTGTTACTCGTAAACGATGGTCGTATATTCTAATTTAGTGTCGATCTAGCTGATATCCATCGGTTGAAAATGCCTCCCTTATAAAAAATTCCCCCATTGTTACATTGAAAGTAACCCTCATTGAAAATGATAAGAAGTACCTCTTTATGTGTAATTAGAACACCCGTTATTGTTTGTAATTGATAGATTAAAATTGTCGCAGTGATTACATTTGCAATTGGGAAAGCTCTCCGAATGAAGGCTAGTTCCTATTCCTCTATTCTAATACACACACTCAAATTTTAGAATATCTACTCTAAAATCTACTATAAATTTCCAAGGAGACATGGCTAAGGAAGATTAAAAGAAATTAAACCTAAAATAACAGAGGTGATTCATGAAAAGGAATGTTGAACACTTTCTTTGCATGAAAATGGAAACCACAATCAGATTAAGAAGGATGAAGATACACCACAGATCAATCCATTGATGAGAATCCACCAACCATTAAACACAAACCATGAAACATGTAATACACTAACCATGCATAGATAACCAATATTGTAATGAGAGATTAGAGGAAAAAAATGAGCACAAGAGAGGGTTGAAACTCATCCACAGACTTATATTATTTCCCAATAGATTTAATACGAGTTCATTACTATGGCCAAGAGGCAAAAAAATTGCATTACAAATTGAACTGGAGGTTTTAACTCCACAAATTCACTTACAAACAAGATAAGAAGAGAGGGTTCAAAGAAAAATTATCCAATATTGGAACAATTCCCCTACTTACAATATATTAGGAAGAATGAGAGAAAAGGAGATAGAAGGATTTGAAATCTTGCTTTAGCCTCCCAAAAATGCATTGAATTCACCTTTAATAATGATGGGTGCCAGTAAAACCCATGCCTTCATGTACTTTGCCTAGTTAGAGAAGAAAGGAAGCCCATACCTCATCATTTGGGTAGGTGAGAAATTTGGAAACACTCTCTAAAGTGGTGGACTGTATTTATTCATTTTGAAGAACTTAGTCATAGTTGTGTAGAGGACACTCGAGAGATTTACAAAAAGTTCTTGTCTTGTGTGAATCCAAGCTCTCAGTCAAAGTTTGTGGCCATCTGAAGATTGGGGTGCCATTTTGCATTAAGTGTAGGTGCTTGACTCTATTTTTCGACTCCAAAATTACTCACAAACTCTAAATCTAAAATTTTGGACTGTCGGGCATCTTGACTTCAAAGGTTGATGTTATTGTTCATTTCCCAAGAGTTAGCGAAAATTCCTAAACTTTGAAACCCCAAAGTCAAAAATTCGGCCCGCAAGTTTCAAACTTCGAGTTGTGCTTTTGTGTTTTCGGGCTTCAAATTAATGAAATGCTAAAACTCCGAAGTCTAAAATTTTGACTTCGGGTTTAAGACCTTTGCATTTTCAAGGGTCATGTTATCACTATTCATCCACTCAACCTCCGAACCTCTTAACCCCAAACCTTTGAAACCATGAAATACAAAATTCAGACTTAGGTATCAAGCCTTGCACCTTTTGACCCACAACACTTTCCTTCACCCGACTGATCCCACCGAGACCTCTCGAAATCTTGAAACAAACCTCGAAACCTCCCAACTCAATCCTAAAGTCGGAACCTCAAAGTCCAAATGTCTGTCAGCATTGACCCAAAACCCCGGAGCCTTTTAAACTTCATATTTTTTTGTTTTTGGCCTTTTTATTTTTATTTTTCCCTTCCCGGATATTGAAACTCCAAAATCTAAAACCTCTGAAGTCCGAAAACTTCAAACTTCGAGTCCCCATTTTTTTCACTTAGCTCAACTACGAGCTTCCTTCAAGTTCCCCACCTGTGAGCTTGGAGCTGAACCACCCTTTCATTTCTTCCCTACGACAACATTTTATGTTCAAGCTTGTTCTCGCTACCATGTATTTAGCTTGGTCGAGTTCTTTTTCTATGCCGACCAAGTTGAGCCTTCATTCCACCTAGAAACCAGTGCTCTACACTCCATCAATGCCAAGCTTCCACTAAGTGAACTCCTGCATGTTTGGTTCGGGCCACCGAACTTGTTCCTGTTAGCTCATCATCCTCCTTGCATGGTTAGCCCAACCCATTTGGGCTCGAGCCTGAGCCAATGTGTCCTCCCAAGCTCGATGAGCTCCTCCTCCCAACTCACCCGAGTTGGTTTGTGACTTACTGTGGTCGATGCATGACTCATCTCGTTGAGCTACTCAACAAGCTCCTTTTAGCCATGTAACCACTTTTAGGTCCCTGTTAGGAAAAAAATTCCCATGGGGAAAAATCGTCAACAATACCTCGAATCTATTTTTAGTTTCCATCTTGATTTTACTTAATGCTTTTAAAATTTTCATTTGATATTTTAATTTTTATTTTTATATAACTTAAATCAATATTAATTCCAATGAATTTTTGGCATTTGTATCTCACATCAATAAATCAAGACGTGGTGTGGATACACAAGGAATTCCACACCACTTTCTTATTGCTATGATTTATTTATTTAGCGCCATAATTGTTTTTTACAGGGTCGAAAAATGGATATACCAAACTAGGCTATCAGATACATTCTTACAAATGACTATCGAAAATCTAAAATTTTATTGGTGCACCTTTTTCTCAAATAAAATCAAACCGACATTAAAAATGCATCAATTTCTAAAAAACAAGTTATTCACTCCACAAACTATCTCCTTGGCCTTTATTACAAAGTTATTTTAAATTTAAAAGACAAACCAATTCCTACTTGCATGAATGAGATAATGAATAATTTTTCAAATTCATTTCAATAACAACAGCTTATATAGTTTATAATTCGACATTAGAATTTACTATGATTATTGTCTTGATTATGTACTTCTAAAATCTGATCAAATATTGACTATTTGCAGAGAATATTTTTGGAGGCCCTTCCATGGAAAAAAGGAGGGATCAAGTGGAAGAGGCCAACAACACGCTGAGGTGTTGGAATATTCACAATATGAAATGGAAGTTCACTCATCACCGAAACCCAAAGATTTTACATTAGTTAAATGATAGAGACGTAATACCCTAACATTTATTATTTACAAATTACCATGTTCTATTTACAATTTACCATTTACATATTGAATTACATCGAATCGAATGTTGTTACAATTCTAGAGACTTTGGACTATACACATGCTTCTCAACCGTCTTCACCAATTCACTGCGTTCAATCATACAATTATTTATTCTCATCACCCCGATCAAGCAATCCCATCATAACACATCTCAAACACAACCAATTACTACTCCAAAACGCCACCTCAAGTATCATGACAGTTACCCCTCACTCATATGGTATAATTTTATTGGTTTAGTACAAGTTTTGAGTAGATTTTTATATAATTTCATATTTTTTTCATAGTTTAACAGCTTTTCATATAATTGTATTAATTTTTCATGAACTTTTCATTACATTTCATTCCTTCTCTATCTCTAAAAATAGTGGTACCACCACATTCTCCCCCATTACGATTCAAAATATCAAACATAGGTTTAGGGAAAAAGACAATTGGTAAACACATGCCAATTCCTCGGCCCTAGTTTGACACTAAACATTTCCTCATTTCGAATTCCGACCCCCTCTCTCGGTGGATTTCCCGGTCAATGAATGGTGTATTAGTTTTAAATAATATAAATTTAGATGAATATTACTTGGGCATTGATAGCAATGACCCAAAAGTATTTTTCAATACACGTGAGATGATTCAAGGCCAAAGCAGGTATACTTCTATTTAAACTTAATTTTTAAATATTATTTACATTTCACTTTCGAATGCAATATCTAAATATTGATTTATTTTATAGCAAATAGGATCATGACACCCAATGACAAAAAGAGGTCGCAGATGATGATCAACCCGAAATCCCCATACCTCTCCAACGACATCATCTTCTTCAAATATAGATGGTGAACATTTTTTATCATTTCCTTTAGAGAACTTTAATGGTTACGATTGTCAATACCATGTCAAAGAGTTTATTATCCCTCATATCGAGTCATCTCATAAAATGGGAGAGAAGAGAAAAGTACAAATCAATGAGATAATAAGTTTTTTTGAAAAATATTGATCTATATATCAGAGAATCATGATGGATGCCTTAGCAAGAGAAAAAAATGTACAAATCAATGAGATAATAAGTTTATTTTTGAAAAAATTGACAAGTGATGATACATCATACAAAGTTGAAGGCATTAGTTCCATTTCACTACCACTTGGGCATCATAAGGGTAAAATTACAGATGTTCTTTATGTCCCTGGTTTAACAAAAAATATGTTATCCGTGAGTCAATTATTAGATCACAATCTCAAAATTGGCTTTGATTTTAAAGGTGGTAAAAAGATGTGCCTAATTCGAGATAAGTCACGAAGCTCCAAAATTGTTGTAAAATCTTTGAATGTGGGAAGAATGTTTCAGTTGGATTTTATTCAATGAAATGATCAAGAACTTGTAGCCAAGGATACATCATCAACTCAACTATGGCATCGATGACTTGGACATGTGACTTTTGGCTATCTTGACATACTTCGTCGATACAACATATTTAGGGGTTTACCACTCTGAAAAAGGGTACAGATAAATGTCAGAATTGTTTGGCATGAAAACAAAATAGAGCACCATTCAAACATAGTACATTTTGGGCTAATTCAGAACTTGACTTGGTGCATACCGATCTATGTGGACCAATGAGACCTAGACACTCTAGGTTTCAATATTTCATGCTCTTTGTTGATGATTTTTCAAGAAAAATGTGGATATATTGTCTTTCTAAAAAATACCGATCTTTTGAAACTTTCAAGAATCACAAAGCCCTTGTTGAAATAGATTCTGGTAAGAAAATAAAAACACTCCACTTAGATCGAGGGGGAGAATACACCAATAATGAGTTCAATGATTTTTGAAAAACATGGCATTCATCATCAAATGGCTCCTCCTCACACACCGCAACAAAATGGTGTTGTTGAAAGGTGAAATTTTACTATCATGGATATGGTACTATGTATGATTAAATCTTCCACTTGAGAACCAAGAACAACCTAGGTTTAGTTAGAAAAATTATGGAATAATTTTTTTAAAGTGTTAACAACCAAAGTCTCAAGGACAATTAAATTCAACTAATAACTTTTCCCATTATAACAATTACTAATTCCACATTATAAATCAATAAGTGTAATAAATCCACACCTAGCTCAAATCTCCTTAGGGATTAATTTAATCACTGATTACATTGACATTTTAGCTAAATATTCCCGATTTGAAATTTTAGGGTTAAGGGTCCAAAACAATTAAATACCCAAGGTATTTAATTCCACAAGATCCATGACAAGAGCAAGGTTTAATTATAGGGGTGGGGAAAGAATACATATTTTAAATCATCAGAGTAAATTCTTACTTACCCACTCCTAGAACTTGGTTAAAGATTCAATTTGATTTTTCCCATGATTAATGCAAATTAAAACTTCTTTAAAACATTCCCATTAGATAGGAAATTTCCTCACCTTTCCAGTGATATAAAGAAGTCCTCCTAACTCCTCATATTTCTCAAGTTATGGGCCATAGGGCTTGGGGTGAAAATTTTCCCAAGAGCGGGCTTGTGGGCCTAGGGAGGAAAATTTTCCCCAACTTGGGCTGCACATTTGGACTTTGGAGAGAAAATTTCACCAAGGATTTGAGGAGAAAAGAACTAGACCAGGGGAGCGGGAAGAAAACTTTTCCCAGATGCGGGCCGGCGGAGTGGGGGAAGGCATTTAGATGCTTTTTCCCTTTTGGGAGAAAGTGAATTTTACACATGCACCTCCGCCGATGCCCAGGGAGGCCACGTGGCAGCTCCTTATTGGCTACGGGTCGGTGGGGAACATTTAGAAAATTTGACTTTTCAAAAGGAAAGGTGAAAAAAGTCGCCACATTGAAAATGTGTCGGAACCTCACGCCTCCGCCGAGGAATCATAGAAAATTTTACTTTTGAAGATGCCAAAACACTGTCATCAAACCTAAGGATTATGTGGGTTCATTGGCCATGGGTGGGGGGGAATTTGAAAAAAATTTTCCCAAATTTTTTTTAAAGTGTTAAGGCTTAAAAAGATCCACTCCTCCACCGACGCCTTAATGAGCCACGTGGTACCACTGATTGGTGCAGGCCGCGAGGGCGCGGAGGAAACTTACAAAAAATTTCCAAATTTATTTTTGAAAGTGCTTAAGTTTAAAATCGATCCAAGCCTCTGCCGATGCCCAATGAAGCCATGTGTCGATCAATGATTGGTTGTGGGGTGGCGGGGCCATGGAGGAAAAATTGCCAAATTAACTTTTTGAACTTAGATCATTTTTAGAAAAATGAAGGCTTGCGGATTAGCGGAGCGGCGGGAAACTTCATGACTTTACACCTTTTTAGGAAAAAAAAAAAAAAAAAAGTTTTAGCCTGCGGGTCCACCCAAGAATATTTTATTCATTTAAATTTGACAGTTAGATTATTTTGAGCCCAAAATGAAGTAAAAACTTCATAAGGCCATAACTTTTGATAGGGAACTCAATTTTTAGAAAACGAGGACTTTTTGGAAATCTCTCGACGTCCTCTTTGTACATAAACCTTAAGAATTTTATTTTGATAAAGTTTAAAGGGTAATTTTGAGAAAACGTCTTTTTGATCACTTAGAAGTGAACTAGTATTTTTAACTTATCAATTTTGTTCAAATTTTCATTAATTCTTTTTCATCTTGCCAAACAGGCATAAAGGATTTCACTTGGAAGGTTTTAGGATAGATTGCAAGATTAAATTTTCTTGATTGATTTTCATTCAAAATTACCAATGTTCACACAACAGAAGACCTACAATTTCACCTTTACTTGATTTGAAGGGTTCTTTAAAAATTTCTTGAGTGTTTTAGTTTAGTTTGGGGATCATTTTGATCTCATTAAGTCCAATTGAATATTTCATTTGTCTCTTATAGATTTGTAGGGTTGTTTTGGACATTTGATAAAAAGGAATCTGCAAAGTATATAGTGAAGTAGAAATGAAGTTTGTACATTTCAAGAACAAGAGATTAAACTATCTCTTTTTCCATGCAATAAAACATTGAATTTATTCCATGCTAGTTTTAAATAGTTTTCTTTCCTTCAATCAAAATATAAAGACAAGAATGCAACTTCTATTATTCTTTTTTTTTTTTATTAAACATTTCAAATGAGACAGAGTAGTGCAATATTTCTTCATACATGCTTCCTTTTCACTTTTATAAACAGAGATTTCCTACTATATATTAAACACATATTTCCAATGGAAATAATATCATATGAACAAGGAAAAACTTCTATTAATTCAAAGGAATTCTTACAACTTCTTTCCCATTTAAAATACATATCTTAATGCATATCTTTCTTTCCCATTTAAGATATATTCTTCCAAATTTACAACATACCAAATGCATATCTTTCTTTTATGATCATCACTTCAAGGTGGGAAAGGTTACAAATTTCACAAGATATATTCTTCAATAAATATAAATTACAACTTTCATGGGTATTCAAAACAGAAAACAGTATATCTTTTTCACATTTCGAATTACACAATAAAAATACCATCAAAATAATGTACAAGGTCATCCACTTCAAAGTGGGAAAGGGTTCCAATAAGAATAATCTCAACAAGGAATGTCAAACTTCTTTTTTTTTTTCCTCTACTCTAGAACAACAACATGAATATCCTCCATTTTCTTTATTTCAATTTGATCACAATAGAATAGGGGAAAGGAAACGCTCTCCACCCAACCAAGACATCCAATGAAAAGGAGAATCCATCCTTCTTCATTGGCCCCAGCCCCAACCACAATGCAATAGGAGATGTGTTTCAACTCATGGCAACAACAATAGCTTCCACAAACACACATGCAAATTTCACATTTAAAACACAGTCCAAAATAGAATGTAGTTTGCAACCACATTAAAACATAGTAAACAAAACTCAGCTTCATCATGCAAGCCAAAGGAGCAAGAAACTATGGGGGATGCTACTTATGCCTCCCAAAGGGAAATGGGTATCACCACCTGAGAACAAACCACCAATATATATATATATATATATATATATATCATATATCATTTCAATCCCTGACATGCCCTTATGCCTCCCCCAAGTACCCCTTATTCCTCACATTTCCTTATGCCTCCCCAACCTCTTATGGCACCCCATAATGAGTAAAGAAATGCAAGCTATTTATTTTTAAGGTGGAACCCAATCCCAACTCCCTCCACACTTATACCTCCCCAAAACACTTATGCCTCCCACAAAATACCCCATAGTCTTCTCCTACACCATCCCTAGGCCATCTACCCAAACAACCCACACACATGCCAAAACATTCACAACAATAACATTTACACAAATAAAAGAAGATAATTTCAAGAGCCAAGCTCTTACCTCTCCATAATGGAGTTTGTTCCAAGTTCCAAACAACAAGCTTTCCAATGCAAAACAACCCAAGATCAACAAAACACAAGCCTATAAAATCCTCTCAAAATTCTCCAAAAGCAAGAGAGCTCAAAACAACAAAATAATTCACCCCAAAATGAAGTATGCAAAAGTGAAGCAACCAAAAGAGTGTAACCCCAAAACAATAAAATGAATTCAAATATATAGAAGGGGGAAGAGAGAGGATGAGGTGGATCCATGTAGGATGCCACATCACACATCCTCAACTCCAACTCATAAGTCAACTTCAATCTCCAAGGCATAATAAATAAGTAGGTGAATAATATGACAATTTTACTTACACACTCAAATCAACCCATACCCCAAAGGACTGAAATTAATTTCAAGCAAAAAGTGAAATTAAAACATTCAGCTAGACTTACAAAAATGCATAATGAAGGCTATATTTAAACTCTCCAACCATAGGTAAGGTTGGTATGCAAATTTAAGAGGTATGGGACAAGTTTAACTTGTCCCACAAACCTCCAAAAATAGTCTCCAAGGACAATTTCAATTTAAAGAAGATGAAGTGTTTCATACTCCAATTTTTTTACTTACATATCTCTTACACATCACTTACACATTGCTTACACATATCTTACAACATTTAATACAAGATTCAACCACTCCAATAATTACTTTCTTATGACCCAATTTGATTTATTTATTTTAACAATATGATTACTCACATTATATACCACAATTTATTTAAATAAAAGGGGTAAACACATCACTTAATAAACACATACAAACATCAATAAAAAGGAACCAAATAAATAAATACACATAACCCTTGGTCACATTTAAAGGTGATCCCCCATGGGAATCCCTAACACAATCAAACACACAAACAAATACAAGTTTCCATGGTGACCTTGTTGAATTCATCTAGAATTCCAATGTGGTTGGTCTCCAATCCCCGATGTTTGTTGTGATATTTTAAACCTAAAAACACAAATACCTCCTTTGGCCTCGTGGCCATATCAGAACATCCAAAATATATATAATTATAATTCCAAAATCATCAATATATATATATATATATATATAATCAATCAAAAAACATCCAGACAATCAACAATATCATTTACAATCTCATCAACAACTATATGATCATCACATTTAATTCAATTTTCTAGGTCTACTCAACATATCAAATATCACATGTCCGAACAACATCCATAAATATAACCATGTCAACAACATGTCAATATCCATATAAATGTCTCTAATAATCCATCATGCATCATATATGAATCAAAGTCAATAATAATCCATGATCTTACATCTAACACCATACTAAATCAAAACTATAATAATGTCCATAATATAGTCAACAATATCATGATCAATATCAAAAGTGTCAAAGGGAAGTGGGCACTACATCCCCTCCCCTTAGACTCGACTTCCTCCTGGAAGTCACTGGAAAGAGAGATAGGAACAAATGCAATAGAAAAAGGATCACTCCATTATGGGATTGCTTGCTTCAAACAAGTGTGGGTCCACAAAACCCAAGTTTGGTCTAATGCAATTTAACAAGAAGAAGGGAGATTGTAAGAGATGAGTTCTAAAATTTCTTCATGCAAGGCTACGAATATTTAAATCTAGAGAGTAACTTTACGCTATCAACCAAGATACAACACATAACAATATAACATGAAGAGTTCAAAAGAGTCTTAAGAGTAACCACCAAGTATAGGAATAATAAGGAGAATTCCATGAGTTTGAGAAAGACCACATAGTTTCCATGGAATGCAACATACTACAATAAAAAAATTTAAGGTTTCCACTAAGGTTAAATTATGTTTTCATAGTTCATTGTTTTAGACAAGGCTAGCAAAATCAACCATGGCCAAAATTTTGTACGAGAGACATGTCTACTCAAGGTCCCACAATTTGAGATCACACAAGATGAGGTTAATCAACAAGGAAGGACACCTAAAACAACAAAACATTTACAATCGAGGAAACTATTTATGGAAAGCACTTATATAACTCGAGAGGGTACAATCAAAATTTTCATGGTAATACTAAGAAAATTCATGACCACAAGTTTTCCTATAGTCTGATTTTTACACTTTTGTTTTAAGAATCAAACACACCACACCAACCAAATCTAGAGACATCAACCATTTAGCAAAAGAAAAATATATATATCTCCCCTAGCAACTAACATATCAAAACAAGAAGTACCATTCACAATAACACAATGGGATTTATTTATCTTATTTCTGGTCAAGCTTGGAATAATCACAAGGAGAGAACAAGCATAAATCGTAACACCAAGGAGCACTCAAGGTCAGCTAGGGAGAAGAACAAGTAACACGGGGTCCAACTACAAACCAAGGGTGCATCGTGATGAAAGTGAATAACATCATCTTGCACTTTCCATCCTAATGGAAAGGGGAAACAACAACAATGTGTCTCAAGAAGAACAAGAAGAAAAGAAGACTTCCCAAAGTTATTTTATATCCTTAACATATGTTTCCTTAAAATTACAATAACTTAGGTCTCAAGGACAAGACAACACGCAAGGAGGTTGCTTTCTTAAACAAGAGGTAAGTCTCAATCCAAAAGACCACAACTCACACTCATCGAGCTATGGGATGATAAGGGTATGATGACCCAAAACTCTCAAAAAAGGCACATACATACATCTATGAACAAGAAGGTACTAAGAAACTAGAACACATTACTAACCACCAGGTGTTTCACAATTACGGGTAGGTGACAGAACTACAGGTTCAACTATACATTGCACTCAATACACATAAATCTTACTTATTTTATAACTCAACTAATTAAGTCAAAAGTGGTATTTTTTTTTCTAAGCACATTCCTTTACGAGTTTTTCTTAATTAAACTTCCTCCTATTATGACATCACAAGTTTGTGTTATAAGGACCACTAAGGGGCATGATATCTCACCATTCTGTAAAGGTGGAAAAGAGAAAAAGTATTTACTTTACTCCTAGGGGAGGTAGATGGACAAAGTTTTCCTTTCTATTTCTTCTACATGGTTTTTTTTTTATTATTATTATTATATTAATCTACCAAGGTTAAAGCAAGGACCATTTTCTCTTTCTATGTTCCAGTTTATTTGTTAAACTTCAAGGCCAAATCTCCTCAATTATAGTTTTATGATGTTTGGGTGAGTCAACTTGTCAATTAAAAATTTAATGAGAAGGAAGGGTAAACATATCACACTATTACTTTTATGGGAGAGAGAGGTAAATCAACACATCACATTTTTAATTCTAAGGAAACAAGGGACATTCAACATAGAAAACACATTATTAATTTTGTAAGAACTAGGAAACAATCAACCAACATGGATCACAACAATATTTCAGATTTTTCCACTAATCACAAGTATCATAAAACATTCCTAGTGGGTTCTACAAGTCTCAAAAGAGGTTACAAGGAAAGCCCATTAAGGAAGCATAATTACTTTTACTGATCTACTAGGGTTTAACAATGTTTGTTGTTTTGGCGAAAACATTTTACTCACATGATAAGACAAGGAAAGTTTTCAAATCTACACCCATATTACCACAGGATACCACCAACCAAGAAATCAAAATGACAAGGAAATATTTCAATTATAAGAACACCACATACTTACTAGAAAGCATCAAATGTAAGCGACAAACAAACTATCTATTCAACATGGCTTTACGACCAAGAGTTACAGTTTCACAAGAAGAATCACATTATAAAATACCACCGAGATTAAATTATCAAGGTCTAATTATACTAACATCACCAATGGCATGGTCCAAAAGACTCAAAGCATCCATAAGTGTCTCCACATAACCCCAAGATTGATAGGTCAACGTGAGAAAAAAAACACACTTAATTAAACACACTTACTCGAATGGGCTTAAATCTAATCATAATTACCAAGATGCATACAATCCACAAGTCAATACTTTTTATAATGAAACACGGAAATCATGATAAAACTTAGCATGCCATCGATGAAAGGTCCTACCAAACAACCATCTTTCCACTAATATCCACAACCAACCAAAAGCAATCCGATCCTAACATAATTCATCAGCCCACAATTAAACACCTCTACTCCGATGAGGTTCAAGCTCTTACCGGATTGTAAGAGAATCACCACCACCACTAATAGACTACCAACTAGAAACACAACACAATGAACTCTCTATCTAGCAAGGTCGAAGCAATGAAAATTCACTCTAAGATCCTAGACACACTCAAGGTTCCATGCATCCAAAACCAAGGCATAACTTTAAGCACCTAAGAAGACATTCAAGACACCAAGGGTGTACCCCATATGATGAATTGTCACAAGGCAACAACGTAGAACCAACTCAACAACATGCAAGTGAGAATCACGTAACATTTAGCTAAGTAGCCAACATAATAATGAGCTCTGAGTCACCAATCAAAATAAAATCCAAGAAATATCGGCAAATCAAGGAAAGTGGCTAAGTAGCCGCATTGCAAAGTCTGAAAATTCTCACAAAAAAATAAATAACTAAAAGAGCCTCAGAGCTTCTCAAATCAATCATAAAATAAGATGTTGGTCCTTGATAAAATAACACAAGATTACGAATGTAAAGCACAAAATTTAACACCACATTCACTCCACAGCCCTTCATGGCCACCAATAGGGGTACTCTACCTCGAGGTCAGTTCCAAGGACACATACATAGGATTGGGTCATAAACGACACCCAAACTTAATGTCCACTCTCCCATATGGGTAACAAAATGAAAACTGACAACTAGACCATCTTTCCTAACCACTGAAGGAAGGAAGCTCTAAACAACTTCTAATTAACTCTTCCCACCCCAGATCACAATCACTATTGTCCAACCACAAGAATCACACCATACAATTTATCATTCCAACCACTCCAATAAGGAAGGGTCTTAAAAGGGCTTAACGCATCATACAATTAAATCAAGATTTAGGACTTGTAAAACAACACATTTTCAAAGGGGAGCCAAGTTTCCACTACACTAGAAGTTCACAAAAATCAATTTAATTTGACATTCTTAGTTACCTGGGTTTAGAAAAAACCACTAAGCTAAGACAACAACAATTTAAACAACTTATTATTTTATTATTATTTTAATTTTGGTAGTTCAAATGAACAGAGTAATGTAATATTTCTTCATACGTATTTCTTTTTTTTTTCAATTTTCAAACAAGGTTGTTTTCTAGATTTAAAAGTGTGCTAGGTTTATAGTTCATGTCTCAAGTTTTCTAGTGTGCCCAAGGGTCCAAGCTTTGAACCCACGGCTCTGATACCAAGTGTAACGCCCGCTAAAATCTTCCACTTGAGAACCAAGAACAACCTAGGTTTAGTTAGAAAAATTATGGAATAATTTTTTTTTAAAGGTGTTAACAACCAAAGTCTCAAGGACAATTAAATTCAACTAATAAATTTTCCCATTATAACAATTACTAATTCCACATTATAAATCAATAAGTGTAATAAATCCACACCTAGCTCAAATCTCCTTAGGGATTAATTTAATCACTGATTACATTGACATTTTAGCTAAATATTCCCTGATTTAAAATTTTAGGGTTAAGGGACCAAAACAATTAAATACCCAAGGTATTTAATTCCACAAGATCCAAGAAAAGAGCAAGGTTTAATTACAGGGGGGGAAAAGAATACATATTTAAAATCATCAGAGTAAATTCTTACTTACCCACTCCCAGAACTCGGTTAAAGATTCAATTTGATTTTTCCCATGATTAACACAATTAAAACTTCCTAAAAACATTCCCATTAGATAGGAAATTTCCTCACCTTTCCATTGATATAAAGAAGTCCTCCTAACTCCTCATATTTCTCAAGTTATGGGCCGACGGGCTTGGGGTGAAAATTTTCCCAAGAGCGGGCTTTAGGGGCCTGGGGAGGAAAATTTTCCCCAACTCGGGCCTGTGGACTTTGGAGAGAAAATTTCCTCCCGAGGAGAAAATTAGACTTCGCGCCGGCAGGTGGGAGAAAGAAAAATTTTCTTTAGTTCGAGGAGAAAAATGGGTGATTTGGGAAGGAAGGCATTTAGCACTTTTTCCCTTTTGGGACAAAGTTCTAGAAATTTTACACCATCTTAAAGCACTCCCGATGCCTCACCCGAATCGGAGGCCACGTGGCAGCTCCTTATTGGCTATGGGTCAGTGGGTCGGCGAGGAACATTTGGAAAATTTGAATTTTCAAAAGGAAAGGAAAAAAGTTTGAAAGGAACCCGCACCTCCACCGACGCGAGAAGATGCCACGTGTTAGCCAACCATTGGCCATTGCGGGTTGGGATGGTAGGGGATAATTTGGAAATTTTTCCCAAAAGTTTTTTGAAGCATTAAGGCTTAAAATATCTGCTCCTCCCCGATGCCTCGTGAAGCCACGTGGCAACACCTGATTGGCTCATGCGGGCTGGCGGGGCTGTGGAGGAAACTTACAAATTTTTTTTCCAAATTTATTTTTGAAAGTGCTTAAGGTTAAAATCGATTCGAGCCTCCCATTCGCCCCCAACAAAGCCACGTGTCGATCAATGATTGGCTCGGGGGTGGGGGGCCATAGGAGGAAAAAATTTTTCCAAATTAACTTTTTGGACTTAGATCATTTTTAGACAAAATGAAGGCTTGTAGATTAGCGGAGTGGTGGGAAACTTCATGAATTTTCACCTTTTTGGGAAAAAAAAAAAAAAGAAAGTTTTAGCCCACGGTCCACCCCAAGAATATTTTATTCATTTAAATTTGATAGTTAGATTATTTTTTGAGCCCAAATGAAGTAAAAACTTTAGAAGGCCATAACTTTTGATAGGGAACTCAGTTTTTGGAAAACAAGGACTTTTTGGAAATCTCTCAACATCCTCTTTGCACAAAAACCTTAAGAATTTGATTTTGATAAATTTTAAAGGGTCAATTTTGAGAAAAATGTCTTTTTCACTTAGAAGTGAACTAGTATTTTTAACTTATCAATTTTGTTCAAATTTGTCATTAATTCTTTTTCATCTTGCCAAACAGGCATGAAGGATTTCACTTGGAAGGTTTTAGGATAGATTGCAAGATTAAATTTTCTTGATTGATTTGCATTCAAAAATTACCAATGTTCACACAGCAGAAGACCTACAATTTCACCTTTACTTGATTTGAAGGGTTCTTTAAAAATTTCTTGAGTGTTTTAGTTTAGTTTGGGGATCATTTTGATCTCATTAAGTCCAATTGAATATTTCATTTGTCTCTTATAGATTTGCAGGGTTGTTTTGGACATTTGATAAAAAGGAATCTATAAAGTATACGGTGAAGTAGAAATGAAGTTTGTACATTTCAAGAACAGAGATTAAACTATCTCTTTTGCCATGCAATGAAAACATTGAATTTATTCCATGCTAGTTTTAAATAGTTTTCTTTCCTTCAATCAAAAGATAAAGACAAGAATGCAACTTCTATTATTATTTTTTTTTAAATTAAACATTTCAAATGAGATAGAGTAGTGCAATATTTCTTCATACGTGCTTCCTTTTCACTTTTATAAACAGAGATTTCCTATTGTATATTAAACACAGATTTCCAATGGAAATAATATCATATGAACAAGGAAAAACACTTCTATTATTTCAAAGGAATATCTTACAACTTCTTTCCCATTTATTTTCAAATTACAACATACCAAATGAATACATATCTTTAATTTTCTTTCATGGCTTCACACATAATATACAATATCATCCACTTTAAAGATAAAGATATTTCACATTCTTCCATAATCAATTACAACATTTATTCATAAAAAATAAAACAGAGTATATCTTTTCACATTTCAATTACAATAATATACAATACATCATCCACTTCACAAATAATGGGAATCCACTTCAAAGTGGGAAAGGGTTCCAATAAGAATAATCTCAACAAGGATTGTCAAACTTGTTTTTTTTCTCTCCAGAACAACAACATGAATATCCTCCATTTTCTTTATTTCAATTTGATCACAACAGAATAGGGGGAAAGGCAACGCTCTCCACCCAACCAAGACATCCAATGAAAAGGAGAAGCCATCCTTCTTCTTCATTGGCCCCCAGAAGCCCCACCACAATGCAATAGAAGATGTGTTTCAACTCATGGCAACAACAGGCTTCCACAAACACACATGAAAATTTCACATTTAAAACATAGTCCAAAATAAAATGTAGTTTGCAACCACATTAAAACATAGTAAAACAAAACTCAGGCTTCATCATGCAAGCCAAAGGAGCAAGAAACTATGGGGATGCTGCTTATGCCTCCCAAAGGGGAAATGGGTATCACCACCTGAGAAAAACCACAAATATATATAGAAAAACCACATATATATATATATATATATATCATATAATATATCATTTCCTCCACATGCCCTTATGCCTCCCCCAAGTACCCCTTATTCCTCGCATTTCCTTATGCCTCCCCAACCTCTTATGGCACCCCATAATGAGTAAAGAAATGCAAGCTATTTCTTTTTAAGGTGGAACCCAAATCCCAACTCCCTCCACACTTATACCTCCCCGAAACACTTATGCCTCCCACAAAAATACCCCATAGTCTTCTCCTACACCATCCCTAGGCCATCTACCCAAACAACCCACACACATGCCAAAACATTCACAACAATAACATTTGCACAATTAAAAGAAGAGCATTTCAAGAGCCAAGCTCTTACCTCTCCATAATGGAGTTTGTTCCAAGTTCCAACAACAAGCTTTCCAATACAAAACAGCCCAAGATCAACGAAACATAGGCCTATAAAATCCTACAACCTTTCTCCAAAAGCAAGGGCTCAAAAAAAAAAATAATTCACCCCAAAAATGAAGTATGCAAAAGTGAAGCAACCAAAAGGGTGTAACCCCAAAACAATAAAATGAATTCCAATATATAGAAGGGGGAAGAGAGGAGGATGAGGTGGATCTTTGTAGGATGCCACATCACACATCCTCAACTCCAACTCACAAGTCAACTTCAATCTCCAAGACACAATAAATAAGTAGGTGAATAATATGACAGTTTACTTACACACTCAAATCAAGCCCATATCCCAAAGGACTGAAATTAATTTCAAGTAAGAAGTGAAATTAAAACATTCAACTAGACTTACAAAAATGCATAATGAAGGCTAGATTTAAACTCTCCAACCATAGGTAAGGTTGGTATGCAAATTTAAGAGGTATGGGACAAGTTTAACTTGTCCCACAAACCTCCAAAATAGTCTCCAAGGACAAATTTCGAATTCTAAAGAAGATGAAGTGTTTCATACTCCAAAATTTTACTTACATATCTCTTACACATCACTTACACATTTCTTACAACATTTAATACAAGAGTCAACCACTCCAATAATTACTTTCTTATGACCCAATTTGATTTATTTATTTTAACAATATGATTACTCACATTATATACCACAATTTATTTAAATAAAAGGGGTAAACACATCACTTAATAAACACATACAAACATCAATAAAAAGGAACCAAATAAATAAATACACATAACCCTTGGTCACATTTAAAGGTGATCCCCCATGGGAATCCCTAACACAATCAAACACACAAAAAATACAAGTTGCCATGGTGACCTTGTTGAATTCATCTAGAATTCCAATGTGGTTGGTCTCCAATCCCCGATGTTTGTTGTGATATTTTAAACCTTGCAAAATACAAATACCTCCTTCGGCCTCATGGCCATATCAGAACATCCAAAATATATATAATTATAATTCCAAAATCATCAATATATATATGAATCACAAAAACATCCAGAAAATCAACAATATCATTTGCAATCTCATCAACAACTATATGATCATCACATTTAATTCAATTTTCTAGGTCTACTCAACATATCAAATATCACATGTCCAACAACATCCATAAATATAACCATGTCAACAACATGTCAATATCCATATAAATGTCTCTAATAATCCACATGCATCATATATGAATCAAATTCAATAATAATCCATGATCTAACATCTAACACCATACTAAATCAAAACTATAATAATGTCCATAATATATTAAGTATCAGGATCAATATCAAAAGTGTAGGAATGTTTTTCTCCCACAACTAAGATAAAAATTTCAGTTAATATTTTCTCTAGCTACATAATTTGGTTGTAAAATACACAAAATGGATGTGAAAAGTGCCTTTCTTAATGGTGATTTACAGGAAGAAGTTTACATGACTCAACTAGAAGGTTTTTTCATACTAGGTAAAGAGGAAAAGGTATGTAAACTCATAAAATCACTATATGGTCTAAAGTAGTCTCCCAGGGCATGGTACATAAAAATTGACGAGCATCTCATTCAACATGGATTCAACATGAGTCCATATGATCCTAATATCTATCTCAAAAAGAAGGGGGAGATAATGATTGTTGTAGTATATGTCGATGATCTAGTCATCACTGGAGGATCAGTGAGGATGATTGAGTCAAAAAATAAAGATCTAACATGATCATTTGACATGACCGATCTCGGGCTTCTACATTATTGTCTTGGACTTGAAGTTTAGAAAGAGAAAATCATATCTTTGTGTCAAAATTGAAATATGCCAATACAATGCTCAAAAATTCAATATGATGGATTGTATGCCATTTTCCACACCTATGGAGACAAGACTTCAACTATCTCAAACAAATCCATCACCACAAGTAAATGTAACTATATATCGGTAGTTGATCAGCAGTCTCATCTACTTGACTTACACTAGGCCAGATATCATCTATGCAGTCAACTATCTTTCACGGTTCATGTAAGAACCAAGGGTTTTGTTATCCAAAATAATCTCATGTTGATTTTTGGTTAACTGCACCCATTTTCCCTCCTTTAGTGCTTCAATCTATTTTTTAGATATTTTAACCACTTAAGGTTTCTTGAAAGCATCTTCATCAGATGGTAAATTTATTCCCCTTTCCATTAATGTAAATAAGTCCTTCTAACTCCTCATATTTTTCAAATTGTGGGTCATGGGCCTAAGAAGGATTTTTAGCCAAATGCGGGCCGGTGGACCTGGGGAAGACTTTTCACCAAAAGGGAAGATTGTGGACTGGCGGAGTAGTGGGAGATACTTTGGAACTTTGGCATTTTGTGCAAAAGGCACAAGTTACAATTTCTGGTCCGTGGGCCCAGCGAGGTTTCCTTACCAAGTGGAAAATGCAAATGCACAATTTTGGGGCCACGGAGGAAATTTTTCCCAAGTGGAAATTCTAAGCAGCACGGGGTCTTTTTGCCAAAAGTGAAGTTTTGGGAGCGTGGGCTTGCGGAGAGCTTTCACACTTTTACATTTTTACGCAAATGACACAAGTAGCAAGTGCGGGCCCATGATCCCGAGGAATGTTTTTTTGCCCAAATGCAAAGATGTGAAGTGGTGGGCTTGCGAGAGACTTTTGCACTTTTGTAATTTTTGTGCAAAAAGTACAATTTCAATTTTGAGCCCATGGAGCTTATGGGCAAAAGTGAATTTTGAACATGTGGGGCTATGGGATATTTTTGGCATTTTACATTTTTCTACAAAAGGCGCAAGTTGAATTTCGGGCCCGTGGATCCATTTTGCAAAACTTGTTTTTGTGCCATTTTTGTACGGATTCGATTCAAATATTCAAATGGGCATAACTTTCGATCCAGTGCTCAAAATTCAACAAATTTGATACTGTTGGAAAGATCTCAACCTCCTCTACACCATGGAAGCATAAAATATTATTTTCAAAAAATTTGATGGGTGAGGATCTAAAAAATGTCTTTCACGCCATTAATATGAGATTCGATTACTTTACCAGATCATGTTTTGATTTGATCCGCCATTCTTCCTTCTCCAACACACCAAAAAGACATGGAGAACCGATTGTTAGTGTAGGTTATTATTTATCCTTTTATTTATTTATTAGAATAATTCTTACACTTGTGTTAGCCCTACACTTGTTGGTTTAGCTTGCTTAGGTGTACTAGTTGTGTGGAGTTAGCTTTCTAGTTATGTTGAGTTTACTTCTCGATTATGTGGAGTTATCTTACTAGTCTTTTGGAGTTAACTTAACTTACTACCAAGTATCGCTTAGTGGGAGTTCTTCACAACTTATTTAGGTAGTAGTTGCACTTCCCTCCTCCTATATTTACATATTTCTTATTGAATAATTCAAGTCATTGTATTGTAATGTATTGAGCATTATGGATTATGATGGATTTCCATATATGGTATTTTAGCTCTTTTGTTTTAAAATCTAATGTGGTGTACTATTATCACCTGAGATCATGACTTGGAACAATATTATTTTCATTCCTTTCATGGTATAAGAGCTATAGATGATGTAGACATCCATCTGTAAGTTTTTCTTTGCAAGCAAGGGTTTATTATTTTCATGTATTTTAAAATTTTTAGCAATTTTCTGCAGCATGCATTTTTATGCAAAATGGAGTGCGGCATTAGATTTGGAAGGTACCAAAACCATAGAATCAACTATTAACTCGACCATGTTTGGAGACAGTCAAATTTGGTCATTTTAAAGGGTTTTTGGCACATTTCTCTAAAAATACGTACAATTATGTTCAGACATATTTTTTGACACAAATATTATATTAGCTTTCTGGGTTTTTCAAGAAAATTTTTGGGTTTCTCTCTGTTTTTTGATACAGGTGCTAGAAAAAGAGATATTTGTAGTCAAAGTTTGTATTAACAATTGTACTTTTTGGGTGCATTCTTTTATCCATTGGATATAAGCATGTACCTTCCATATTCATTCTCTTATACGTTGGATATTGTGGTTTTGGATGCAGTATTTTATTTTGTACCCTCTGGGTGCATTCTTTTATCCATTAGAATAAAGGGTGTACCTTCCGGATGCATTCTTTTACCCTCTAGATATTTCAATTTTGGATACAGTCTTTTATCCACTTGACGTAGATCTGTACCCTCTGGGTGCATTGTTTTATCCATTGGATATAAGCGTGCACCTTCTGGATATATTCTTTTACCCTCTAGATATTTCTATTTTTGGATGCAGTCTTTTATCCACTGCATACAGATCTGTACCCTCTGGGTGCATTCTTTATCCATTGGATATAAATCCTTGCACCCTTCTAGATGCATTCTTTTACCCTCTAGATATTGTGTTTTTGGATGCAATCTTTTATCCACTAGACGCATATTTGTACCCTCTTGGGTGCATTCTTTTATCCATTGGATATAAGCATGTACCTTCATATATTTATTTATTTAGGATTTGGTCATATTTTGTTGTTGTGTGTGGTTTTATGTAAAGAAAAGGCTTCCATTGGACCCAGAAGGTGGGAAAACCTAAGATCGAAATGTAAACTCTAGTCATTTTAATGGGTTTTTGGCACATTTCTCCAAAAATCCGTATAATTATGTTCAGACATATTTTTTGACACAAATATTATATCTACTTTTTGGGTTTTTTGAGAAACTTTCTTGGTTTCTCTCTATTTTTTGATATAGGTGCCAGAAAAAGAGATATTTGTAGTCAAAGTTTGTATTAACAATTATACTTTTTGGGTGCATTCTTTTATCTATTGGATATAAGCGTGTACCTTCCAGATTCATTCTTTTACCCATTGGATATTGCGGTTTTGATGCAGTATTTTATCCATTGGATATAAGGGTGTACCTTCCGGATGCATTCTTTTAACCTCTGGATATTTTAGTTTTGGATGAAGTCTTTTATCCACTTTGGATGTAGATCTGTACCCTCCTGCATTCTTTTATCCATTGATATAAGCATCCATCTTCCGTGATATATTCTTTTACCCTCTACATATTTATGTTTTGGATGCAGTCTTTTATCCACTGGACATAGATCTGTACCCTTTAGGTGCATTCTTTCATGGTTCATGCAAGAACCAAGGGTTTTGTTATCCAAAATAAGCTCATGTTGATTTTTGGTTAACTGCACCCATTTTTCCTCCTTTAGTGCTTCAATCTGATTTTTTAGATATTTTAAGTACTTAAGGTTTCTGAAAGCATCTTCATCAGATGGTAAATTTCTTCCCCTTTCCAGAAATGTAAAGAAGTTCTTCTAACTCCTCGTATTTTTTCTGGATTCGCTGCCGGATAGGAAAGAAACTATGGAAATATTTTTCAAGGTTTGTTGTATTTCTCGAGATCTATATTGGGTTTTGTTCTAGTGAGGCAGAGATTTTTGGGTTTCATGCAGAAGAATTTCGGTTCTTTCCTTTTTTTGGGGTCCACAGATGCTATGCTTGTTTTTAACTATTTTGAGAAAATTCGCAGATTCTATTTTTGGGTGGGGAAGGCCATTTTTTGACACAATCCAGAAAAAGTAATTTTTACCAGAAGAAGCAGTTGGATGTGACTTTCTCAAAAACAAGTGGCAGGGAAAATAAATAGTAGAGAAAATATTGAAAAGTTTGTATCTTTTTCTCGATAACTCAGTTTTGAATGTTGTTTTTTGCAAAAGTGTTTTTTTCATGCTCTTTCCATTGGAAATATTTATTTTGAGACTTGCACTATAATTATAAAGTGTCAAATATGGAGGAGTGTTGTAATCAATTGTGGACACAATTTCAGCTGAGCCTGACGTCCTAAACTTTTGGGAGTTACATTCTTCTCTATCATGGATTCTGAGAATGATATGCTTTTCTCTGAAGTGTGTGGACTTCAAGAGGATATTGTAAAATTTGTGGAAGAAAATAGATCGCTCAAGAAGTGAAATTATCTTCTACAATCACTCATTCATGATAAGGATACAATAATCCACTCCCTACAACAACAACTTGCTAGCCTACAACATCACCATGATATTGTGGACAGCCATATCCATGCTCCTAGTCCACTTGTAGCTATTGCTCCTGTACCCACTGACATTGATCTATTAGTCTTTGAGCTTGTTCCTGCTCTTGATGCTTCTAAACCTGTGAGGCTTGTTACTGCATGCTCTTCCACATATGTGCCTATTACAGTACCACATGTTGTGTATCCTATTTCTGCTCAACTGCATGGCCTTTTTGAGAAGTGTACCACTACCTTCAGTTCTCACATGCTCCATTTTATGGGTTTCACTGGTGGAGGTATTGGTAGACACTCACAGGGTATTGTTTCCCCTCTTCCACATGTTAAGTGGAATTCTCACCATGACATTGGTTTTCATGCAGATAATTCATTGGGATCACACATTGACAGAGCTCATTTGTTTTTTTCGCTCGACTCTTTTTGAGGATCATGAGAAACACATGAGTTCTGCATCTTCACTCAGGATTGAGAAACTTGATATTTCAGCTATCAGACATGATCAACTGACACACATTCTGATGTTCTTTTGGATGCACCCATTATGCATTTTACACCAAGTCATATGCAGGAATCTTCTTCATCCATCCGTGTTGATTTGGGGTGGATAACTGATCACTCATGGTGGCGAAATAGGCATTTGTTGAGAGGACTCTACATGCGTGGCTCCTCCACCATTCGGCCTCTTTCTCCACTTTCTATACTTTCTACATTGTGATGCTTCTTGTTTTGAGCATTTTTATTTAGCAGGTGTAGTGTATCTCTCTTGTTTGTTGAGAGATTTTGTATCTGTATTTTGATAATTTTTACATGTTGATAGTATCTCTTGGGGATCTATTCTGATGCAATCTAGTGTTAGTTTTTCACTCTTTGAGTAGTTGTTTTGACAACTCATTGAGATTTGTAGTGTCCCTCCACCCATTTAGGAGTATGGGAGGGTGTGGTGTTGATCTTGTTTCTTTGGGTTTTGTGTTCTTTCCTTGTTACCTTGGCTTTTCTTGGATCATGACACTCTTGATTTTATGTCCTTTCCTTCTTGCTTTGGTTATTGTTCTTAGATTGGCACACCTATTTGTAGCAGTTGATCAAATTATGTTTGGTGTTTTTTTACACTTTTGACATCACTCCATTGATAGTCTCCTTGCATGGAGCTATTCTGGTGAAGCCTAGTGTCAGATTTTTTTAGTTCTATGATGAAGTAGTGGATTCAGACCACAGTGTGCACCAAACTTCTTCAGCATTGTACAAGTTTTTAGAGCCAAGCTTCTTGGGATATCTTGCAGCGGGATTTTTCTCTCTACTTTGTTATTACTAGTTTTTGGTACCTTATGGTGTCCAATTTTCCTAGTTAGTGTAGGTTATTATTTATCCTTTTATTTATTTATTAGGATAATTCTTACATGTATGTTTTCCTACACTTGTTAGGTTAGCTTGATTAGGTGTACTATTTATGTGGTGTTAGCTTACTAGTTGTGTTGAGTTAGCTTCTCAGTTATGTGGACTTAGCTTACTAGTCTTTTGGAGTTAACTTAACTACCATTATCAGTTAGTGGGAGTTCTTCACCACTGATTTAGGTAGTAGTTTCACTTCCCTCCTCCTATATGTACATATTTCTTATTGAGTAATTAAAGTCATTGTATTGTAATGTATTGAGCATTATGGATTATGATGGATTTCCATATATGGTATTTTAGCTCTTCGTTTTGCAAATCTAATGTGGTGTGCTATTATCATCTCGAGATCATGGCTTGGAACAATCTTCTTATTGTTCCTTTCATGGTATCAGAGCTATAGATGATGTAGACATCCATGTGTAAGTTTTTCATTGGATCTTGCACATTTATTTGTAGTAATTGATCAAATTATGTTTGGTGTTTTTTTTCACTTTCAACATCACTCCATTGACAATCTCCTTGCATGGAGATATTCTAATGAAACCTAGTGTCAGATGTATTTGAGTTCTATGATTGAGAAATGGATTTAGACAACAGTGCACACAAAATTCTTCACCATTATGTATGAGTTTTTGAGCCAACATTCTTGGGATATCTTACAGCAGGATTTTCTCTCTACTTTGTTATTACTAGGTTTTGGGTACCTTGCGGTGTCCATTTTTCCTAGTTGTTGTACATGGGTACCTCATTAGGCCTCGTTTCTGGGACCCACCTTCTTTTCCACCCACCTAAGCTATGCTTACGCGAGGGTGTTAGTGTAGGTTATTATTTATCCTTTTATTTATTTATTAGGATAATTCTTACACTTGTGTTAGCCCTACACTTGTTAGATTAGCTTGCTTAGGTGTACTAGTTGTGTGGACTTAGCTTACTAGTTGTGTTGACTTAGCTTCTCAATTATGTGGAGTTAGCTTCCTAGTCTTTTGGAGTTAACTTAACTACCAATATTAGTTAGTGGGACTTCTTCACCACTTATTTAGGTAGTAGTTGCACTTCCCTCCTACTATATGTACATCTTTCTTATTGAGTAATTAAAGTCATTGTATTGTAATGTATTGAGCATTATGGATTATGATGGATTTCCATATATGGTATTTTAGCTCTTCTATTTTACAAATCTAATGTGGTGTGCTATTATCATCTGAGATCACGTCTTGGAACAATCTTCTTATTGTTCCTTTCACCGAACTAGATTTGATGGGTGAGGATCTAGAAAACATCTTTCATGCCATTAATATGAGATCTGATTGCTTCAAGAACTACACTTGGATTCGATCTGCCATTCTTCCTTCTCCAACACGCCAAACAGACATGGAGAACCAGACTTGACAGATTGTAGGTGGATTTACAGGGGCATTGATGGTTGGTGGTTGAGTTTCCAAATCATATTTCCCTCATTCTCTTCTTCTCCTCTCTTCACTTCATCTATAAATGTAAGAGCTTGGATCTTTGTAAATGGTTGGACATTTTGGCTTTGCCCCTCCCTTCTTCTCTAGTTTGCAGAAGAATTTTGGAGTTCAAACCTTCCATTAAAACTATAATGTAATTCTATTCCTCTTGGCCATTATAATGTTTTGTATCAATCGTGGAGCAATAAAATAAGCTTTGGATGATTTCAACCCTTTGTTATATTCATTGCATCTTATTGATATTTCATTACAACCCTTGTTATCTGTATTGGTGATTGTATTAAATTTTTGGGTCTGTGTTTACTGGAAAAGTAGGTGTTTAACATTCCTTTAGTGCATCACCTCTATTAGTTTAGATTTAATTTCTTGCATCTTCTTAACCCTGTCTCCTTGGAAAGTTAGAGTAGGTTTTAGGATAAATCCTCTACAAATTGTATGTGTGCACCTGAACAGAGGAATAGGAACCAACCTTCATTTGGAGATATTTCCCGATTGCAAAGTCCCACACTTTGGGAAAAGCTCCATGTTATGCAATCACACTAAGAGTCTCACCCATCGAGTTGCATACATTTTAGGGGTGTTGTGATTTCACACTAACAGGTTTCTCAATGGAAAGTAGGAAAGTGGATACTGAGGTACATCAGAGGAACTATAAACTATGGCCTAGAATACAAGAAGAATAATAACTTCTTCTTACAAAGGATATTCAGATTCAGATCATGCAAGAAACATAGATGATAGGAAATCCACTTCAAGATTTGTATTATTTTTGGGATTTGGACCGATATCATGGGGAGTAAGAAGCGAGACTTGTTTTGAGATCCTCCATAGAATCGAGAATATCGTGCGTAGGTGGAGTTTTCTGAAGAAGCGATATGGCTCTGACGTATACTTGAAGGATTGGGAATACCACAGAAAGATCCAACTATCCTATATGTTGATAACGAAGGAGTAGTAAAACTTGTTCGGAATCTAGTTTTCATGAGCGTACCAAAAACATTGAGGTGTAGGTACATTTCATTTGCAAACATGTTTAGAACAATGACATCTAGCTCCAATATTTCCCAACAGATATGCAACGTGCATATGTCTTCACAAAGTCACTTGTTTGAGGTAAATTTGAGGGTTTTAGAGAATTTCTCTCATGTTCACTTGAGACCATGCAGAATTAAGGGGGAATGTTAGGAATAAAACTTATCTTAATTCATCATTAGTTTATATTTGAATAAATGTAATAAGTAAAAGTATTTAATTTAATTACTTTAAACTTATGTCAATAGGTATTAGTTATCCTTAGTTGTTAGTTAACTAAGTGATAGTGTTCTCATCCCTATGTTTGTGGGATCATGTTCTATCTTGCATATTTTGTTCCCAGATGATTTCCATGAGGGGCAATAGGGTCAATTAGGGGCAATATGCTATTTCTGCATATTTTCTCATATTAGATGATTTTTTCCATATATTGTGGATGAGATAGAAGCTATCCAATATCTATAAATATTGTAGCTCTCTCATTTTTTTGTAATGCTTGATTTTGATATTAATAAAATACACAAGCATCGTCTTGTTTCTATGCAAATCTTTTGTGTCAAATATTATTTCCAAGTATTCATTGTCAAGAAAATTTAAATTAATTACATGATTCCATTAAATCCTACTTCAAACAAATTTATAGGGATTGATAAATTAGGACTTACCATTAAAGAGTAGTATCAGTTAGATATAATGTAATTAAATAATATTCAATTGTTTTCTCTAAGTTTTAAGTTTACACAATATTTATTGAACTTGATTTTTCACCATTTGTAAGAGAAATTATACATGTGACAATCTCATAAGAGGTTCAACTTAAAATTTATTCAAAACAACCACATGAAATCTCCATATAAATAAAATTCAATATAGAAGTCTATTGTTACTATTAAATTAAAGTTAAAAAATCCCAATATTCCCACCAATTATTAAGACCATTTCCCAATTATAATAGAATATACTTTGAGATAATGAATCTAGAGGAGAAGTATCCATATAGGTATGAATCAAGTGATGAAGTTGTACAATATGTAGATGATTTGGAATTAATGAGGGACTTAGGGATTCACAAAGTTACTAGAAAGACATGAAGTTTTCATATGTAAATATTTGTTTTCACATGTGTTATCTCATTGCAAAGTAAAATATGGAGCCCTAATATTTAATGTAAAAGAACTATCCCTAGTAAATTAGGGGGCATTTAATGACCTTTATCACTTACCCAAGGCATAACTAATATAGTTTATGATGATAACTTTGTTATACAATTAATGGGGTAGATAGATGTATAGATGATGGTTTTGTTGAATTTACAAATTTCCATGTTAACCTTGAAGCAAAAAATCACTTAAGGATTGTATTCCACCACTTTAAGAAAGTGATCAGATTTTCTATGACACTACTCAAGACTATTTGATTGGAAAAAAGTATTGTGGACTGACACCCCTATTAGTAATGATTATATAGATGGAATAAAAACCATATTAGGGATATTTGATTGCCTCAAATTTATAAGAGAAATGGAATATGGCCCACTCAAAACCAAATAAACTTTTCTAAATGGATTCTTATTTAGTTGATGTTACATGTTCTCAATCAGAGTTCAAGTATATAGTACTTTCCCTTTGTAGCCTCAAAATCAAATCATTCATTTAGTCTATGGTTGTCTTTACCACCAAAAGTATGGTTAGTTCATTCACAATAACTTTTACCACACAATATATAAAGCAATATATAGGAGAGATATGCCAAGAATTTCATCAATGCTGAAAGGATTAATTGTGGAGATATGTGGTTACTAATATTTTGAAGACTACACAATAATTAGAGTGGATGTTTGTTACACTCTTCCCAATGTACTACTCAAATACATGCCAAAAAATAGTTTTCCATTGAGGTGGAAAGTGAAATTATTTATGGAATAGTGGGATATTAAGACCAAAAATAGAGATTATGGTTTGACATCCCATTTTGATGATGTAGATTTTAAAATTTAAAATCAATAGTCAACGCATAAGGTGCAGGGAATAATCTTTAATTTAAGGATCAAGCACCATTTAGGAATTGATATCTTAAAGGGAAATAAGAAAGCATTTTATTTCTTGAAGCAAAAAAATTAGGATAAAGGTTTATCTAGAACATGACTATATTTTAGATGACCAAATCTACATGAACCCTCAAATATAAACTCAAGTGTATGAGAGGAAAGTGAAATTTTATATTATCCAGGTTGAGAATGAAGAAATAGTTTAAGAGAGATAAAATGGAGTATGAAGAATATCAGAACAAAAGGTACTTTCAAGGATTTTAAAAAATGAAAGTGGGTCCCAAATAATAGGATTGATAAGGTCCTAACTAAAAACATGAAAAACAAGAAGGAAGGACTCAACTAGAATCCCCAAAGTACACTCGTAACTAAAGGTAACAAGGATAAGCCAATGGATTAGTGAAGATGAAAACAACCTAATTAGGTGTGGGAATGAGCTCCAAGTGAACAAATACATCTTAGAATAACTACTGAATGAAGTGCATATGAATCTCTATCTTCTTGGTACATTGGTGCTCAATTAGGCTACACAAAATCTCAATAAAATTTTGTTATCACACCAGATCAAAGTGGAGAGCCTAGTATATAAATCATGGCTAACCAAGTAAGCTGTTGAATCATATAGCCTCTATCCAACCTTAATAGTACCTTTGTATTTTTCCATAGTTGATGAAAATGCAAATGCATTCTATTTTTTATATGCCCATGTAACAATACCAAATCTACGGTGAAATAAAAATCAAAAGTTAGATTGGAAGGTATCAACACATATGTGTTAAGTATAAAATATTTCAAACCAACTTCTGTAAAAGGTAGGATCAATTTTTTTATTTGTATTCAACAATTACATCAATACATGACTGATAGGGTGTGGGAGAAGGCTTATAATGAGCCATGCCAAAATGTTGAAGAATATTTGTGGAATAATTTTTATCTAGTATAAATACCTTTAGGAGTATAATGAACCAAAAGGAACAATAATGAGTTGAAATCCAAACGGAAAGATAGATCACCTAGTCTTTTTCCATGAAAGGCTAAACAAGGTTTCTGGAGTAACATCCATGCTAATGTGTCTATGATGTTGAGCCATGTTTTCATTTAAACTTATAAAAATATATTCAAGTGAATCAATATCACGAGATATAAAATTGAGATAATTGAGCTGCTAAAATACACAAAATGAAAATAAATAGGAATGAATACATGTGATTCGGGGTTAATTTTAAGACACCTCTATAAAATTGTAGGTGGAAAATACCTAGCGAATATCCCCGTAACCAGTTTCGGTGAAAGGTGAATTTGACAGTATTCCAAAACAAAAATTTTGCTGGTTTTCACGGCTCCATCGGTGACGTGTGACAACAAGACGTCAATAATCACTCCCGATGCGGCGTCGATGGGCGTAATGGTCTTGGCGACGCGTGTCATCGGCTCCTATTGACGCGCGTCACTGACTCCTATTGACACGCGTCAGCACGCCCCTGCGATGCGTGTCATGGCTCCTGATTGGCGCGTCAGCGGCTCCTATTGGCGTGCGTCATCGGCTCCTATTGACGCATGTCATAGGAGTCGATGACACACGCGTCAATAGGAGGCGATTGATGCATATCATCTTATTGACACACGCGTCGCTCCTATTGATGCACGTCCATATCCTATTGATGCGCGTCATTGGCTCCTATGGCGTGCGTCACTGCTCTTATTGTGCGTCACATCGGATCCTATTGCGCGTGTCGGTAGGACTATTTTATATAAGACCTTTGACACGCATCAATTGAAGCCATTGACGCCTGATTTAGCCTATAAATACCCTTCAACCGGTCATTTTCTCGTTTTCACCTTCCCGCTCTTGAATTTTTGCAGGTCTCAATCGTTGTCAAAGATGCAAGTACAACTATAATGTCGACTTCACATGCCCTCACATCCATACTATTTTAAAGATGTCTTCAAAATATAAATATTTGATGGATGTGTGTGAATTTACAGGGCTCATTAATATGCCCCATTTCGAAACAGATCCAGATATTTTGAATTACCTTATGTCATCCTACAATTGAGAGGATGACATTTTTATGTGACTCTAAGCGATGGCGAATGTTCCAATTGATGTATCAAGCAAATGACATCCATCGGTTTACGGGCCTTCCGTTCAAAAATTTACCAATTATTCTGTTCATGGAAGAAGACAAGAAATTTCTTGAATCAACGTTCGGTTTCCATGTTGATTGTAAGTATAATTCATTTTAATTCATATTTTTTATTCCGATACAATTTGCTGTTATAAATTTATAGTAATTTTCACTGTTTCACATTTGCAGCCCATGTCAATAAATCCAGGCGTGGTGTCTAAGATGGAGCATTTAAGAGTACATTTAATTTTTGCAATGCTAGGGTCTAAGATGAGCTTTGTTTGACCTGATGAGTGCAGTGGAAAAGTGTGTACTTGAAAGTATACTGGTGTGGGCAGAGTTTAAACAAAAAAAAGATCTTAAGAAAACTAATGGAACCAAGAAGGGGAAATTAATTGATGTTCCCAAACTTGATGATGCAAATCAAGCAGGGGGGAAGAATTCTGATCAATGTACTTTAATATTAACGGATGGTGACTCAGCCAAGGCTCTTCTTTGTAAGTGTTTGTGCCTTGAATCGGGAAATGCGAATACTGAATTGGGTAGTATTGTGACATGTTTCGACATCACTTTCCAATTTAATTTTTTGTTATTTTAGTTATATTTATCCTATCAGGTGGCAGGAATATCTGTTGTTGGTCAAGATTATTATGGCGTGTTTCCTCTCAGAGGTAAGCTACTCAATGTTAGGGAAGCTACCACTCACCAAAAAATGGAGAATAAAGAGATAGTAAATATAAAAAAATCCTTGGTCTACAGGAAGATAAAATATATGACAACATTAAATCTTTAAGATATGGCCATCGATGATAATAACGGACCGGTACATGATCGTGTCTACGTTGTTTAGTTTTTACTTAATTCTCACACATCCTTTCTAGTGAGATCCTTTTTGACTTGTCCTTTGTCTCTTAAAGGACCATGATGGTTCCCACATCAAAGGACTATTGATCAATTTCATACACCATAATCGCCATCAACAAAAATTCCTTCATTTCTTGTGGAATTTATCACTCCTATTGTCAGGGTAAATGTTCCCCTTGTATTTGGTTGTGTGTATTGAGACTCTTTATATTTGCTTTTAATCCTCCAGAGGTTATGTATCTCCACGTCTAATTTTGGCACATGTTGATGTAGGCAACTCACAAAAATGGAAATGTGTTATCTTTTTACACCATTCCTGAGTATGAAGCTTGGAGAGAATCATTGAGTGGATCTATAACTGGCTGGACCATAAAGTACTACAAAGTAATGCTAGTTTGTTTTCTCTTTATATGTTTTTAAGTTCTGGTTTTGTTCACTTGCTGATTAGGTATCACTTGTTGCTTGGACCATATGGGGTTTGGGCACAAGTACTTCTAAAGAGGGCAAGGAGTATTTCATAGATCGGACACGCACAAAAATATTTTTGTGGGTTGATGAAAAGATGGAGATGCAATTGAGCTGGCCTTGTGAAGAAGATAGAGGTCGAAAAAAAAGCCCATTTGAGACAATTTGAGGTAGTTAGGCCAGGGGAGCAAGGTGAAATGAAATCTGAATTAAAATGATATTCATTTCAACACTAACATTGAATTAATCTGATTGACATGCCTGGCACATATTTGGACCAGCGTGAAAAACGTATCAAGTATAGGGATTTTGTGAACAAGGAGCTTATCCTGTTTTCCAGGGCCGATCTGCAAAGATCGATTCCATCAATGGTAGATGGATTCAAACCAGGGAAAAGGATTGTCAATCCCATGTCAGTGAGTTTATTCTTCCTCATATCAATCAGCTTATAGAATGGGAGAGAAGGGCTAAGGTTCTTATCAATGAGATTATTAGTCGTTATGAAAATTATTGGCAACGGGATAGTTTATACGCTGCAGCTGATCCAAATTTGCTGTCGCATGGAGATGCGACAAATCAAGAAGAAAGAATTTTAAAAAATCTGGACAGTGCTGTAGAAGATCTTATAAGTTTAGGGGTTATTTCTGGTGTTGGGGAAAGAGGTACAGCCACAGTGGAAGAAGCCGTTGGGGAAGAGAGCAGAGGAGTAGAATTGGATAAAGAAAAAGAGGGTTTTGAAAACTAGAAACTTTTATTATTGAGGAAACTTTAAATATTGAATTTGAAAACTTCTACTATTGAGTATGTACTATGGTATTTGAATTTAATTATATGGATTTATATACAATCTTTAATTTTAATTGCATTAGATGGTGATTATCATGAATTATATGTATGTTTCTTGTTTACTTGCATTGTCATGAATTGTATGTGGACGTAGATGATGAATGATGATAATTGATAATTAATGATAGATGATGATGAAAGATGATGAATGACGATAATGATATGATATATATGGACGATGATCAATTTAATGTGGACGTAGATTTATCATCAAGCACAGTAATTCTTCTTCTCTAGACTTTTGAACTTGTTTTAAGATAATTATTCTCTATACTTGTAATGATATGATCATAATGTCATTAGAATGGATATAGATGATAAATAAATGGAATGTGTTATAATGGATATAGATGACATTAATGATTAGAATGGATATAGATGACATAATACACTAGAGCGAATAGAATTGTAAAGATATGATTATGAATTATTTTTAAAAAATGGAATTGTTTTAATAAATTTAAATTAGATAAATAGTTGTGTTAATAATAATTGTAGTGTCAGGACTCAGGATATGATAATGATATGGTGATGATATGATATATATGGATGATGAGGAATTTTATGTGGACTTATATTTAAAATTGTATAATGTATTGTTTATCCCACAGTTAAAAAAATATATCAAAGGATTTTGCACATATAAAAAGTAAATTAAATATAATTGTAAGAAATCAAGAAAGAATCATCACTTGGTAAGAACTTAAACAAAATTGCAAATATGATAGGGTTTAACTTACCTCTTGCGTATTAGATTCTTGTGAAATCATCAAGGGTAACATGCTAGATCTTTGTTTTACCTGACATTGTAGATAGAGGGGTGAGTTGCCTGACATTGTCAGTCCTGAGAAGTGCCAGCAACATCTTTAAATATATAGACCAACAATATCTTTAAATAAATGTAAATATATAGAATTAGACCTGTAACATCTTTAATGATAACAAGAGCTGAAAAAATGTAAAGTAACAAACAATAAGATTATGTTGAAGAAGATACCTATTTAAAATTGAAATCATCACCGGTAATGTGCTAGATCTTTTTCTTAAAAAGTTCAACACAAAAATGGATTAGTAGATAGATGGGTGAGTTGCACGACATTTGTCGGTCCCAGAAATGTGACTTCCTCGGATGGATGTCAACCCACGTTTTCAAAAATAAAAATATTGTATTTAACTAAATGTAAATACATAGACTGTAACATCTTTAATGATAACAGAGCTGAAAAAAATGAATAGTAGCATGACAATAAAATTAAGGGAAAAAAGATACCTCCTTAAAGTTGAAATCATCACTGCCAATGGTAATGAGCTAGATCTGTGTTTTAAAAGAACCCAACGAGAAATGCATTAGTAGATAGATGGGTGAATTGCATGACATTTTTAGTATATAGACCTATAACATATTTAATGATAAAGATAAAAGATAGATAAAGAAGATACCTATTTAAATTTGAAACAATCCATTATCAATAAACTTCATCAAACTCGATGTTGTCTTACGTAGAATGTGACAAAGAGCCAATTACACTCTCAAGGTTGGGAATATTTGTACTTGTAGCTGTATTACTCACACCTCTTCTTTCAAAGGGAACTTCAAATGTGCAATTGCTCTGTCGAGCGGAGGTTTCGATGGAGTATTGAGAAACATAACACCTCATGCAACTTTCCAGATTTTTATCCAACCTGTTTCTCAGTTTTGAGTTTATAAATGACAATGCACTAAAAACCCTTTCATCCTCCACAGACCCCAAAATCATTGTTTGGCATAACTCATATAATCTGAAATATTCACTCGATATCTTCTTGTAAGATAGAACTTTTATAGATTCCTTGCACAACCTTGTAATAGCACCACTTTTAAGGTTGATCTAAATTCTTATATTGGTTCCTCATTGTTGTTGCAAAATTTGTTGACTTAAACTTTAATAAATCGGCATTCGAATTATACCATTGATTTCCATACCCATGAGCTCGATGTCTTTGTAAATTGTTCCATTATTGTACCCATTGATTTATGGAAATGCTTTACGACAAAATCTGCATAACCACCTTGATATTCCAAAAATTAGGATTCATCACACCCATGGCTTCCAAATTTTATCTTTACTGAAACGTTCCTAATTTACGATGACAAGGTTTCTGAAATTTTTTTAAGCTTTATTCTTGTTTCAACTATAAGACTCAAACAAATTACGTGTCACGGAACATCTTCTCGTTCCGATCCTGTAATATCTTGACATTTTTACAAAGTGTGCATTGGTATTTCCCTCCCATTAACTTGATGATGCATAGGTGATTGTGGATATTAAATCTCAAAAAGGTGTTAGGATTTTTAAGATCTAATAAATCTTTCCAATTTTCAAAAACAATTTGCATCAAAACTATCACTGGAAATCAATATATCAAGACTTTGACATACCATTTTCCTCATCCGTATAAATCCACAATATAGATTAATCACCTGTGCATGCTTCATCAATGTATTGATCTCCTTTAACATTGGAAGAATACCAACCAATATAAGCAATGTCTCCAAATCGATTAAGCGAAACAACAAGTCCCTTGCCTATCAAATTCATGACAAAGTATTTGTGCATGAAACCAACCAATGAAGGATACTCTCACGAACTCTGCATGCGGGTTCATACAAAGAGATCCATCTAGTCTCCACATCCTTGAAGTTTTTTGCCATCTGTAATTCTAATTGCAAATTTTTGGAACTCGAGAAAACGCTTTGGGCTGCTTGACATATAGGCATGAAGTTCTCTTATAAGGTCTTCTAATTTAGCAACATTTTCATGGTTGCTTACCGGTTTATACGCTAAATTCATTACTGTGAGCCATACGGTGAATTGGTAGCATATATGGGGCCACTGTTGTTTGTAATCTAACACAGAGCCCTGTTTGGTGACCCTGCATGACAGATGCACCATCTGCTCCAATGCATACCAACTTCGTAGCAATTTCATAATCAGTCATTCCAGCAACATCTTTCAAATGAGAAACAACTATTTTATATAGGTTTTCGGCATCGATTTTCAACCATTTTCATAACACCCAACGATGAGGTGTCCTTATATTATTTTCTAAATTATAGATGTGGATACATACCCATGCGGTGTTGTCGAGATATGCTATCACTTCATCAATTGAAAGAGAGATAAAGTTTTCTTTTTTTACATTCTCTTTCAAATCTTCCTTCTCTATCATCGAGAGGCATTTTGCCATTTCCCATCCACTACTTTCAGACCAATGAGACTGAGGTACATTCAGCATTAGTTAAATTGATACAAAACTTTGAAATCGAGGAAATTTGAAATCGCTCTTCCTCTTTTTAGTATTTGAAAAAGAGTAGAGAATTGTATGAATTTTGCATGTAGATTTTTTCTTTCATCTTACCAATATGCGATGTGATCATTCCTCCCTTTTCCAACGAGATGTCTATGTTTTTTTGCTCTGTCTCATATTCCGCTATGTATCTAACATGCATGCATTATTTTTAGTTTTCCACCTATGTGTTTTGATTTTACGGCCATCTCGCCCCATTACAAGATTAAATATTGTTTTCCACAATGTTTTTCTAGTGTCCAGCTTTACTTGCATTTTTGTTGCTTTCCCAATTTCCACGTACATATTGTACATGTACATTCAGATGGGATTTCTTCAGAATTAGATGAATGTACAGGTTCAATAAAAATAAATTTAGCTACCCAATCAAACTTGTATGTCCTCCCAATGGTCCACATATTCATGTTTGTTTTCAATGCTTTACTTTTTTGAGTAGAATTTTGAGCAATATCACAATCACCTGGTTTCCTCTTTCTTGGACCAGAGTTTGATTTTGATTTATGTCTTCCATTTTGCTGAGTGTTTGTATCTGTGATATCTAGCTGCACTTCTGGTTGCACCCCAACAGGAACAATATCTTCAAGATCTGGCATATTATCGTAGGTTTCATTTGTTTGACTTTGATCTTTGCGTAATGCATGTCCACCTCAATAATACCTTCCACACAATATCAATATTCTGATTCTTTGTGGTGGCATCTATATGATTGGTATTTACAATATCTGTATCCACAGAGTTTCCAAAATACTTGAAGAGTGATTTCTAAGATTTCTTACTTACTTTTAGGTTATTCATATTATTTGAGCTGGCACCTTCCATTATTCTAAAAAGAGTCCCGCATCGAAAAGAACTAGTAGCGACTTGTCCAAAGGTCTCGAGGTCTTTGTCATGTGTCAACTCTGCACTTGTAATGTCCACTGTCTAATATATTACGGTCGCGGCGTCAACATGCCCTTATCACACGTCAACTTCTTCACCCAAGTTGCGCACAACCCTTCCTCTGTCCGCGTGTCGTCATAACAATGCCCTTGTCGTGCGTCAACACGCATTTTCACGTCCGAAAATCACGGGCTACTGATCAATCTCTCGTGCTTAAGGTTATGCGAGTTCAAATTTCGAGTATTGATAATTTGTTAAGCTACTTGAGGTATACTACTTAATCAATTTTTATAGGAGATGTTTTCAAATGAAGCGGCTTGAGCCCCAAAAAAATATACTATATATTTTAGGCGACCGAGGACAACTGACCCACTCTGAATAATTCGCCTTTTCAAATTTTCCTAAAATGAAATATTTTCCATATTAAGAATATTCGCCGCTAAAATTATCCCTGATGTGATTGTGCTAAACATTATGATGATGTCACATATGTCAACATCTAGAACTAAATGTAGTAAATTTTAATAGTTGGGTGCATTGAAATGAGATAATATGGAAAATAAACACATGTCTCATAATGAAACAAAGTAACATATCTTGAGTGCATGTTGAATAAAACAATATGGAGTTTCTTCCCTTTATGAGAGCAAGAGAATGTCTTCACATTTTGTATGGAGAATTTTCTAATGGATTTAAAGACAACTCTAAGTTATTAAGATATTGCAAAACCTTAATAGAATACATGATAATTTCAAAGACATTCATGTTTGAAAAAAACCATTGATGATATGTGTCTTTAGGTTGTCAATATGTTACATATTTTAAGAAAATGGGATAAATTCCACTTATATTTTCCCTATTGTCTAGCCCTATGCCTCCTATGATAACAACTATGTGATATCCATATGACCCGGCTTATATGGTGACTAGGGGAGCCAAATATAGGGTGATGTTTGGATGAACATAGGATGGCTATGATACCTACCTATAGAATGACTATCAAACCTATTATAGGGAAAACATAGATCCAACTATAAGGAAACTATGGAATTTGACTATAGAGGATTTATGTAAATTGGATCTATAAGGGAAACTATGGAATCACACTATAACGTGAATTTGGAGTTCAACTATAGGGGAACTATGGTATCCGACTATAAGTTAAATTTATTTTTTTACAATTAAACGTATAAAAATAGGTTTTAGTTAATTAATATAGATTAATATTGTATTATAATTATTATAATTCCAAATAAGGGTAAGGTCTTCTATTTATTTTTTAGTTTTTCACTTTAACTTGTATAGTATTCTATTTTATAATTACTGAATAATTGTTGTAGTCATTTTTAATTATATTTACTTACTAGTAAAGTTTTAGGTATAGTTAAATAGTTAAAATAGATTAAAAACACTTATTCAAATGAATTTATATGAACTCACTCAATGATTAATAAGTTTAGTTGGCTATTTGGTTACTATTGTGTTTATTCAAATCCTATCTAAATGGGTTGTGGGTGAATAATTTCATGTGATGTTTGGATCATAAAAATGTTTCATTCTCACACTAGATAAAATATTTCAATAAAACTAATATTAGTAAAATTTATTGAAGGGTCATACCATTCGTGGACTCATCTAGACACTTCATAACATTGTGTATTTAGTAAACTCATTTATTTCCATCCTTGAATGTAAAGACCATATTTAAATGAAAATTTACTTTTGGTTGTTTTTACTTATGGTTATTTTGGAAAATATTTTTCACAAGAAAAATATGGTGCTCTAACAACATTGTCTTGGAAAATTTCCCTCCTCTATTGTGAGGGGAAGTTCCCTTAATTTAAAGCCAAAAACATACAAGAAGGAATGTCTTCTATCTAAATACTAACTTGTAGAGGTGAGATTTTACTCCTATGGAAAGGAATATAAAATAATAAGAAAGAAGAAAGCAACAAAGAAATTAAATAGAGCTCGAGAGATAAAGAGGAAAAATTTCATGTCAAATAAGTAAACTCAATGCTTATTCTAGTTTGTAAGGAGATGATTTAACATAAAAATAATTCTCATTACAATCTTACATGCATACAATAATAAATAAATAAAAAAATATGACATAAGAACATATGTTACCACAAAATATACCATCATAACAAAATTCAACAAATCTCTTTGTATTTTTTTATTATAATAAATATAAATATTCATACACTCTTTTCTTATCAAGTAAGATCTTGTACAAATATTTAGAAGTATTGTTAAATTGTGTGAGTATAGGTGTTGTCATTGATTTAAAATCCCATTAATGAAAAAGAGGATTATGCGAGGTATGTTAGAAATTTCTCAGTATCATGGTTACATGGACATTCAATTTGTTTCATAATTGCATGAGATGATTCATTGATATTGGCTTGGCCTAACAAGCCTAATCAGGTGACCTAGCTATCCTAGGTGAAGGTGCATGTTTGTTTGAGTTGAATGGTGACTTGAGGAGTATGGTAGAGGAATGGAGAGAATTATGGGAGTGTGTGAAGACACTTATACAAGTTTTAGAGTGGAGGTATTGGTTGAATACCCAATTACAGGTGCTCATCTAGACCTAGTCTAAGTTCTTGGAGGCCAATTAAAGCATGAGAATAAGGTATAGAGCCATATGAGCTCATGGAGGCATGAAAATGTGTGATAAAATTTCTCAAAAGTGTGTTAGGGTCTTTAGGATAGGTTTCATGATAAGGTATGAGGTTCTTCTTATCATACCCTGTTAAGTTTGCTTGGATGTATAGATACTTTTTCGGGCTATAGATGAAATTGTGTTGGTTATCATGCTTGAATTGATTAAATTACACTATAAATAGTATTTTTATTGTTTAAATCATGTTTATTTCATTATTTACAAGGTTTATAATGATGACTAGATTTTCTCTGTAAGATTTCTTCTTGATCGATCTTATACTTATGTACTAATTTTGCTTCTAAACATGCGTGTGTGTGTAGTCAATTGATTTTATGAACCTGGTAATGTTGACTAATAATAGGTAAACAAAGGTATATTTGATAATCGATTCATAGACCCAGGATCTTATTTAAGTATTATTTTAAAAATCCATTATACGACAATAAAACCAATGTTGATTAGTTTGTAAAATTATTTATAATCATGTCTTATCGACAGAGAAATATACATACATGTATATACACACACATATATGTATGTATGTATGTATGTATTTATAATGTACAAGAGTACACACATACACACACACACACACATACACACACACACACACACGCACACACACACACATACACACATATATGTGTGTATATAGATATATGCATATATAAATGCTATTGCTTATGTTTTAATATTGTTGTAGAGTTTTAATAAGGTCAATCTATTTTAAAAATTAGTAAAGCAATGTTTGGGGAGAATCGAGAAACCCGACTAAGACCCCACATAAGCTCGTATTGAGTAGTTTACTTACTTGTCACCCGAACCAACGTTAGAATCGGAAAACGCACATTCGTTAATGTTCGAAAATGAAAGTATAGGGTTTTGAATTTTGGTGATCCCCGATCGTTGGATGGTAGATAACCTCCAAAATGGAAGGCAAAGATGTTTAGGAAGTTAGTGGAAGTGTCAAAGTTGGAAGATGAAGGAATGGAAGGGAAATAAAGAGTGTAGTTAGGGAGAATTTTGTACAGTTTCATTAAATTAATTTATCATGGATCCGTAGCCCTCGGGAGAAGTGAGAATGCGAGCTAAGAGGTTATTTGGTGATTAATTTTTGATGTTTACTTACTCAAGATTTTTATGAATGGGTTCTAACTAGATCGTGTTTTTAGTACTGCTATATTGATTGCAAATATATATATTGAACGCCCTTGTACATCACAATACAATATGGTTCTACTAATATGCGTAGAGATTAAATCCATAGAAAATTTGAATCGAAATCCCCAAACTACACATATATTAATACATTGAAGACTTAAACATACTATGAGATAAATACATGGTAATTTGATCTTCTAACTAACAGTGCATGCCAACGGAGCTAATTTAATAATAAAATATTTGAAATCTCTCTAGATTCTCATTTTTCATAGACATAAGATCATAAAATGCTCTGATACCAAATCTAGAAAATTGTACAGATTTTCAACATAATAAAAAATAATAATATCAATATTATTATGCTCCACACTAACTCAATATTACTTCCAACACAATACAAATATATAGGATAACATCCTATAATTTACGAGATTATTCTTACCTATAATATCTCCCAATCTCCTATATACGTGAGTTAGTTGAACAACTCCACTCACATAAAACAATAATATAATAACACCTTCATTATATGCATTATAAAAATAATATTACTAACAATATGTATGCACTATAATTCCTAACAATTTTGACTCCAGTTAGTTTATGAGGAAATAAATAAGGCCAAGATATGGATTTATTTGACCTCCTATTTCGATTTGAAGTTATTATTCAGTCTTATTTTTCATGTGAAGATTTGGAATATTTATGGGAATAAAAGGAAGTAGAATCGGTCTTCTACAAACATATTACAGGCTTGAGATTGCCTCCCACTCATATTTATCATTTATAACATTTAGATATCTTAATAATGCATGGCCAAAATCAGGTTTCAGTGCTTCTATTTTAGCATTGATGAATGTTATTATGCATTTGATTTTATGGTTGTGTATATCTATTTGACTATATAATTAAATATGTATATTACTTTAACCCTTGAAAGGTCGAGCTATATACAAGCCATACGTTGACAGGGTTCTTCATCGGATTTTGATACAACTACGAAGCTAAGGAGATAACCACTAAAGCCTAGAAGAAGTTGCACATAAAAGGATGAGACCGCGATTATAAGAAAAAAGTCACGAATAACATAGGAAATCCTTCAAAGACTGTAGAGAGCCAAAAAAGGAGGAAACCCATGGCATACTGAGAAATCCACGACATATGGGAAAAATCTGCGTTACTCAGTAGGAAGCTCGACATAAAGCTACGGATTGAAGACAAGTGAGAATAGTACGAAACATAAGCTGAAAAGGCATGAATCAAAATAAGTTACTTTTGGGATGTCATATATTTTGTATATTTATTGTAATTAATCCATTGTATAAGGGCACGTCACAATAAATGAATATGTGAGTGCCATATTGAGAGAATTGTATAAGGAATGAATTGTATGAGATAAAATGAGAAGGATATGAATGTAATTGAGGCTAATGTAATGATTCCTGATAAATGAATAAATATTGAAGTTTTAGATGAAATTTTTTATGTGTTTTCTCTTTCTATTAATATTTTAGCTCCATTTACTTTTCCCACTTAAATCCTTAACTTAAGGTCAAATGTCATAAATCCCACACTGTTGTCGGGGTTTTAGGTCAAAATTTGGTGTTGAGCCCAGGTAGTCCAGCTAACTAATATCTATAGGAGGGTAGAGAGAGGAAGGTGTGAGAAAAATGTTGTATTTATTTCAAAAGGAAGGAGAGATGGTTAAGGAATTTGATCAAAGATTCAAGAATATAGTGCAAAAATTAGATGAACCACCAAATGAGAAAAAGAGAATTGAGTTATTTATTTTGGTATTGTTACCTTATATAAGATTATTGATTGAGGGAAAAGAGTTCCTAACACTCATTGAAGCAGTGGGCATCAAAACTAGAAGCAGAACCATGGAGGAGAGAGTGTGAAATAGTATTAAAATCTGGAGAAGTTACATAATGAATTAAGGAAACTAAGATAAAAACTTGATCAAAGTAATGAAAGAGGATACCTTTGGAGTTATCAAAGAGGTAATGGATATCATGAAATATTTTAGAGATATAATGAAAGAGGATATTATAGAGGATACCATGGGAGGTATGGAGGAAATAACTATAATAAGGGAAACTTTCATCATTATTATGGAGGAAATAACTACAATAAAGGATGGGATGGAAAATATCAAAAATATAGATAAAATGGTCAATGGAGAAGGTCAATAACATGTTATTGGCATGGAAAAAATGGACATATACTATGGAATTGTGAGAAGAAGATACATATTTGAAAGAGAGTTTACAAAGAGGAAGGGACACAAATAGAAAAGGAGACCAAAATAATAGAACCATTTGAGAAATATGCATCCATGGAATTAGCCAAACCATAACAAGAAAAATCATGGCAAGTAAATAAGAATCATATGGAAGATAAAATAGAAAACCAAAAAATGAAAAAAGAAGAGACAAGGAAGTTAAGTAATAAGGGATAAAATGAAACTATGACATTGTGTGAGGATGTTATAGAATAAGGGAGGGAAAAGGTAGAGAAAGGAAAATAAAGAAAAAATAAGCCAAACCATGAGGAAATAGAAACATAAAAGATGAAAAATGAGAATAAGAAAAGTATAATTAGGTCAAAATATGGTATAATAGAAAATGAACAAGATGGAACAAAGAAGGATGAGGATTATTATGATAAAGTACAAGTAAAACATGTGTAGATATGTGATAAGGATACCACTAGATGATAATGGAGAAGATGAATCATTTGATTTTTCAAGGGAAGCACACAAGTATACCAGAATAGAGGTACCAAGACAAAATCCTTGAGGAATGGAGAGACTAGAAAAGAACACATACCAAGGAAAAAAAGATAATTAGGCTACCTCAATCTTGAATAGAAAAAAAAATCTAAATATTGGGTGTGCGCAAATATAGGGCGTTGAAAGCGTGTGGTGCTATAATAGGATTGAAAAACCCAGGATCATGACTTAGCTATTTTGATGATAAGGGCTATTTTTGACTCGATAACATGTGGAGAACACATAGAGATGAATACTTGTGGTCCACGCAATGGTATTTTGGGAACAAGTGGCGATAAGAGTCATGTATAGGTTAAGCTAATAATAGGATTTTAACTTGGATTAAACAAAGGAAATCTATTATTAGAGAACTTGCATGTCACGCATACTATCAGTAAAGGCACATGGCTATTATTATCATGTGACCTAATTTTGATAAATGCGTAGGTGGTGAAGGGCAAGTCCCCACCCCTACAAATATATATTAACTCATGTAGTTTAGTAGTCTTGAATTATTGTAGAGTTGTGCTATGGGTTTTGATGCGCACATGATCATGTTGGAGATACTTTATAGTGTATAAATATTTTACGTGTTACAAAGATTTATGAAATGGAATATATTTGCTAGATTATGGTGTTAGACATGACTGAATTTGGTTCTTGTATGATTAATCTTATCTTAGTTATTTTTTAATTCATTGATTATGGTTTCTAAGATCTAATCTAAATTATGAATTGTGGATTGCTTAAGAATGGTAATGAATATAAATATGTTGAAACAATGTCATGATAACATCCTATAAAATTAACTCTAAAGAGAGACCTAGTACCTTCGCGTGCTTCGGTGAGTGCTCAACTCGGGTTGAGTTATGTGTCAATGTGCCCTAAGTTATTCATAATAAATTCTAGGGTGCATCAATGGTTTCGTTGTTGGGACCTCTTTATTAGTTGATTTTAGGATGTTTCATGATGAAGACGTATCGGTTGACCTTGGAAAATGTTGAAGAGTGGATAAGAGATCTGAAAGAATACACTTGGAGATTTAGTATTGGATCTACCTTTGACATGTGCGGATGGTGGAGTAGAACTTGTATGAATGTTTATACAAGAGGTTCTTATCTAACTATATGATAGAGATATACGAGTGGTTGGTTTCTTATGTGTCTAAAAGGAATTGAAGGTTTCACAAAAAAATTGGGACATAGGAAGAATTTTAAGCTCTCTACGATCTTTGAACTAATTTGGACGCACGCTGTGAATACTTGGTTCTGTGGTGTTCTGAATAGATATATTTTGGAATACTCAATTTCCACTTATTCTTTCCCAGAGGTAGCTAAGTTTCATTTTTTACGTTATCCTAGGGGAACCTATATGCAAGGAATTCCACTAGCGATTAAGATCTTATTGGTAACCCTGAATTTGGAAGAGAAACCGATGGCTGGCTAAGCCCCACCACATGCGGGGGTAGGAGTAGATTTGGTGAAATATGGCAGACTTGGTGACTGAGAGACAGAGAGAAGAAAGGTGGATCAAGTTTAATGAGGTGCGTGAGAGGGATTTAGCAAAGTAGCATGATGTTGTTGAGTGGATGGTTTTAAGGAGAGAGATTGCTCGTGAAGGATTTTTAGCTCACGCAGAGGAAACAGAGCTAGATAATTTGTTACTCCCCCATCTAAGTAAGCATGACATGTAATCCTCCTTAGCCTCTTATGAGAGTGCACCAACAGAGATGACATGGGCCGCGATCATGCATTTGAATCTACCTAGAGACCTAGCCCCTACGCTTGAATTTCTAGTTTCTAGTATAACTAGTAGTTAGCAAACTTGTTTGGAATTAAACTAGGAAGAGGTGGAGTTAACTTATCAGAAAGAACATGAGTGAATCAAATAAAAATTAATTTCATGGCTAGGAAAATGTCTTCCTTTTTATTTGGGGGACCTTTTGGAGGTACTTGTTCAGGTGCATCGTCGGCACAGAATACATGCACTCAGAACTTTGGACTCACCTCTGGAAGTAGTACCACTTCTCAGATAGTTGGAGTTCAGTTCAGTACTACTAGTTGGGGCATAGGGTAGTGCATCCTCTAGTTCAATCCCTACTACATGTGGGGATCAGGGGGCATAGGTGGCTCTGGATCTGGTGGATCTGGAGGTAGAGGTAATAAAGGAGGTTCTAGATCAGGTGGGCATGGTCCTCACCAACCCCAGAATATCTACATGGAGATGTTATTGTGTCTTCTAAAATATGAGGGAATAGAAGATGTTGTTAAGCATGTGTATATGTGTGAGATATTGTGGAATGCAAAAGGGATCATAGATTTTGAGCATACAACAATTCATTTTGCAACCACATTGCAGGATGTGCTCACTATTGGTACAAGAATTCTAACCCTGATCAGAATAATGTGGATTATACAACGTTACAGAATGCTTCCCTTAAGGAATTTTATATCCTTGAGTTCAAGAAGAAAATTATAAGTGCGCTCAAAGATATTAAGTAGGGCACTACTTGAGAGTGTTCAGGAATATGATTCCCATTTCAAAACACTTTTGTCTAAACTTTTTTATGATATCCATGCAAGCCAACATGCACAATGGTTTGTCAGAGGCTTGATCATACCTTTTAGGAGGGCATTGTTGTCACATAAGAAATATATGGATCTACACAAAGCACTTGAAGCATCATTGTGTGCTAAAACAGTCAGAAGTATAGACACTGGAGTGAGCCCATTCCTGAAGCTCAGATTATCGCAATGGAAAAGTAGTTGGAAAAATTATCAATCAATTCAACACATGAGATGCACATGGGAGTGTGGTGTACAAATGTTGAAGTGGAAGGGCACACTAAGAATAGTTTTCCCCATAGATCAATGCACTCATTATTGTTGGACTGTGAGATATGTCATTTAGACCACAATGCGAGCCGATGCCCACTATTACAGCGCATGATAAGGAAGAACGTATCTTACTACTGTAATATTTTCCAGTCCACGACTCACAATGTTGAATATTACAGACTGATTGATCATATCCATGATGCCATTGATATTGGTGTATGATAGACATGAGTTTCGAATAAATCTAAAGGTAAAAGTGAGCACCATGATCATGATCACACTCAAGGGCATTACGATCAGAACGAAGGGTGTTTTGAAGGTGGTCATGGTGGAAGTCGAGGATACCATGCTGGATTGAGGGGTTGAGTCTGTGGTGGTGGATGAGGTGATTTTCCTCATGGAAAATGTTATACGTGTAGATCTCCTGACCACTACAGGTGTGAATGTCCTTAGAATATTAATTGTTCTTTTTGTGGAAAGAATCATAACTATGAAGAGTTATCGACTTATATGAGCATCTTAGCAAGAAGCATAAATAGGAGAACAAGGGCACATGTATGGTTAGAATATAGAACGCCATGGAAAACTAAAGGATGCCAAAGTTGGCACCAAAATAGAGGTAGTACCTGTGAATATTACTACATGTCTTTGCCGAGGCTCCGCGCGCCGGAGAAATGTTGCAACAGAATCCTACCATTACTAAGGAGGAGGTTTTACATGCAAGATACCTAGATCCTACACATCATAAGGAGGTTTATCAGGAGACCATGGAGGTTCTTAGAAGTCTTTAGGGTGAAATATAATGTTTAAAGGAGCAGTCACGGAAGTTGGAGCAGAAGAAGGTAGCGGAGGCGTCCCAGGTCAAATGTTGATGATATGAAAGAGGTATGTAAGATGTTGCACTAGGAGGATATTATTCTGTTACTAGGGAAATGGTTAAAAGGAAACACTCCACACACAGCTACTGAGAATGGATGGCAGATCCTGCATGCTAATCTCCCTCCTCATAGCTTGGATTATGACAAGGAGATCACCCTGAATTCTGTTGTGGATGGATGGATTTTGAGAAACATCTTGATTGATATAGGTGCGGAAGTTAATGTACTTAATTTGGATGCATGGGTGTAGATGGGAAGACCTCCATTACAACCATCCTCTAATGTAATTATTAGTGAAAAATCATAGGACCCCATCTTAAGATTTGCGGTTTGATAATGAGACACCTCGTGTGATTTGCATAACATTGAACATCTCTCAATGTGTGGGACTTGCAAACTTGAGATGATCCTCTAGAGAAGGATGGTTCCTCTTCCTAAACTAACTGCCACAAGCTACTCCAGTGCATACAAACTATTATAATCCTAATCTAATCTTCTAAGAGACAGGGAGAGAGAAAAAACAAGAAAAAATAGAGCCTGCACTAAAGCGGTGATACACCATAAAAGGAATATGTTGATCATAGATCCAACTACCTGAAATAGAGAGAAATGAACAATGGAGAAGATACACTAGATGCATCACATACCAAGGATAAGGTTCACACAAAGCACCATTTCAAACCCTTAAACACGGCTCCCAAAACCAAAAATAAACACTATAAGCATGCAAAGAATACCCTATAATGAAAACGGGTGAGAAGAGATAGCAAAATGAGTCAAGGATGGACAAAACACATCACAAAAAAATTTTATCTGCTCCAGAAGTTTACACAGTACATCATTATTGGGAAAGAGGCAACAAAAATGCCATTACAGAGAAAGGGAGGAGGTTTAAACTCCACATTTGACCCTGGGGAAGAAAGAGAGAGGTGGGAAGAGAGGAAAAATGACCAACAACAACAATGAGCCGAGCTCTTACATTTATAGATCCTTGCAAATCCAACCACCAACAAGATCCTTAAAATCCACCTGTGTCACATCAAGCATGGTTCTCCATGATTTTGCATGTGTTGAGAAGGAAGGATAGGTGGATCGAATCAAATATGATCTGGTAAAGCAATCAGATCCTCAGTATTAATGGCATGAAAGATGTATTCCTATTTTCACAAAACAAAGCCTACTAAAAATTATATTTTATGCTTCCATGGTGTAGAGGAGGTTGAGACCTTTCTAAAAAGTCCTCTCTTTCTCAAAACTGAGCTTCCAGTCAAAAGATATGGTTTTAAAGATTCTATGCAAAAATGGTGAAAATGCAATTTTCGCAAAGTGGATCCATAGCCCTAAAATTACCACTTGCACTTTTTGCAAAAATTTGCAAAAATCACAAAATCTCCCATAGCTCTTCAGGATCGAAAATCACTTTTGGCGAAAAAATCCCCACGGACCCGAAATTCATTTGCTCCTTTAGCTCATGCAGCTCAAATTTGGAATTTGGCAAAAAGCCCTCCGTGACTCCACAACTATGAAATGAAACATATGTGCACAAAGCTTCCATAGGCCCAAAATTTAAATTATGCCCTTTTTGAGAAAGATGTGAAAAATTTGAAGTTCCTCCGATGGCTCACCTTCCCACAGCTGAAAAAGGTCTGACTCATGGCTCTCCTTGGCATTGCGGAGGTGCAGCTTGCTTAATGACTTTTACGCTTTTCAAAAAAAAGGAAAAATCTCAAACTACCTCTGCACCTACCTTCCCGCTTTGATTTGGAACACGGCCACATGTCCCTTGCGGGCCTTAGGTATTTTTTTCCTTCATTTTCTCCATGGGATCGTAGGCTCACCATTATAAATTGTACTTTTTAGCACAAAAGCGCTAAGTGCCAAGATGTCTCCCTAGGCCCGCCGGTCTGAATTACAACTTGGGAAAATTTCCTCCATGGCCCTGAAATTACACATTTACATTTTCCACTATGACAAGCAAACCTCGCTTGGGCCACGGGCCGAAATTGAAACTTGCACCTCTTGTGTAAAATTCCAAAGTGCTAAAGTATCTCTCATTTCTCTACCGATCCGTAATTTTCAAAGGCAAAATTCTTTCTAAGGCCCGCAAGCCCGGTTTTGGCAAAAAATCCTTCTTAGGCCCATCGACCCGTAACTCTGTGAAATATGAGGAGTTAGAAGGACTTATTTATATTTTTGGAAAGGGGAAGAAATTTCCTACGTGATGAAGCTATCTCTAGGAAACCTTTAGTGCTTCAAATATGTAAAACATTCCCAATTGGTGTCCATTCTAGGTCTTCGTATGAAAACTGACTCTTTTCCTCTATTATCTCTTAGACATGAAGATGGATTATACTCTGCCATTTGGGTCTCCTTCCCATCCTAAAAATTATTACATGCATTTTTTCATCGTAAATGAATCAATTATTTCATACTTTCCAAAATAAATTTTGAGTTGTGATTGATCATCATCAACATGAATACCATCTTAAAACATTGGAAGAATTTGAATTTTTGGCTAATTCAAAATCCACTTGTATAAAATATAGTATTGAAATGAAAGGAAAACAACAATTTATAGGACTTCCTACTGCTTCCAATGCACAAGCATTTCACAATATGGTCATCTATAAATGTGACAAAGAATGCGACATAATAAATATAATGTGACGAACACTGTTACAAAATTAATATTATTTCAAATACATTTATTCAATGTTGAGAGAAACTTCCATAAAAAATATTATAATTAAACTTATAAATATAATTCACATTGTATAGTAATATATTTTATGGTGCTTATTTTATTTTTAAAATAATATTTTTCGAAAATGATGTATATAAAATAGAAATTATTATGTAATCATTTAGCTTTATATACATCAAAAACATATTATTTAAAATAAAATAAGCACCATAAAATTAAAATATTTAAATATTAATAATTATATTTATAATTTATATATATATATATATATGGAATTTCTCTCAACATATATATATATATATATATATATATATATATATATATATGCCAAAACATAAGAATTAAACAACAATAAAATAATATTCTTCTGACACCCATGTACCTATTTTTTTAAAAGGTGAACTTACAAACTGAAATTCAAGAATATAGATATTTCAAAAAAATTAAATTGAAAAATGTGATTTCTCCACAATGAAATTTTAAAAATATGGATATCCCAAAAATTTTTATTTCATCTTGCATGAAATTATGAACATTATTCATGATTGAAAATTTTTACCTTGTTTAAGGATTTATCATCCGTGATTAAATTATAATAGCACAAACTATCTACATCTATAGTTTTACTTATATTTTTTAGTGTATATTATTAAAAAAATAGAAATCACTAGCATATTAAATTTCCCACAATGCATGTATTTCAAATTTTGTGGATAATATAAACTAAATATTATAATGTGTAGAATTTTCACACTTTTATTTGAAACTTAGAAATGGTGCTAAAGTTTTGAATCGTAATAAATATTATTTACTATACATTATGAACAACTAGTATTTAATGGCATACTAAATTGTCTATAATATACATATAATTTATAAATTATTAATAAATTGAGGACTATTTTTAGGAACTCCTGTAGTTTTCAAACTTTCTATGTGAACTCCCTTCATCTTCAGTTTACGTGTAGGCTCGTATTTCTATATGTCTTCATTTTACAAATAGGATCGGGAGAAATTAGGCTCCTGGTATTCATATTCACTATGCAAAAAGAGTAACTAGTACATAAAAGAAGCTTATAATTAATGTTAGTATGTTACATGCCAAATCTAATATACATCATCCAATATGATAAAATAATCACAATTTTAGAAAGTTAATATCCATGACAAATTCAAGTATGAATAAATGCCAGTGGCTATGGAATTCACTCAAAATGCACCCTCCCATAATATCAAAACCGTCCATTATAAAAGGGACAGTTGTGATGCTATGGGAGGGTGCATTTTGAGTGAAGGGTAGCCTTCACCTGAAAAATTCTCTTCAATGGGCAGCTTTAAAAACCTCTGCATGACACAGTCTACCACCCAACTATCAAAGTGGAATCCTAAGGGAAATCCCCTTCAGCATGCAACTATAGTTGGGTGCATCGATGTGGCATCCTAAGGGGCAAACCCCTTCAGCGCACACCGATTCCTGTCTTTGTAGAGGAACTTGCCCCCATATGCCAAATTGAGAGTGAGAGTATGACAATACATAATTTTTATAGCTTCAACTTACATAAAAAATTAACAACCTTGCAATTACTAATATTTAACAACTAATAAAAAAATTATACATACAAATGATCTACACATTAGCAATATTTACAACTATAATGAATCCAAAAAATCAAACTTTTCCTAATGTATTCCATTTAACATAGCGAAGAGAAATGAAACTAAGAGCTCGAAGATTGCATGCATATTTAAATGAAATTTATATATTTTCTTATGATAGTAACAAATTGACATGGAAATATAGAACTTATTTAAACTTATAGATAATATTAGAAATAATATCAAACACTTATAACATTAAATGTGTTCAATTTGTTTAACTATAAGTATATTAATGTTCGAGTTATATATAATAATATTTGAGTTTGGATTTCAAGACATTTATTATTAAGGTTCTTGTTAATAAATATGATTCAAATATTAAGGTCATACTAGTTTGAATTCAGAAATTTTAATTTCATAAATGAAAATGTGTGGAAATCAGTCGTGTTTTTCAACATGTTGAAAAACACACTGATTTTATCAAAGATGTTGAAAAACACCCTGTGTTTTTCATCAAGATGAAGAACACACTATGATTTCCTTATGTTAATCACCAACCATTAATTAGTTGGTTGTTACATGGTTATAGATGTTTTAATCTCTACTTTTTTGTTATCATAATTAATTTATACTTACATGAATTTGAAGCCCATGAAAACAAACGTCTAGATATATTTTTAGAAGCCCGTATATGAGGAGGTTATTGCATGATTGTTGAAATTTATTAGTAAATTATAAAACTGCAAATGGATTTGAAATATCTAATGAATCCATAGATATAGAACATAAATTCATGTGCAAACCCTAGTGTATGATATAACATAGATCCATGAGCATTGGGATCTAATTTTAGATACATACAAATAGAATTATGAGACTTCATAAATTGAAATTTTCCTTGAACTATAATATTGCATAAGAATCAAATTGAGAGTTTCTATTTCTAAAAATTTCATATATGGATCGAGAAAGGAATCCCCTATAGTGGAGTATGCACTCACCTTAGAGGCATTTAAGAGACTCATCTAAGAATTTTCATCCTTTTCCCTTTCTTGAGATCTATTAAGAGGTTCAACTCTTCTTCTAAATACCCTAACATGTTAAATTACATATACTTCTACCTTGGATATGAATGTGATAGAAAGTTATGGTTCTCTATATTATTACTTGCACATGGTTATACGCATTTGTAGATAAGTTTTTCATGTGTATAGGTACATACTCATGAAGTTTCCAACGTATATTGATTTTTCCTTTTGTATAAGGTTGTGGATGTGCTCTAGTATTGCTATTAGGTGTGCATTTTTAGTGGACATGTTCTACAATTATTATATGTTATATATGACATGAATACACCTTAATTATTTTGATATGAGTTATCTATAGATATATCACTCCTCTCAAAAAGGGGGAATTCAATGTGGTTATCGCAAAGAATAGAAATGCAATTCAGAGACACATAAAGATTACAAACTTTAGAATACAATAGATATGTTATAGGGACATACTCACATTTACAAATAAAAACCATTCATAGATCTTTGATCTAGATGGAATCATCCAACAGAGGGTGAAACCATTGGATTTTTTTGTCCCAAATATATTTTATTTTCCTAAGTTTCTACAAACATCCAGAATGTCTACAAAAATATGGGTTTCTAAAGGTCTCTAATATAGCTTTAGGGATAGATAGATACAAAATTTCAACGTAGATTTTACTATATCTTATGATAGAATGTAAGACTCATACTTTGCAAGAGGGTTTTGTCAAGATATTTACAATACATCTTATGCAAGTTCCAGATGAGTTATGAAGAGATATTGACTAGATTATGTTGGATTCCGAGGGTAAAATGTTAGTTCAAGAATGCCCCTTAGAAGATTAAATGACACATATAAGATAATCAAATTGAAAATATAGTCATTAGAAAAAGGGGTCAAGCACATAGTCCTCTATGACATGCATATATCTATCAAATATCAAGTGGAAACTATTTGTTTCTATGTTTTCAATATTTATCAACTACTCTTTGTTTCCACTTCTTCTAACATTTATTACAACACTTTTATACCTTAAACTTTTTTATCTATACCAAAAGAATATAAATTTTTATTTCCCATATTTATACATTGTATAATATTATATACTCTATCATCTATCGAAAAATCTATTGTAATTTACATTTTGTCTCATCCACAACAAAGAATTTTGTATCTCAAAATGCCTACCGCTTTCATTCCTTTACATAAAGGCACATTCCTTTATTAGAGGGCTCATTACTTTACCATAATCTACATAGCTCTTATAATTTATATAAATTTAATTTCATCAAACATTTTAATGATTTTGATGTACATCAATTTGGTGAAATAATTTAGGTGTTGGCACTATATGTTTCATAACCCATTTTAGGCATCCTAGATTATGGTGTTTAAACAACCATGTAAGAATATATTGTTGATATATAATATGTTCCATGAATATTATCTCATGGGCACAAAGGACACATTAGACCCCTAGTGTGTCTAAGAAACATGTCAAGCAAACACTTGATGACAACCTAATTTCTTCTCGACCAACCTTAAATTTTATTGTTAAGCGACTAAAATGTTTCTACGGGCACATTACTTTGCGTGAATTTAATTATTCATAGGTTTCACTTTTGAAGAACCCATTGTGATTTCCACATGTTAATTACTAAACATTAATTACCATTCAAATTTGAGAGCTTGATTTTTGTGTGTAGAAACTTAGTTTTCATTGATGAGTCAATATGAAATTGATCTTGTCATATAGACATTTAGTTGTTAGTCAATGCAAATAGGAATTTTTGTCTATATATGGAAAAGATCTCTATGACCATGCTAGGAACCAATAACCACAATAAAACATGTTAAAGAATAACTACTTTTAAAATAAAATGGCATAAAGAAGTGTTTAATTTAAATTAGTAATATTGTTTAATGGTCAATCACAACTTGTCACATAGGTTTCAAGTTAACGAGACACCATTCATATATTTTACCATGTTATATGTCATTTTATTGGTACTAAGTAAATTCAAAATATACTTTTCACTGTAATCAAAGAGTTCCAAAATAATAAATTAATGACACAATACTTGTATTATTTGATTTTTTAGTACAACATATAAGTATTATTTAAAAAAATTATGAATCCATTGTGTTTTTCAATGTGTTGAAAAACACAATATGTTGAAAAATGTGGCTAAAACCACCAATGTGTTTTGTAATAGTGTTTAAAAACACTAAAAATTTCCACACAATATACACAATTTATTTCTAATTAGTGTGTTAATTTCTAATTTTATACTCAATATATTTGCAATTAACATGTTGATTATTCTACTTTTACAAATATAAATCACTATAATTTTCCAAATTTAAGGCCCTCGGACATCTCTCCTCATTGCACCAAATGACAATGTAGGCATTGATGGAATGGTAATCAATATTGGCACTATTTTAGTTTGGAGCAGTGTGAATCCGTTCAATACTTGTTTATTTTCAGGGCTCGATGCATCTCGCCCCATGTTAGAGCCGTGTCGGTGTTTACGGGAATATATGGAAAGGGGGCGTATCCAGGTTATCTTTGAGGAGAGCTGTTGGTGGATGCCATAATGGGAGCAAGTTATAACATGCATGGAGTGAATGGGAGGCGTATTTACTTGCCATATGGGATCCTGCAACCAAATCCTGCAAGACATTAGTATAAACTATTTTGTAGCGAAGATGGATACAAAGAACCTACATTTTGTAATTCTTTATTCTTTATATGATATTTTAAACTTTTTAAAAACTATTATTTCTCATTATTCTTTATCCGATTTTGCTTTTAGTTGTTTTTATATTTTTATTGTGTAACGATTGTCGAGACATAATCATGCGAGATGATTCATTCTTTCTAAATTTTTACCAAAATTTCCCAAACCCTATAAATTCGACAACATTCATTTGGTAACAACCAACTGTAGGTGAAAATGTTAGGGTTATAGATTTATCTCTTTTTACGAGGCTAGATGGGGTGAGAGAACCATTGTTGTAACTTTGTTGGGGTTATTGGTTCATACAAACATAATTGTGTGTTGTTGAAGGCATGTCATTGAGCTTTCTATATATATGATAAGATTATGTGGATCAGGTTAAACAACTGGAGGGTGATCAAGGAAGGATAGGAGGTCAAATATTATAGTTGTAAATTCCCAACCTCCACAACCTTTGCCAACATCCTCCCATCCTATGCCAAAATGGGAGCTTTAAAATAGGGTGCAAACATTCATCACAACATAATTGCAAGTGATTTTTTTATCATATGTTGTAACTACAAATACCCTAGTAGATATGTATGCAAAATGTGGAAGTATACACAAGGCACGTGCCCTGTTTGAAAAAATGCCTCAGAAAAATGTGCTCTCATGGAATGCCATGATTTAGGGATATGTACAAAATGGCTTTTGTAAGGATGTTTTCAAACTCTTTGAAGTAATGGTGCACTTTGGTACATACCTTGACCATGTGATCTTCACTCTATTTTATTAGCATGCACCATATAGTTTTAGTAGAATGAGGAATGTAAATACTTCAATCACATGACTAGTTGTTATTGCATGATGCCTACAATTGATCATCATGTGTGCATGGTCGACCTTGTTGGCTGTACTATTTTGAAAAAATGCCTCGAAAAATGTGGTCTCATGGAATGCCATGATTTTGGGATATGGAAAAAATGGCTTTTATAAGGATGTTTTCACACTCTTTGAAGTAATGGTGCAATTTGGTACATACCACGACCATGTGATCTTCACCTCTTCTTTATTAGCATGCAGCCATGCGGGTTTAGTGGATGAGGACCAAAATACTTCAATGACATGACTAGTTGTTATTACATGACACCTATAACTGATCATCATGTGTGCATGGCTAACCTTCTTGGTTGTATTGTTTGACAAAATGCCTCGAGAAAAATGTGGTCTCATGGAATGCCATGATTTTGGGATATGGAAAAACTGGATTTTGTAAGGATGTTTTCACACTCTTTGAAGTAATGGTGCAGTTTGGTACATACCACGACCATGTGATCTTCACCTCTATTTTATTAGCATGCAACCATGCGGGTTTAGTGGATGAGGACCGTAAATACTTCAATGAAATGACTAGTTGTTATTACATTATGCCTATAATTAATCATCATGTGTGCATGGCCAACATTCTTAGTGTGTTGGCTAACCTGAGGAAACTCTAAACTTTATCATCAAATTGAAAATTAAACCCGAACTCATTGTATGGATATGTTTGTACAGCGCCTATAGAACACATAAAAATATAGGGTTAGGATTATTTACAACAACTCTTCTTTTTGAGATGGATCCTCAAAATGCTACAACTTATGTTCTTTTGTCAAACATCTATACAGAAGTGGGCAGGTGGGGTGAGGTTCAAATGTTATGGAGATTGATGAAATATAGAGGAATTAAAAATATACTAGCTGTAGTTGGATTGAAGGCCATAAAATGGTACATTTTTTTTGTGTAGGAGATAGATCACACCCACAAACACATGAGATCTATGAAAAGTTGGAGAAATTGTCTTGGGAGATGAAGGCGCAGGATATTTTCTAGATTCAAAACATGTATTGAGTGATGTGAGCAAGGTGGAAAAATAATTATTCCTCGACCATCATAATGAGAATTTGGAAATTGCATTTGGATTGTTAAACACGCCCTCACGGGACAACTATTAGAGTTGTCAAGAACCTTTGAGTTTGTGTTGATTGCCACATTGCAACCAAGTTTATCTCCAAGATTTTTGCAAGACAAATTGTTGTAAGAGATGTAAATCGTTTCCATCATTTGAAACAAGGAAAATGTTCTTGTAGAGATTATTGGTAATGCTATGTGAAGCATTCTAGAAAAACAAGGTGCACTTTGATAGACTGCTGTAGCAATAGAAGAGACCAAATTTTTCTCCCAATTTCTTGAAAAATGGTTTTTTTTTAAAGTGTTTGGAGATCTAGCCAGACTTCATAAATCAGATTTATGGTATGCAATGTTCAATGTTGTCTAATATACAAATGGGGCATATGTGCAAACCTTGTTTTATAATATCATGGAGGTGTGATGTCATCAAACTCTTTTCAAGAAACTTTTGCATGCCTGGATGATAAGTTGGAGGAGGAGATGGAGAATAAGAAAATGAAAAAAGAGATGTACACTCAAAGGAGATGGAAAGATGCTTGGCCAAAAGGAAATGTGAGAGAAGGGCTTAAGCCTCACAATCAAATTTGCATGGATATTGATAAGGGTTTGTTTTAGAAATTGTTTTCTAGCTTATCTAATCTATTTTTAATATTCTGTGTGGTGTATTGGATCTGGCTTTAAATTTGACCAAGTTTTTATGAATGTATTTCCTTGGGTTGTGAGCTGAAAAAGTGGTTGTTGTTGCTCTATTCTTCCTTGAATTAAAACTCAAGGGAGAACATCTCTAGGCATCCAGAAATACATGCCCTCACTCAATTTTGCATCCACAAAATTTATGAAACATTGTGCAAGTGCTTGGGGAAAATTTGGCAGAATCGACGAGTCTCGTGTCAAGACTCGCGAGTCCCGCATCTGGCCTTGACAAGGCCTGTTGTTTATCATTATTTTTTTAACATAAATTTTAAAAAAGAACAAATTTGAATTTTTTGAAGACTTTTGAAACCCATTCTACAAGAAATAGTCATCAATCATAGCATACCAGGCTCTGGGAGCACGCTTCAATCTATACAACACCTCTTTGAGGTAGCACAGTAGATGCTTTTTGCTCTCTTTTGCATATCCACATGGCTACTCCATATAGACTTCCCAAGTCAATTCATCATTAACCAAAGCATTCTTGACATACAGATGATGGACATTTTACTTAAACCAGGAAAACAAAACAAGGACACATTAGAGGGTGATCGCTTTGGCCACAGGTGTTAAGGTTTCTGCATAATCAATGCTTCTTTTTCTCGTGTAGTTCAGCCACTCATCTGGCATTCGATGGCAGGTTCCCCTTCTAATTCACACTTAGTCTTTTAGATCCATCTACACCTAATAGCTTCCTTTCCTTTTGATAATTATGTCATGGTCTAAGTACATTCCTATGTGAATTGGTTTGATTTCTTAATCCATTTGCAAGTCTCCCCTTTGCACCTCACTTGACTCCTCAAAATTGGAAGGCTCCTCTACAGTCAACACTTGAGATAGTAAACACTTGAGATATGACCTCTTCCCTTCTTGCTCAAGAATTTGTCTCAAAAATAGGCTACAAGTATTTTTGGTACTCATCTTATTGCAATCTCCATATACTCCATCTCATCATTGTCATGTGCAAGAGTACTCAACAAATATGACATGTTATTTTTCCATTGAAGTGTTGGAATCTAGTTATTATAGATGTTATTTTGCCCCTTTACATTATGTTTTTTGTTGATGCCGTCATCATGGATTTCTAAATCCATATTTTGTGTACGAGGAAACAATTTTCTGAATATAGTTTAAACTATTATCTCATACAACTCTCATGTTTCAAATACAAATGTTCAACTTAAAACAACCAATATCACAATATTCACTTCTTTGTGTATACATGTGTATGTTAGCTGAATCGATTAGTTTTAAGTCCATTTTAAGTTGCTTTGATACAAAATGCATTTTAATATTTGTTTTGCCTAAAATCCTCTTTTTAATGGTTTTTAAATTTTTGTCTTGCTGAGCCTTGCTCATGTTTTGTTGCTAAGTCCGAGGCCAAGTTAAAAATTGGCTTGCTAAGTTTTTACGAGTCCAGGTCTTGTTACTATGGTACCAAATAATAAAAGCCTCCATTTTACAGGAAAAATAAGAAGACTAAGAGAGAGAAAAAAACATTTATAATTTATGACATTCTAATGACTATTGTTTTATTTTATTAAGACATTCTGACTCCTGTTTGTAAATCATAAATTTATATTTCTTTCCCTTATGAAAGTCTGATACTATTCTAAATTTTATATTATTTTTGAACTTGTCTTTTGAGAATTTCTATACGTAAACTTACAACTAGTCAACATACAGTCAATGATAAGAATTACTTTGAGTTGTCCTTATGTGAACCCACCCACTATCTAAATGTGTTTAGTTCTCCTATGTTTTCTTAACTTTGTCCATTTAATTCCAAGAAAATTTAGTTTGTAGAGACTTTCTTAAAAATATTGAATTGCAAACTGTCAAAGCACCATTTTTTTACTTTCAACATCACAGTAAGGCAAATAGACATGCTATAATCTATAAAGGACTATATTATTGAACAACCTAGTTTTTTTTTCTGTTAGGAGATTCATATAACTTAACACTTAAGAGTGGCCTAAAGTTCAATTTCATACACTCAAGTTGATGTCTTTACTCATTTGTTTTGTTCGTTGAGTAAAATTACTGAAGCTAAGGAGTGGGATATAAGTTTGTGACACAAGAGTCAACTGTAAATGAAAATTGAATCCATTAATTGACATGCAAGTAGGATACTCTTTGTATCATCTCTTAATTCGTCTAGGATCCATCTTAACAATTTCTCCAAAATCAGTTCCCCATATTAACATGTGACACTTGGCAATCCTAAATGGCTTCAATAATTCATCCAAACTGACTTGGATGTCTATTTTAGTACTGCAAAATCATCTCTTGATGTGTGAAATCACTTGTTGATGGGTGCGGAAAAGGTGTGGGTAAAGAATGCCTAACCATTTGTGTGTTTGTTTCCTTGTACATATCTTTCTTCAAACTTCCATGTTCTTAAATGTCTATGCCTTCAAATCAAATTTATCACTTTATTTGAACATATATCCTAATTGGGAAAATAATTCAGCTTTTCTTACTTTTGTATCTCAAATTATGTTATTAATGTCTGTGCAATATATCATGCACCTTTTATTAAGTGAACTTAGATAAATGCACCATAATGCACAATTTCCTAGACCTTGAATAGGATAAGTACTGGCCTTTATGCTATGCAATAAGACACCACCTTTTCATAGGACAATCACATTTTCCTATCTTTTGGCCAATAAGGAAAGGGAAACTTACTCTTACTCGGATATATATATATATATATATATATATATACACACAACACACACACACACACACACACACACACACACACACACACTATCATTGTACATCACAATAATTTTACACCATTTTTTACATATGTTAGTCCTGATGTCTGATATACTACCATTTTTATTGGGTTTGAGATGTTGTTGTCTGATGTACTACCCTTCATTATATATCACATCAGTTTTACACCATAATTGAGTTCAATCGTACAATATCTAATCATATTGGACTTGGTCTTGGTCTTACTTGTTGAACTTAGCACTAGGATCGAGCTCAAGAAAGAGGGCGAGGTAAATATACTATATTTTTTGATAATTTACTATGCAACAATGTATGATACTCTGTTTAAATAAAAAAATGTTGCAAGTGAAATTCCACTCTTTTCACCCAGTAGCAACTATTTTGAGCTACCTCACAAAAGCGCCACATAATAGTCACTCCCATACACTCACATGCTCCTAATTTTTTTCTTTCTCTTTAAAATGTTTTAGGCTTCTCCATTATAGATCCCTTCTTGGGACTTTCAGGAGGTCACCGATCCCAATATTAGTTAATTCCAAAGAAAGGTGAAGATTTGGTGGAATGCATTTTTTTGGAGGTAATGTGAGCACATTTTCACCACCTCTCTTCCTCTTCCATTGTTTCGGATCCTCCAATTTCACATCATCAATGATTTTACTGTTGTTGTGGAAAAATGGCCTTGTTTAAAAATTCCTGTTAGTTGAACGGGGCTTAAAAATTACTACATAAGCTAAAATTTGTTTTCCGTTTCATGATGCAATTTTATTTCGCAGTTAGAAGATGATGCCAAAATGTGTGGTTATATGTAGCCAAATTGGATCACTTTAGAATGGATGAAATTTAGGAACAAATCACTGCACGCAAAATTCTCCATTTATCTAATTATGCTCCCCATGAGTCCTCTCTATCCCGAGGTCTACGTTTCTCAACAGATGAGCCAATTTTCAAGTCAACAATGATTGGTTTTCCTTTAACATCCCATATTTTTTTCATGTTAATTTTTCCACTCGTGATCAGGGGATCATTTTAGACTTCATACATTCCCTAATTCTCCCTAAAATATCACATTATGGAAGATCGTTCAGAGAGATTTTCGTTGCCTATTTTTGTAAGTGAAACAGACTCCGTTGGAGTGAGATATGGTCTGTAGAAGGTAATAGTTGAGATGGGGCATGATACCGGTCAACTGGCCAATTAGGCAGTGACACGTGGAAAAAATGTATATTGATCATCAATGTGAAGATTGTTTTGGGGACGCCGGTCTTCGAACTGCTATTTGTTGGCTAGGGGCCCTCAGCCAAGTTTGTCACACTTTTTTACCCTTTTACTAGATAGGTGCCTTCGCACCGTCATGTGCATTTTGATTATTACATTATATTGTTCACCGAGCTCGTTATCTGCCAACTCAGTTGATAGCTCAGATGGATTGAGCTCATTAATTCTATGGGAGACCGAGCTTATTACACTGAAGGTGTTCCCCTATGGAAAGGCATTTGTGGATGTTTCTACGTATGTGTTAAATTTGATGTCCATTTGGACATTTTTCAAGATGATTAAACTTGATGGTTGTTTTGACGGGTTCGACGGGCATCCAGATGTTTTTGTATTTTTTTACAAAGTTCAGCCTACAAGACCCCATGTTTTCTCCTCACTGTTTATTCTTCCTTGGCTGTTGTAGGTTGATTGGAGTAGGGTCACTATTTTTATCTTATTTTTTTCACCTCTTTGAGATTGTGCAGGTCGTTGTATCACCTAGGGGGCAAGAGGCAAAGGAAGTAGTGGCTAGATTTCCGATCCAATAGTGTCCTTTGTAGAGTGCTTTAAATGGGCACAAAATGGGAGAAGAAGGTGTCCACTACATTCCATTGGGAGAGGGAAATCTTTTACTCTTACTAATCCTCTACTTCTTTCACTCTCTCAGTCGTTGCATTTGCTTACTGTGTCGGATTATCAGTCAATCGATCCAGGTAAGTGCCTTAATTGCCCTTGTTTTCTATCTGAATCTTGGTCTGAAATTTAATGTGCTCTTCTCTGGCCTGAATATGGTTTTATTTTGGGTTTTGGAGGTCAGAGATTTGGTGGGTCATTTTTCTTTTTGGGGGGATCTGGTAGATAATTCACCAGGTAACATTTCGGTCCTATTTAGGCTTACTGGTCTTGTTTCTTTTGGGTTGTTTAGGTTTCAGCGAGTCGGGTAACACAACCATGCTTGTTGGATTAGCTAAGTATTGTACCTTGTGAATCATTCATGGAGTCTATTTGGTGTTTTTTTAATATTTAATTTGGAGGAGTAATCTAGCGAAACATTAAGGGATTACGGTTACTCTACATGTTGGATTAGCATGCATTCACATTGGTGTTCATTTTTCTTTGTGATGAATTCATATATTCTTAGAGTCATTCATTCTTCATGAAAAGGGATCTAGAAAGAGCATTAAATGGATTGTGTGTTACTGCATGTGGGTCTAGGGGACTGTCAATGTACATATAATTGTGGGGTTTACTAAACATTATCTTTAGACCCAAGTCCCATATAGCTCAATGTGTGCATAGTGGTCTCATCGTAGTATATATAGTCTTGTTTCAGATAGGAAAGAACAAATCAAAGAATCATATGACTAATAAGAAGGCTATATATCGATTCTATGGCTTTTGGTAAATTTGATGTTGAAATGTGTCAGGGGATTCCTCTAGTTTGCTTATAGAATTATAGATCTCAATGCCTATATACTTGTGTGGAATTTCCATATTTTGAAATCCCGCATTTCAATTATCCACTTCTAGATCCACGTAGATTTCTATGGATGTATGCATGTAGTGAGCTAGATTATCATATCTATGTATCTCTAGGTTTTGAAATTTTCAATCTAAGGCTTATAATTTGCTGGGAATATATTAGGTGTATAGATCTCTATTACTGGTGTCATGGACTACAGGATAATAATAATTGATATCTGGATCACGATTGTTACAGATGGATACCTTTTTGTTTACATCGAGTCCATTAACGAGGATTCGGTGACACCCAAACAAGATGTGTGATCATATATCTGACACAATGTTGGATGCATGTTTGGAGCAAGACCCTAACATCAAGGTTGAATTTGAAACCTCACTAAAACTAACATGGTCATAGTATTTGGTGAAATCACCACCAAGGTGATGTTGATTACGAGTAAATTGTTCATATGACTTGCAAGGAAATCAGCTTCATATATGATGATGTGGGTTTGGATGCTGACAACTGCATAGTGTTTGTGAACATTGAACAACAGAGCCTTGACATTGCCCATGGAGTGCATGGGCATCTTACCAATAGGCATGAAGAGATTAGAGTGGGTGACCAGGATCAAATGTCTGGCTATGCCACATATGAGACTCCTGAGCTCATGCCCTCACTCATGCATTTAAAAAAATATCCACAAAATATATTTTTGTCTAATATATTAGGGTGAAATCAAAAAGCAAATACTAAGGTCAGAAAGAATGGTATTTTCCCCTGGTTGAGGCTCGATGGTAAAACCCAGGTCACCATTGAGTACAAAATTAAGGAGAAGCCATGGTTCCTGAATGGGTGCACATTGTTCTCATATCCACTCAGCATGATGAGATTGTCACCAACGAACAGATTTTTGTTGATCTCAAGGAGCATGTCATCAATCCTATGATTCCAGAGAAGTACCTTGATGACAATACTATCTTCCTCTGAACCCATGAGGGAGATTTGTGATAGGAGGCCCACATGGAGATGCAGGTCTCACTGGTAGGAAGATTATCATTGACATGTATGGGGGTTGGGGTGCTCATGGAGGATGGGCCTTCTCCGGCAAGGATCCAACCAAGGTGGATAGAAGTGGATCATACATAGTTAGACAGGATCCCAAGAGTGTTGTTGCAGATGGGCTTGCAAGAAGGTGTATTGTGCAGGTATCTTATGCCATTAGAGTGCCAAAACCTCTCTCTATTTTTGTGGACACCTATGGCACAGGAAAGATCCATGATAAGGAAATCCTCAACATCATTAAGGAGACATTTGATTTCAGGCCCGACATGATTGCAATCAACCTTGATTTGAAGAGGGGTGGAAATGGGAGGTTCCAAAAGACTGTTGCCTATGGCCACTTTGGAAGAGACGACGCTGAATTCACTTGGGAAATTGTCAAGCCCCTCAAGGTAGACAAGGTTGAAGCTTGAAGCAGGTCTCCATCGGAAACTTACTCTACTTTATATAATATCTTCATCTTCAATATAATATATATCATATTTCAGATCATTTTCAGATTGTCCCTCTGGTGTAGAAGATCAGGTAGAATTATGGTGCATGTTTAATATAGTAAAATTGTTGAAATAAACTGTAGGGAATGTCATCAATGGGAGGAATGGGGATGTCGTTGTGGATGAATATCACCGCAATAAGGTGCATTAAATTAAAAAATATATGTAAATCATTTTTTTTTCAGAATTTTTTTTCCTTTTCCAATGCACTTGAGAAGTTAGTTTTTTTTCTAACTTTGACTGATAAAATTATACCACTTATAGGAGGATGTGAAACTAATGAAGGACATGGGGATGGATGCCTATATGTCTTCTATTTCTTGGTCACTAATATTACCATGTGAGCCTTAATTTATTTTCCTTGGTATAACATTCATTAGTGCTTCCTTTCCTTAACATATTCATTATTATTTTTCACCTTCACTCTATTTTTTGGGTTAGGGCTCTTGCTATGAAATTTTTGAAATTTGTTTTATATTCCACTCAATTTTTTTTCATCTTTTCCATGCCTAATCTCATATAATATATATCCATTTGATACAGAGCCTCACATATGTACTAAAATGGTTTAAGAGGAGGTTGTGCCATATAAAAGTGTTTCCGACCATAAAGCGAGACAAAGTTTTGAATTCGTTCTGTTATGCTTATGTGGATGCTAAGATTGATTTATTTGATTGTAAACCTAACAAGCATTTTGATGACCACTTGTGGGGTATGTGTTTAATTCCTTTTTGAATTTGTTGCAGTCATTACTATCAACTGAAAATTCATATTCCACACATACAGATGACACATCTCCACACCTATAATGAAATGATGTAGTGCCCCCGCACTTGTATTCAAACAAATGCTAAAACTGCACTAAAAATTCCAATTAAAGGAAAATATTTAGGAGTCAGTATTTGGAATTCACTTGTTAATTTACACAGAAACCAAAAATCATGACAAATATTTTTCTCATCTCGAGGCAAAACCCTAAACTCTTCCTTCAAAATCCATTGAATAGCTTGATAGTTTGTTCCATGGAATAGAAGTTGGGTTGGACTAATGAGATTCTTTGAGTCTCTAAAAATTTGATATGGGATTTTAGGAAACACACATTTTCAATCTTGATCACAACTGGAAGAATATCATGTTTTGGTTTGATGAATTTTTCGGTTCGGTCTCTAACCTGCATTTGCTTAAAGATTTTAGTAGGATAATTTTTCTTTTGAATCAGAATAAGAGTGAATGAAATAAGTAACATACATGCAAATATTCGGCAGCCATCTCAGTTTCATAATCAAGCTCTATGATCGATACCCCTGAAGTAACATCTTGAAACTTCAATTTGGAAATTTCTTTTTCTATTTCTTCTTTTTTCAATTTACGCTCCCTAATCTCTCGTTCATTTTATTTTATGGTGTTTGTATCCAAATACAAATACCACAGGGATTGGTTGTGCAATTTTCATAGCATTTGAGGGTATAGGGATGTCCACGCTCTAGCTCCGTCATGAAGGTGTGCATATAAAACAATCCCTCTACAAAAGTAATAACTATCCCTCTAAATCAAATAACACATACTGTTCAGCGTTCACATTGCATTGTACACATGCGATTGCTAGTTTAGTAATTTTGTGATCCAGGAACATCCCATTAAACTTAGTAGATACTAATTTTTAAGGGTGTAATTCCACAAGTTTTGTGATAGTATTTATTTTCTTATTTCTATTCATGTATTAATTTTTCATGTGGAAAATAATTTTTATTACTATGAGGTCATATGATAAGGTGAGCTCTATTTTGTGATTGTCATCATTTTTATTACACAAAAGTTTTATAATTCTAAGAAAAGATGGTCAAATTTGATATCATAATTATTGTCATGGATTATTTTAATAATAAAATTATGTCTTTGATGTATAGAGATAAATATAAATATAGTCAAATATTTCACAAACCAATTGAACTAATTAATTGTTATGTTATTAGTATTATTATATAAAATCTCAAAGGCATTGAGTCTCTTTTTATTATTTCTCATACTTCCTCTTAAACTTTTATTTTTGTCTTTTCAAATTATCTCTAATTATTCGCCTTGATATTAAATGAATGGAAAATTTCTAATCGTACATAATGGACTAAGATAAGTCCACAAATCCGAAGTTCAACATTGACCTAGATGCTCAAATATTTGGTTGAAAAATATTCATTGCAATCTATAATTGGTAAGAGATTTAAATCCCTCTTTGTTTAACTAGTTGAATGCTCATTCTATCAAGAAAATGGATGTCTAAAAAATCTTATATTTGGGGCCTACATGTTTCCTACATGTGATGTTTTAAAGATCGATTTGTTTTATTTAGTCATCATTTGAGATGGGAAGCAGTTTATTTGGTATAGATTTGAAGAATAATGTGTTTGTAAATTACATTAGACGTGTTATCCTTTTATATTTATAGAGTATCAAATGTTTAACTACATTTGATTAATTCTTATATTCATCCAAAAATTGAAAGTTCAAGGTTTTCTTCTAAAATTTGTTTCCAAATTGCTTCATTATCTTCTCAATTATTGGTAATGTTAAAGAATAACAAGGGAATTTCCTACCAGATGGAAGAGACCAATCATCAAATTAACCAACTTCAAGTCAACCGATACATTGTTAATAAAGTATTTTATGAAACAAATTCAATAGTAAGTTAAAATATCGTACATTCATGTTAAACTACTAAAGTCATAGTCTGCACTTACCGTAAAATTCTTAGTTAACAATGATTTCCTTTTACTACTAAATCTATCTCAATTTTTGTAAAACCCACAAATTTTACGTTCTAAAACCACATTAATCCTTAAATAATTATCTAGAAAGTTATGAAAAATTTATTTGTTTTAAGTTACAAGGGTGTCAAACCCTAATATATGTTTAATTAAATTCCTACTAGCAATGTTACATTTCATAGGTTAGATCCAGTCTAGATTATTAATTAAATATTCTTAATCCAGATTCATATGTCAATTTAATTATCATCACTAGCTAAGTGTCCATTAATTTCTCCTACTAGGTTAATTAGTTTCCCTTTTTGGGAATTAACATTCAACCCACATTTAATAAACCCTTATCCTTAGTTACCTTAGTTCTCTTAAAATTATTTTCTTTAATGTCCATTGAATCATACATTGAAACCTACTAGAGGGGTTACATTTTTAACTTAATACACTAGAGCCCTAAGTGGCCCCATTCACCCATTTACACATACCTTGATTTATTTAAAATTTACAATCATAATAAGAAAATTCTCGCCTAACACTTGTAGGATTGATTCTTAACCCTTGGATCAAATCAATAGGGACCACAAGATTAGATGTACCCAAAAGAAGCCCTAAAAATCCTTAAGGGATTCTTCTTAAGCATTTCTTACCCTAAGATCATTCATTTGTTTCTCGTTGGTTTACAAATTGAAGTAGTGGATGTCATGGATCAAGGGAAACCATGAAGGAGTCTTCTTGGATCCAATGTGCAAGAAGAAGTGTATTCCATCCAAATGGGCTCCTCCTTTAGAATAAAGCCAAATCTTAGATTTAATAATGCATTCTTAGTTATTTAATTTCAATGCAAGCATTTATCCTAGATCTGGTTTGAGTTATATTAATGATTAGTTCTATTTTTTTTTTTTCATTGATGAGGAAAACCCCATTTTGTAGATCAAGAGTTTTATGTATTGAAATCCTTTTATGCGCAGGTTGGTGTATGGGTCCAAACAAACATACATGACCCTCATAGGCTAGATCCACATTTGGTGAAGTCTAGATCCATAAGAGCCAATGGCTAGCTGGAAAAATGTTTTTAAAAAAATTAACGCACAGTGTGACCAATCATGCGGTAACCTCTGTGCTACCGACATCGATTTCACTACCGGTTCCGGTTCCTGTGTTATTGATAAGGTTTTTTTAATATTGTTTTAAATTCAAGGGAGTGGTAAAATATTAATTCCACGAGCAACTTCTTATTTAGTTTTAAGAAAGCATAATAGTCTCAAATGCATCTGATATAAACAAGGCACAAAAATGACTATCAAGTTTGCAGAAGTGAATTTGGTGCAGTATCTAGTGAGTGATGTCGGTCACAGAAATATCGAAAATGTTTCATCCACGACGCTTGCTTCTTTACAAGATGAGTCTATTTTATAAATTTTAACACATCTTCAACATTTTGTGATTCACACTTATCTTAATGAAATTTACAAAAATTATTCATTAAATCTAAGGTTGATGAGCAATTCATGATATCATTTAAGTTGATAACTAAGCTTGGAGTTAACATTTTAAAGTCTATAATGTGAAAGAACGTCCGATGTCAATCTTGGGTACACCAACGTCGGTTAAAATTGATTGGTTTCGATCACAGTAGGCCAGAGAACTCTAATAATGAATGTATAAAGTAAAATAGATTTCAAAGGATAAATTTAACTTTAAATAAATCAAAACCAAAGAGTGTCTAACTATTTCAACCTAGAATAAGGTTATGACAACCTCCCAATTCACATTGTGATCAAAACATTAAGATTTGCAACTTTCTTTTCTTTCAACACAAGGTAAAATTTAAACATGATATCCATTTAATTCATTCCTTTACATACAACTAATTTTAAGAGAAAGGAGAGACACATTCTATAATGAACTTCCTTCAAATATGATATTACAACTTGGTAAATACAACTTGCAAAGTAACTTTTCTTTTAAATACAAGTCTACTAGTCTTCCACCTTAAGTGGGAATTGCAATAATATTTCTACAATGAAGGGTTGTTTTTGACTTCAACAAATGCTCCAAATTTAAAATCTCCAACAAGATATCCACCATGCCTTCACTTTAATCACAACAACAAAAATGGGGAGAGGCAACACTCTCCACCCAACCAATAATCCAATGAGGAGAAGAAGCTATCCTACTCATTGGCCCCGAGCCCCAACCAAAATGAAATAAAGGATGGATCCAACTCATGGAAATAACACAATTCTTCAACATAACAATACAAAATGTCACAACCATTTAACACACATTCAACACAAGAATGCAACTTTTAAAATACACAAGGCTTGAAAAGAAAACCAATGGAGCAAGGATCTATGGGGAGATCACTTATGCCTCCCAATGGGATTAGGTGCCCACCTTAAAACCCTCCAAAATACATCTCAAACCCCTACACCAATCTTATTCCTCCCTCAAGATCCTCTTATGCCTCCCACAATCTCTTATGTCTCCCTCAAAAGAATCAAGTAAGAAATGCAAGCATTCTCTTATCCAAGGTGGGGCACCCAACCCAACTCCCTCCCAAAATATGAAATAAACTCTTATGCCTCCCTACATATAAAATCCCCATAGCCTTCTCCTACACCATACTTAGGCATTCTACCCATGAACCCAACAAGCATGCAAACCATTCACTTGCATACAAATAAACACATATAAAAGAAAACAAGTAAAATAAGGGTGTAGTTCCTACCTTTCCATGGTAGAACTTGATCAAGAGTCACACTCCAAGCTCCTTCAAGCTCAATCCAACTCCAACAAGCTCAAGACTTCAACAAGCATTCCCAAAATTCTCTAACTCCAAAAATACAAGAGCATAAATGAAAATAAGTAACCCCCAAACAAACAAATAAACTTGCATATATAGAAAAAGGGAAGATGAGGGTGAGGTGGCTCCATGTAGGATGCCACATCACTTATCCTCAACTCCACATCACAATTCAAACCTCAACCCCAATGGATAATAAATTAGTGGTTGAGAGGAATGACAAGCCTCTTACACACACAATCCAAACCCACACCCCCTAAGGAAATAATTTAAAACTTATGTAATAAAAGTGCAATAAATGTCACTTTTTGTCTTAGAAAACACATAATGGTGTCTATTTTTGACCCCCCAATCCATAGGTAGGGTTGGTGTAAGAAATTAAGAAGTGTGGAACAAGCTTCCAAAAATGGCCATTAAGACCAAATCCGAAATTCCAAGGTAAAGTAGAGTGTACAACACTCAAAGTCACATACACTCAACTTAAATTACCAAATTCAAAGGACCAACTACTCTAATAAATGACCCCTTTTTCACATCCACAATTAACTTAATAAACATGATTAATTCACTTAATTAAGGAACATTAGTCAACAATGATTAAATGAATTACATCACAAAATAAATCACATACTCCACAATTAAATAAAAGAAAAGGAAAAGAATTACACACAAAGCCCATGGTCACATTTGGAGGTCATCCCCCATGGGGACCCCTAACAAAAATAACAAAACATAACACATTACCCAAGTTACCATGGTGATCATTTTTGTATCCATCCAGTATTCCATTGTGGTTGGTCTCCAATCCCCCTTTTGATTGTTGTGATATAATTACTTGCAAAATCACACAATACCTCCTTCGGCCTTATGGAACATCAAATACATCCAGGATAAAATATACGCACATCAATAAATAAACATCCTCATATAATTAAATCATCATCTAGACTAACAATACTATCATTTGTCTAAAATTCCAACAACATCTCAAATCTACCATTTCATCAATATCAATAATATCGCAATATTAGTTCCAACGCTAAATCATAGTCAACATGAAAAAAATTCCAAATGTAAGTAATGTATATGCTAACAACACATACATCATCATCAATATAAAATATCTCTCTATGTCTCCAAGCATCCACATAAATCATACTATGAATCACAATCCATCAATAGTCAGAATATCTCTATCATCTAATATCATGCTAAACCAAAATGATACAATAATATCCATGTCTATAGTCAACCATAATTGAAATCAAAATATAATAAGTGTCAAATAGAAGTGGGTAGGACATCCCCCTCCTCGTAAAATTTACTTCCTCCTAGAAGTCATTGAA